>CAMAOD020000146.1:0-137409 GCA_945859595.2 Megachile willughbiella
CAGCCTTATTCCTATTTTTATTATCTCTTAACTAGCATTTTTATCCTCATTACTATTATTATTATCCTAATATCTGTTATTTTCATCCTTATTACTATTATTATTATCATTATAACTATTATTTTCAGCCTTATTCCTATTTTTATTATCTAATAACTCTTATTTTTACCCTTATTTCTATTATTATTATCGTAATAACTCTTATTTTTATCTCTATTACTATTATTATTATCGTAATACAATTATTTTTATCCTTATTACTATTATTATTATCGTTATAACTAATGTTTTCAGCCTTATTCCAATTTTTGTTATCTCTTAACTAGCATTTTTATCCTCATTACTATTATTATTATCGTAATATCTGTTATTTTTATCCTTATTACTATTATTACTATCATTATAACTATTATTTTCAGCCTTATTCCTATTTTTATTATCTAATAACTCTTATTTTTATCCTTATTTCTATTATTATTATCGTAATAACTCTTATTTTTATCCTCATTACTATTATTATTATCGTCATAACTAATGTTTTCAGCCTTATTCCCATTTTTATTATCTAATAACTCTCTTTTTTGTCCTTATTACTATTATTTTTATCGTAATAATTCTTATTTATATCCTTATTACTATTATTATTATCGTTATAACTCTTATCTTTATCCTTATTTCTATTATTATTGTCATTATAACTATTATTTTCAGCCTTATTCCTATTTTTATTTTGTAATAACTCTTATTTTTATCCTTATTACTATTATTATTATCGTAATATCTCTTATTTTTATCCTTATGAATATTAATATTATCGTAATATCTGTTATTTTCATCTTTGTTACTATTATTATTATCATTATAACTATTACTTTCAACATTATTCCTATTTTTATTATGTAATAACTAGCATTTTTATCCTCATTACTATTATTATTATCGGAATATCTGTTATTTTTATCCATATTACTATTATTATTATTATTATAACTATTATTTTCAGCCTCATTCCTATTTTTATTATCTAATAACTCTTATTTTTATCCTTATTACTATTATTATTATCTAATAACTCTTATTTTTATCCTTATTACTATTATTATTATCGTAATAACTCTTATTTTTATACTTATTACTATTATTATTATCGTTATAACTAATGTTTTCAGCCTTATTCCTATTTTTATTATCTCTTAACTAGCATTTTTATCCTCATTACTATTATTATTATCGTAATATCTGTTATTTTTATCATTATTACTATTATTATTATCATTATAACTATTATTTTCAGCCTTATTCCTATTTTTATTATCTAATAACTCTTATTTTTATCCTTATTTCTATTATTATTATCGTAATAACTCTTATTTTTATCCTCATTACTATTATTATTATCGTAATATCTGTTATTTTTATCCTTATTACTATTATTATTATCATTATAACTATTATTTTCAGCCTTATTCCTATTTTTATTATCTAATAACTCTTATTTTTATCCTTATTACTATTATTATTACCGTAATAACTCTTATTTTTATCCTTATCAATATTAATATTATCGTAATATCTGTTATTTTCATCTTCGCTACTATTATTATTATCATTATAACTATTATTTTCAACATTATTCCTATTTTTATTATATAATATCTAGAATTTTTATCCTCATTAATATTATTATTATCGTAATATCTGTTATTTTTATCATTATTACTATTATTATTATTATTATAACTATTATTTTCAGCCTCATTCCTATTTTTATTATCTAATAACTCTTATTTTTATCCTTATTTCTATTATTATTATCGTAATAACTCTTATTGTTATCCTTATGAATATTAATATTATCGTAATATCTGTTATTTTCATCTTTGTTACTATTATTATTATCATTATAACTATTATTTTCAACATTATTCCTATTTTTATTATGTAATAACTAGCATTTTTATCCTCATTACTATTATTATTATCGTAATATCTGTTATTTTTATCATTATTACTATTATTATTATCATTATAACTATTATTTTCAGCCTTATTCCTATTTTTATTATCTAATAACTCTTATTTTTATCCTTATTTCTATTATTATTATCGTAATAACTCTTATTTTTATCCTCATTACTATTATTATTATCGTCATAACTAATGTTTTCAGCCTTATTCCTATTTTTATTATCTAATAACTCTCTTTTTTGTCCTTATTACTATTATGCTTATCGTAAAAATTCTTATTTATATCCTTATTACTATTATTATTATCGTTATAACTCTTATCTTTATCCTTATTTCTATTATTATTGTCATTATAACTATTATTTTCAGCCTTATTCCTATTTTTATCATGTAATAACTCTTATTTTTATCCTTATTACTATTTTTATTATCGGAATAACTCTTATTTTTATCCTTATGAATATTAATATTATCGTAATATCTGTTATTTTCATCTTTGTTACTATTATTATTATCATTATAACTATTATTTTCAACATTATTCCTATTTTTATTATGTAATAACTAGCATTTTTATCCTCATTACTATTATTATTATCGTAATATCTGTTATTTTTATCCTTATTACTATTATTATTATCATTATAACTATTATTTTCAGCCTTATTCCTATTTCTATTATCGCAATAACTCTTATTTTTATCCTTATGAATATTAATATTATCGTAATATCTGTTATTTTCATCTTTGTTACTATTATTATTATCATTATAACTATTATTTTCAACATTATTCCTATTTTTATTATGTAATAACTAGCATTTTTATCCTCATTACTATTATTATTATCGTAATATCTGTTATTTTTATCCTTATTACTATTATTATTATCATTATAACTATTATTTTCAGCCTTATTCCTATTTCTATTATCGCAATAACTCTTATTTTTATCCTTATTACCATTATTATTATCGTAATAACTCTTATTTTTATCTCTATTACTATTATTATTATCGTAATACAATTATTTTTATCCTTATTACTATTATTATTATCGTTATAACTAATGTTTTCAGCCTTATTCCAATTTTTGTTATCTCTTAACTAGCATTTTTATCCTCATTACTATTATTATTATCGTAATATCTGTTATTTTTATCCTTATTACTATTATTACTATCATTATAACTATTATTTTCAGCCTTATTCCTATTTTTATTATCTAATAACTCTTATTTTTATCCTTATTTCTATTATTATTATCGTAATAACTCTTATTTTTATCCTCATTACTATTATTATTATCGTCATAACTAATGTTTTCAGCCTTATTCCCATTTTTATTATCTAATAACTCTCTTTTTTGTCCTTATTACTATTATTTTTATCGTAATAATTCTTATTTATATCCTCATTACTATTATTATTATCGTTATAACTCTTATCTTTATCCTTATTTCTATTATTATTGTCATTATAACTATTATTTTCAGCCTTATTCCTATTTTTATTATGTAATAACTCTTATTTTTATCCTTATTACTATTATTATTATCGTAATAACTCTTATTTTTATCCTTATGAATATTAATATTATCGTAATATCTGTTATTTTCATCTTTGTTACTATTATTATTATCATTATAACTATTACTTTCAACATTATTCCTATTTTTATTATGTAATAACTAGCATTTTTATCCTCATTACTATTATTATTATCGGAATATCTGTTATTTTTATCCATATTACTATTATTATTATTATTATAACTATTATTTTCAGCCTCATTCCTATTTTTATTATCTAATAACTCTTATTTTTATCCTTATTTCTATTATTATTATCGTAATAACTCTTATTTTTATCTCTATTACTATTATTATTATCGTAATAACTCTTATTTTTATCCTTATTACTATTATTATTATCGTTATAACTAATGTTTTCAGCCTTATTCCTATTTTTATTATCTCTTAACTAGCATTTTTATCCTCATTACTATTATTATTATCCTAATATCTGTTATTTTCATCCTTATTACTATTATTATTATCATTATAACTATTATTTTCAGCCTTATTCCTATTTTTATTATCTAATAACTCTTATTTTTACCCTTATTTCTATTATTATTATCGTAATAACTCTTATTTTTATCTCTATTACTATTATTATTATCGTAATACAATTATTTTTATCCTTATTACTATTATTATTATCGTTATAACTAATGTTTTCAGCCTTATTCCAATTTTTGTTATCTCTTAACTAGCATTTTTATCCTCATTACTATTATTATTATCGTAATATCTGTTATTTTTATCCTTATTACTATTATTACTATCATTATAACTATTATTTTCAGCCTTATTCCTATTTTTATTATCTAATAACTCTTATTTTTATCCTTATTTCTATTATTATTATCGTAATAACTCTTATTTTTATCCTCATTACTATTATTATTATCGTCATAACTAATGTTTTCAGCCTTATTCCCATTTTTATTATCTAATAACTCTCTTTTTTGTCCTTATTACTATTATTTTTATCGTAATAATTCTTATTTATATCCTTATTACTATTATTATTATCGTTATAACTCTTATCTTTATCCTTATTTCTATTATTATTGTCATTATAACTATTATTTTCAGCCTTATTCCTATTTTTATTTTGTAATAACTCTTATTTTTATCCTTATTACTATTATTATTATCGTAATATCTCTTATTTTTATCCTTATGAATATTAATATTATCGTAATATCTGTTATTTTCATCTTTGTTACTATTATTATTATCATTATAACTATTACTTTCAACATTATTCCTATTTTTATTATGTAATAACTAGCATTTTTATCCTCATTACTATTATTATTATCGTAATATCTGTTATGTTTATCCTTATTACTATTATTATTATCAATATAACTATTATTTTCAGCCTTATTCCTATTTTTATTATCTAATAACTCTTATTTTTATCCTTATTACTATTATTATTATCGTAATAACTCTTATTTTTATACTTATTACTATTATTATTATCGTTATAACTAATGTTTTCAGCCTTATTCCTATTTTTATTATCTCTTAACTAGCATTTTTATCCTCATTACTATTATTATTATCGTAATATCTGTTATTTTTATCATTATTACTATTATTATTATCATTATAACTATTATTTTCAGCCTTATTCCTATTTTTATTATCTAATAACTCTTATTTTTATCCTTATTTCTATTATTATTATCGTAATAACTCTTATTTTTATCCTCATTACTATTATTATTATCGTCATAACTAATGTTTTCAGCCTTATTCCTATTTTTATTATCTAATAACTCTCTTTTTTGTCCTTATTACTATTATGCTTATCGTAAAAATTCTTATTTATATCCTTATTACTATTATTATTATCGTTATAACTCTTATCTTTATCCTTATTTCTATTATTATTGTCATTATAACTATTATTTTCAGCCTTATTCCTATTTTTATCATGTAATAACTCTTATTTTTATCCTTATTACTATTTTTATTATCGGAATAACTCTTATTTTTATCCTTATGAATATTAATATTATCGTAATATCTGTTATTTTCATCTTTGTTACTATTATTATTATCATTATAACTATTATTTTCAACATTATTCCTATTTTTATTATGTAATAACTAGCATTTTTATCCTCATTACTATTATTATTATCGTAATATCTGTTATTTTTATCCTTATTACTATTATTATTATCATTATAACTATTATTTTCAGCCTTATTCCTATTTCTATTATCGCAATAACTCTTATTTTTATCCTTATTACCATTATTATTATCGTAATAACTCTTATTTTTATCTCTATTACTATTATTATTATCGTAATACAATTATTTTTATCCTTATTACTATTATTATTATCGTTATAACTAATGTTTTCAGCCTTATTCCAATTTTTGTTATCTCTTAACTAGCATTTTTATCCTCATTACTATTATTATTATCGTAATATCTGTTATTTTTATCCTTATTACTATTATTACTATCATTATAACTATTATTTTCAGCCTTATTCCTATTTTTATTATCTAATAACTCTTATTTTTATCCTTATTTCTATTATTATTATCGTAATAACTCTTATTTTTATCCTCATTACTATTATTATTATCGTCATAACTAATGTTTTCAGCCTTATTCCTATTTTTATTATCTAATAACTCTCTTTTTTGTCCTTATTACTATTATGCTTATCGTAAAAATTCTTATTTATATCCTTATTACTATTATTATTATCGTTATAACTCTTATCTTTATCCTTATTTCTATTATTATTGTCATTATAACTATTATTTTCAGCCTTATTCCTATTTTTATCATGTAATAACTCTTATTTTTATCCTTATTACTATTTTTATTATCGGAATAACTCTTATTTTTATCCTTATGAATATTAATATTATCGTAATATCTGTTATTTTCATCTTTGTTACTATTATTATTATCATTATAACTATTATTTTCAACATTATTCCTATTTTTATTATGTAATAACTAGCATTTTTATCCTCATTACTATTATTATTATCGTAATATCTGTTATTTTTATCCTTATTACTATTATTATTATCATTATAACTATTATTTTCAGCCTTATTCCTATTTCTATTATCGCAATAACTCTTATTTTTATCCTTATGAATATTAATATTATCGTAATATCTGTTATTTTCATCTTTGTTACTATTATTATTATCATTATAACTATTATTTTCAACATTATTCCTATTTTTATTATGTAATAACTAGCATTTTTATCCTCATTACTATTATTATTATCGTAATATCTGTTATTTTTATCCTTATTACTATTATTATTATCATTATAACTATTATTTTCAGCCTTATTCCTATTTCTATTATCGCAATAACTCTTATTTTTATCCTTATTACCATTATTATTATCGTAATAACTCTTATTTTTATCTCTATTACTATTATTATTATCGTAATACAATTATTTTTATCCTTATTACTATTATTATTATCGTTATAACTAATGTTTTCAGCCTTATTCCAATTTTTGTTATCTCTTAACTAGCATTTTTATCCTCATTACTATTATTATTATCGTAATATCTGTTATTTTTATCCTTATTACTATTATTACTATCATTATAACTATTATTTTCAGCCTTATTCCTATTTTTATTATCTAATAACTCTTATTTTTATCCTTATTTCTATTATTATTATCGTAATAACTCTTATTTTTATCCTCATTACTATTATTATTATCGTCATAACTAATGTTTTCAGCCTTATTCCCATTTTTATTATCTAATAACTCTCTTTTTTGTCCTTATTACTATTATTTTTATCGTAATAATTCTTATTTATATCCTCATTACTATTATTATTATCGTTATAACTCTTATCTTTATCCTTATTTCTATTATTATTGTCATTATAACTATTATTTTCAGCCTTATTCCTATTTTTATTATGTAATAACTCTTATTTTTATCCTTATTACTATTATTATTATCGTAATAACTCTTATTTTTATCCTTATGAATATTAATATTATCGTAATATCTGTTATTTTCATCTTTGTTACTATTATTATTATCATTATAACTATTACTTTCAACATTATTCCTATTTTTATTATGTAATAACTAGCATTTTTATCCTCATTACTATTATTATTATCGGAATATCTGTTATTTTTATCCATATTACTATTATTATTATTATTATAACTATTATTTTCAGCCTCATTCCTATTTTTATTATCTAATAACTCTTATTTTTATCCTTATTTCTATTATTATTATCGTAATAACTCTTATTTTTATCTCTATTACTATTATTATTATCGTAATAACTCTTATTTTTATCCTTATTACTATTATTATTATCGTTATAACTAATGTTTTCAGCCTTATTCCTATTTTTATTATCTCTTAACTAGCATTTTTATCCTCATTACTATTATTATTATCCTAATATCTGTTATTTTCATCCTTATTACTATTATTATTATCATTATAACTATTATTTTCAGCCTTATTCCTATTTTTATTATCTAATAACTCTTATTTTTACCCTTATTTCTATTATTATTATCGTAATAACTCTTATTTTTATACTTATTACTATTATTATTATCGTTATAACTAATGTTTTCAGCCTTATTCCTATTTTTATTATCTAATAACTCTCATTTTTGTCCTTATTACTATTATTATTATCGTAATAATTCTTATTTTTATACTTATTTCTATTATTATTATCGTTATAACTCTTATCTTTATCCTTATTTCTATTATTATTATCATTATAACTATTATTTTCAGCCTTATTCCTATTTTTATTATGTAATAACTCTTATTTTTATCCATATTACTATTATTATTATGGTAGTAACTCTTATTTTTATCCTTATCAATATTAATATTATCGTAATATCTGTTATTTTCATCTTTGTTACTATTATTATTATCATTATAACTATTATTTTCTACATTATTCCTATTTTTATTATATAATAACTAGCATTTTTATCCTCATTACTATTATTATTATCGTAATATCTGTTATTTTTATCCTTATTACTATTATTATTATCATTATAACTATTATTTTCAGCCTTATTCCTATTTTTATTATCTAATAACTCTTATTTTTATCCTTATTACTATTATTATTACCGTAATAACTCTTATTTTTATCCTTATCAATATTAATATTATCGTAATATCTGTTATTTTCATCTTCGCTACTATTATTATTATCATTATAACTATTATTTTCAACATTATTCCTATTTTTATTATATAATATCTAGAATTTTTATCCTCATTAATATTATTATTATCGTAATATCTGTTATTTTTATCATTATTACTATTATTATTATTATTATAACTATTATTTTCAGCCTCATTCCTATTTTTATTATCTAATAACTCTTATTTTTATCCTTATTTCTATTATTATTATCGTAATAACTCTTATTGTTATCCTTATGAATATTAATATTATCGTAATATCTGTTATTTTTTTATCTTTGTTACTATTATTATTATCATTATAACTATTATTTTCAACATTATTCCTATTTTTATTATGTAATAACTAGCATTTTTATCCTCATTACTATTATTATTATTATCGTAATATCTGTTATGTTTATCCTCATTACTATTATTATTATCGTCATAACTAATGTTTTCAGCCTTATTCCTATTTTTATTATCTAATAACTCTCTTTTTTGTCCTTATTACTATTATGCTTATCGTAAAAATTCTTATTTATATCCTTATTACTATTATTATTATCGTTATAACTCTTATCTTTATCCTTATTTCTATTATTATTGTCATTATAACTATTATTTTCAGCCTTATTCCTATTTTTATTATGTAATAACTCTTATTTTTATCCTTATTACTATTTTTATTATCGGCATAACTCTTATTTTTATCCTTATGAATATTAATATTATCGTAATATCTGTTATTTTCATCTTTGTTACTATTATTATTATCATTATAACTATTATTTTCAACATTATTCCTATTTTTATTATGTAATAACTAGCATTTTTATCCTCATTACTATTATTATTATCGTAATATCTGTTATTTTTATCCTTATTACTATTATTATTATCATTATAACTATTATTTTCAGCCTTATTCCTATTTCTATTATCGCAATAACTCTTATTTTTATCCTTATTACCATTATTATTATCGTAATAACTCTTATTTTTATCTCTATTACTATTATTATTATCGTAATACAATTATTTTTATCCTTATTACTATTATTATTATCGTTATAACTAATGTTTTCAGCCTTATTCCAATTTTTGTTATCTCTTAACTAGCATTTTTATCCTCATTACTATTATTATTATCGTAATATCTGTTATTTTTATCCTTATTACTATTATTACTATCATTATAACTATTATTTTCAGCCTTATTCCTATTTTTATTATCTAATAACTCTTATTTTTATCCTTATTTCTATTATTATTATCGTAATAACTCTTATTTTTATCCTCATTACTATTATTATTATCGTCATAACTAATGTTTTCAGCCTTATTCCCATTTTTATTATCTAATAACTCTCTTTTTTGTCCTTATTACTATTATTTTTATCGTAATAATTCTTATTTATATCCTTATTACTATTATTATTATCGTTATAACTCTTATCTTTATCCTTATTTCTATTATTATTGTCATTATAACTATTATTTTCAGCCTTATTCCTATTTTTATTTTGTAATAACTCTTATTTTTATCCTTATTACTATTATTATTATCGTAATATCTCTTATTTTTATCCTTATGAATATTAATATTATCGTAATATCTGTTATTTTCATCTTTGTTACTATTATTATTATCATTATAACTATTACTTTCAACATTATTCCTATTTTTATTATGTAATAACTAGCATTTTTATCCTCATTACTATTATTATTATCGGAATATCTGTTATTTTTATCCATATTACTATTATTATTATTATTATAACTATTATTTTCAGCCTCATTCCTATTTTTATTATCTAATAACTCTTATTTTTATCCTTATTACTATTATTATTATCGTAATAACTCTTATTTTTATACTTATTACTATTATTATTATCGTTATAACTAATGTTTTCAGCCTTATTCCTATTTTTATTATCTCTTAACTAGCATTTTTATCCTCATTACTATTATTATTATCGTAATATCTGTTATTTTTATCATTATTACTATTATTATTATCATTATAACTATTATTTTCAGCCTTATTCCTATTTTTATTATCTAATAACTCTTATTTTTACCCTTATTTCTATTATTATTATCGTAATAACTCTTATTTTTATACTTATTACTATTATTATTATCGTTATAACTAATGTTTTCAGCCTTATTCCTATTTTTATTATCTAATAACTCTCATTTTTGTCCTTATTACTATTATTATTATCGTAATAATTCTTATTTTTATACTTATTTCTATTATTATTATCGTTATAACTCTTATCTTTATCCTTATTTCTATTATTATTATCATTATAACTATTATTTTCAGCCTTATTCCTATTTTTATTATGTAATAACTCTTATTTTTATCCATATTACTATTATTATTATGGTAGTAACTCTTATTTTTATCCTTATCAATATTAATATTATCGTAATATCTGTTATTTTCATCTTTGTTACTATTATTATTATCATTATAACTATTATTTTCTACATTATTCCTATTTTTATTATATAATAACTAGCATTTTTATCCTCATTACTATTATCATTATCGTAATATGTGTTATTTTTATCCTTATTATTATTATTATTCTTATTATTATAACTATTATTTTCAGCCTCATTCCTATTTCTATTATCGCAATAACTCTTATTTTTATCCTTATTACCATTATTATTATCATTATAACTGTTATTTTCAGCCTTCTTCCTATTTTTATTATGTAATAACTCTTATCTTTATCCTTATTACTATTATTATTATCATTATAACTATTATTTTCAGCCTTATTCCTATTTTTATTATGTAATAACTCTTATTTTTATCCTTATTTCTATTACTATTATCCTAATAACTCTTATTTTTATCCTTATTTCTATTATTAATGTCATTATAACTATTATTTTCAGCCTTATTCCTATTTTTATTATATAATAACTCTTATTTTTATCCTTATTACTATTATTATTATCATTATAACTATTATTTTCAGCCTTATTCCTATTTTTATTATGTAATAAATCTTATTTTTATCCTTATTACTATTATTATTATCATTATAACTATTATTTTCAGCGTTATTCCTATTTTTATTATGTAATAACTCTTATTTTTATCCTTATTGCTATTATTATTATCATTATAACTATTATTTTCAGCCTTATTCCTATTTTTATTATGTAATAACTCTTATTTTTATTCTTATTACTATTATTATTATCATTATAACTATTATTTTCAGCCTTATTCCTATTTTTATTATTTAATAACTCTTATTTTTAACCTTATTACTATTATTATTATCATTATAACTATTATTTTCAGCCTTATTCCTATTTTTATTATGTAATAACTCTTATTTTTAACCTTATTACTATTATTATTATCATTATAACTATTATTTTCAGCCTTATCACTATTATTATTATATAAACAACTCTTATTTTTATCCTTATTACTATTTTTATTATCGTAATAACTCTTATTTTTATCCTTATTACTATTACTATTATTATTATAACTATTATTTTCAGCCTTATTCCTATTTTTATTATGTAAGAACTCTAATTTTTATCCTTATTACTATTATTATTATCATTATAACTGTTATTTTCAGCCTTCTTCCTATTTTTATTATGTAATAACTCTTATCTTTATCCTTATTACTATTATTATTATCATTATAACTATTATTTTCAGCCTTATTCCTATTTTTATTATGTAATAACTCTTATTTTTATCCTTATTTCTATTACTATTATCCTAATAACTCTTATTTTTATCCTTATTTCTATTATTAATATCATTACAACTATTATTTTCAGCCTTATTCCTATTTTTATTATATAATAACTCTTATTTTTATCCTTATTACTATTATTATTATCATTATAACTATTATTTTCAGCCTTATTCCTATTTTTATTATGTAATAAATCTTATTTTTATCCTTATTACTATTATTATTATCATTATAACTATTATTTTCAGCGTTATTCCTATTTTTATTATGTAATAACTCTTATTTTTAACCTTATTACTATTATTATTATCATTATAACTATTATTTTCAGCCTTATTCCTATTTTTATTATGTAATAACTCTTATTTTTATCCTTATTACTATTATTATTATCATTATAACTGTTATTTTCAGCCTTCTTCCTATTTTTATTATGTAATAACTCTTATCTTTATCCTTATTACTATTATTATTATCATTATAACTATTATTTTCAGCCTTATTCCTATTTTTATTATGTAATAACTCTTATTTTTATCCTTATTTCTATTACTATTATCGTAATAACTCTTATTTTTATCCTTATTTCTATTATTAATAATATTATAACTATTATTTTCAGCCTTATTCCTATTTATATTATATAATAACTCTTATTTTTATCCTTATTCCTATTATTATTATCATTACAACTATTATTTTCAGCCTTATTCCTATTTTTATTATGTAATAAATCTTATTTTTATCCTTATTACTATTATTATTATCATTATAACTATTATTTTCAGCGTTATTCCTATATTTATTATGTAATAACTCTTATTTTTAACCTTATTACTATTATTATTATCATTATAACTATTATTTTCAGCCTTATTGCTATTTTTATTATGTAATAACTCTTATTTTTATCCTTATTCCTATTATTATTATCATTATAACTGTTATTTTCAGCCTTCTTCCTATTTTTATTATGTAATAACTCTTATCTTTATCCTTATTGCTATTATTATTATCACTATAACTATTATTTTCAGCCTTATTCCTATTTTTATCATGTAATAACTCTTATTTTTATCCTTATTACTATTTTTATTATCGGAATAACTCTTATTTTTATCCTTATGAATATTAATATTATCGTAATATCTGTTATTTTCATCTTTGTTACTATTATTATTATCATTATAACTATTATTTTCAACATTATTCCTATTTTTATTATGTAATAACTAGCATTTTTATCCTCATTACTATTATTATTATCGTAATATCTGTTATTTTTATCCTTATTACTATTATTATTATCATTATAACTATTATTTTCAGCCTTATTCCTATTTCTATTATCGCAATAACTCTTATTTTTATCCTTATTACCATTATTATTATCGTAATAACTCTTATTTTTATCTCTATTACTATTATTATTATCGTAATACAATTATTTTTATCCTTATTACTATTATTATTATCGTTATAACTAATGTTTTCAGCCTTATTCCAATTTTTGTTATCTCTTAACTAGCATTTTTATCCTCATTACTATTATTATTATCGTAATATCTGTTATTTTTATCCTTATTACTATTATTACTATCATTATAACTATTATTTTCAGCCTTATTCCTATTTTTATTATCTAATAACTCTTATTTTTATCCTTATTTCTATTATTATTATCGTAACAACTCTTATTTTTATCCTCATTACTATTATTATTATCGTCATAACTAATGTTTTCAGCCTTATTCCCATTTTTATTATCTAATAACTCTCTTTTTTGTCCTTATTACTATTATTTTTATCGTAATAATTCTTATTTATATCCTCATTACTATTATTATTATCGTTATAACTCTTATCTTTATCCTTATTTCTATTATTATTGTCATTATAACTATTATTTTCAGCCTTATTCCTATTTTTATTATGTAATAACTCTTATTTTTATCCTTATTACTATTATTATTATCGTAATAACTCTTATTTTTATCCTTATGAATATTAATATTATCGTAATATCTGTTATTTTCATCTTTGTTACTATTATTATTATCATTATAACTATTACTTTCAACATTATTCCTATTTTTATTATGTAATAACTAGCATTTTTATCCTCATTACTATTATTATTATCGGAATATCTGTTATTTTTATCCATATTACTATTATTATTATTATTATAACTATTATTTTCAGCCTCATTCCTATTTTTATTATCTAATAACTCTTATTTTTATCCTTATTTCTATTATTATTATCGTAATAACTCTTATTTTTATCTCTATTACTATTATTATTATCGTAATAACTCTTATTTTTATCCTTATTACTATTATTATTATCGTTATAACTAATGTTTTCAGCCTTATTCCTATTTTTATTATCTCTTAACTAGCATTTTTATCCTCATTACTATTATTATTATCCTAATATCTGTTATTTTCATCCTTATTACTATTATTATTATCATTATAACTATTATTTTCAGCCTTATTCCTATTTTTATTATCTAATAACTCTTATTTTTACCCTTATTTCTATTATTATTATCGTAATAACTCTTATTTTTATACTTATTACTATTA
The DNA here is from genome assembly GCA_945859595.2 of Megachile willughbiella. Classification (NCBI taxonomy): domain Eukaryota; kingdom Metazoa; phylum Arthropoda; class Insecta; order Hymenoptera; family Megachilidae; genus Megachile; species Megachile willughbiella. The sequence continues at coordinate 15,117 of CAMAOD020000146.1, forward strand.
TTATTATCGTTATAACTAATGTTTTCAGCCTTATTCCTATTTTTATTATCTAATAACTCTCATTTTTGTCCTTATTACTATTATTATTATCGTAATAATTCTTATTTTTATACTTATTTCTATTATTATTATCGTTATAACTCTTATCTTTATCCTTATTTCTATTATTATTATCATTATAACTATTATTTTCAGCCTTATTCCTATTTTTATTATGTAATAACTCTTATTTTTATCCATATTACTATTATTATTATGGTAGTAACTCTTATTTTTATCCTTATCAATATTAATATTATCGTAATATCTGTTATTTTCATCTTTGTTACTATTATTATTATCATTATAACTATTATTTTCTACATTATTCCTATTTTTATTATATAATAACTAGCATTTTTATCCTCATTACTATTATTATTATCGTAATATCTGTTATTTTTATCCTTATTACTATTATTATTATCATTATAACTATTATTTTCAGCCTTATTCCTATTTTTATTATCTAATAACTCTTATTTTTATCCTTATTACTATTATTATTACCGTAATAACTCTTATTTTTATCCTTATCAATATTAATATTATCGTAATATCTGTTATTTTCATCTTCGCTACTATTATTATTATCATTATAACTATTATTTTCAACATTATTCCTATTTTTATTATATAATATCTAGAATTTTTATCCTCATTAATATTATTATTATCGTAATATCTGTTATTTTTATCATTATTACTATTATTATTATTATTATAACTATTATTTTCAGCCTCATTCCTATTTTTATTATCTAATAACTCTTATTTTTATCCTTATTTCTATTATTATTATCGTAATAACTCTTATTGTTATCCTTATGAATATTAATATTATCGTAATATCTGTTATTTTCATCTTTGTTACTATTATTATTATCATTATAACTATTATTTTCAACATTATTCCTATTTTTATTATGTAATAACTAGCATTTTTATCCTCATTACTATTATTATTATTATCGTAATATCTGTTATGTTTATCCTCATTACTATTATTATTATCGTCATAACTAATGTTTTCAGCCTTATTCCTATTTTTATTATCTAATAACTCTCTTTTTTGTCCTTATTACTATTATGCTTATCGTAAAAATTCTTATTTATATCCTTATTACTATTATTATTATCGTTATAACTCTTATCTTTATCCTTATTTCTATTATTATTGTCATTATAACTATTATTTTCAGCCTTATTCCTATTTTTATTATGTAATAACTCTTATTTTTATCCTTATTACTATTTTTATTATCGGCATAACTCTTATTTTTATCCTTATGAATATTAATATTATCGTAATATCTGTTATTTTCATCTTTGTTACTATTATTATTATCATTATAACTATTATTTTCAACATTATTCCTATTTTTATTATGTAATAACTAGCATTTTTATCCTCATTACTATTATTATTATCGTAATATCTGTTATTTTTATCCTTATTACTATTATTATTATCATTATAACTATTATTTTCAGCCTTATTCCTATTTCTATTATCGCAATAACTCTTATTTTTATCCTTATTACCATTATTATTATCGTAATAACTCTTATTTTTATCTCTATTACTATTATTATTATCGTAATACAATTATTTTTATCCTTATTACTATTATTATTATCGTTATAACTAATGTTTTCAGCCTTATTCCAATTTTTGTTATCTCTTAACTAGCATTTTTATCCTCATTACTATTATTATTATCGTAATATCTGTTATTTTTATCCTTATTACTATTATTACTATCATTATAACTATTATTTTCAGCCTTATTCCTATTTTTATTATCTAATAACTCTTATTTTTATCCTTATTTCTATTATTATTATCGTAATAACTCTTATTTTTATCCTCATTACTATTATTATTATCGTCATAACTAATGTTTTCAGCCTTATTCCCATTTTTATTATCTAATAACTCTCTTTTTTGTCCTTATTACTATTATTTTTATCGTAATAATTCTTATTTATATCCTTATTACTATTATTATTATCGTTATAACTCTTATCTTTATCCTTATTTCTATTATTATTGTCATTATAACTATTATTTTCAGCCTTATTCCTATTTTTATTTTGTAATAACTCTTATTTTTATCCTTATTACTATTATTATTATCGTAATATCTCTTATTTTTATCCTTATGAATATTAATATTATCGTAATATCTGTTATTTTCATCTTTGTTACTATTATTATTATCATTATAACTATTACTTTCAACATTATTCCTATTTTTATTATGTAATAACTAGCATTTTTATCCTCATTACTATTATTATTATCGGAAGATCTGTTATTTTTATCCATATTACTATTATTATTATTATTATAACTATTATTTTCAGCCTCATTCCTATTTTTATTATCTAATAACTCTTATTTTTATCCTTATTACTATTATTATTATCGTAATAACTCTTATTTTTATACTTATTACTATTATTATTATCGTTATAACTAATGTTTTCAGCCTTATTCCTATTTTTATTATCTCTTAACTAGCATTTTTATCCTCATTACTATTATTATTATCGTAATATCTGTTATTTTTATCATTATTACTATTATTATTATCATTATAACTATTATTTTCAGCCTTATTCCTATTTTTATTATCTAATAACTCTTATTTTTATCCTTATTTCTATTATTATTATCGTAATAACTCTTATTTTTATCCTCATTACTATTATTATTATCGTCATAACTAATGTTTTCAGCCTTATTCCTATTTTTATTATCTAATAACTCTCTTTTTTGTCCTTATTACTATTATTCTTATCGTAAAAATTCTTATTTATATCCTTATTACTATTATTATTATCGTTATAACTCTTATCTTTATCCTTATTTCTATTATTATTGTCATTATAACTATTATTTTCAGCCTTATTCCTATTTTTATTATGTAATAACTCTTATTTTTATCCTTATTACTATTTTTATTATCGGAATAACTCTTATTTTTATCCTTATGAATATTAATATTATCGTAATATCTGTTATTTTCATCTTTGTTACTATTATTATTATCATTATAACTATTATTTTCAACATTATTCCTATTTTTATTATGTAATAACTAGCATTTTTATCCTCATTACTATTATTATTATTATTATAACTATTATTTTCAGCCTCATTCCTATTTTTATTATCTAATAACTCTTATTTTTATCCTTATTTCTATTATTATTATCGTAATAACTCTTATTTTTATCTCTATTACTATTATTATTATCGTAATAACTCTTATTTTTATCCTTATTACTATTATTATTATCGTTATAACTAATGTTTTCAGCCTTATTCCTATTTTTATTATCTCTTAACTAGCATTTTTATCCTCATTACTATTATTATTATCCTAATATCTGTTATTTTCATCCTTATTACTATTATTATTATCATTATAACTATTATTTTCAGCCTTATTCCTATTTTTATTATCTAATAACTCTTATTTTTACCCTTATTTCTATTATTATTATCGTAATAACTCTTATTTTTATACTTATTACTATTATTATTATCGTTATAACTAATGTTTTCAGCCTTATTCCTATTTTTATTATCTAATAACTCTCATTTTTGTCCTTATTACTATTATTATTATCGTAATAATTCTTATTTTTATACTTATTTCTATTATTATTATCGTTATAACTCTTATCTTTATCCTTATTTCTATTATTATTATCAATATAACTATTATTTTCAGCCTTATTCCTATTTTTATTATGTAATAACTCTTATTTTTATCCATATTACTATTATTATTATGGTAGTAACTCTTATTTTTATCCTTATCAATATTAATATTATCGTAATATCTGTTATTTTCATCTTTGTTACTATTATTATTATCATTATAACTATTATTTTCTACATTATTCCTATTTTTATTATATAATAACTAGCATTTTTATCCTCATTACTATTATCATTATCGTAATATGTGTTATTTTTATCCTTATTATTATTATTATTCTTATTATTATAACTATTATTTTCAGCCTCATTCCTATTTTTATAATCTAATAACTCTTATTTTTATCCTTATCAATATTAATATTATCGTAATATCTGTTATTTTCATCTTTGCTACTATTATTATTATCATTATAACTATTATTTTCAACATTATTCCTATTTTTATTATATAATAACTAGCATTTTTATCCTCATTACTATTATTATTATCATAATATCTGTTATTTTTATCCTTATTACTATTATTATTATTATTATAACTATTATTTTCAGCCTCATTCCTATTTTTATTATCTAATAACTCTTATTTTTATCCTTATTTCTATTATTATTATCGTAATAACTCTTATTGTTATCCTTATGAATATTAATATTATCGTAATATCTGTTATTTTCATCTTTGTTACTATTATTATTATCATTATAACTATTATTTTCAACATTATTCCTATTTTTATTATGTAATAACTAGCATTTTTATCCTCATTACTATTATTATAATCGTAATATCTGCTATTTTTATCCTTATTACTATTATTATTATCATTATAACTATTATTTTCAGCCTTATTCCTATTTTTATTATGTAATAACTCTTATTTTTATCCTTATTACTATTATTATTATCATTATAACTGTTATTTTCAGCCTTCTTCCTATTTTTATTATGTAATAACTCTTATCTTTATCCTTATTACTATTATTATTATCATTATAACTATTATTTTCAGCCTTATTCCTATTTTTATTATGTAATAACTCTTATTTTTATCCTTATTTCTATTACTATTATCCTAATAACTCTTATTTTTATCCTTATTTCTATTATTAATGTCATTATAACTATTATTTTCAGCCTTATTCCTATTTTTATTATATAATAACTCTTATTTTTATCCTTATTACTATTATTATTATCATTATAACTATTATTTTCAGCCTTATTCCTATTTTTATTATGTAATAAATCTTATTTTTATCCTTATTACTATTATTATTATCATTATAACTATTATTTTCAGCGTTATTCCTATTTTTATTATGTAATAACTCTTATTTTTATCCTTATTGCTATTATTATTATCATTATAACTATTATTTTCAGCCTTATTCCTATTTTTATTATGTAATAACTCTTATTTTTATTCTTATTACTATTATTATTATCATTATAACTATTATTTTCAGCCTTATTCCTATTTTTATTATGTAATAACTCTTATTTTTATTCTTATTACTATTATTATTATCATTATAACTATTATTTTCAGCCTTATTCCTATTTTTATTATTTAATAACTCTTATTTTTATCCTTATTACTATTATTATTATCGTTATAACTAATGTTTTCAGCCTTATTCCAATTTTTGTTATCTCTTAACTAGCATTTTTATCCTCATTACTATTATTATTATCGTAATATCTGCTATTTTTATCCTTATTACTATTATTATTATCATTATAACTATTATTTTCAGCCTTATTCCTATTTTTATTATGTAATAACTCTTATTTTTATCCTTATTACTATTATTATTATCATTATAACTATTATTTTCAGCCTTATCACTATTATTATTATATAAACAACTCTTATTTTTATCCTTATTACTATTTTTATTATCGTAATAACTCTTATTTTTATCCTTATTACTATTACTATTATTATTATAACTATTATTTTCAGCCTTATTCCTATTTTTATTATGTAAGAACTCTAATTTTTATCCTTATTACTATTATTATTATCATTATAACTGTTATTTTCAGCCTTCTTCCTATTTTTATTATGTAATAACTCTTATCTTTATCCTTATTACTATTATTATTATCATTATAACTATTATTTTCAGCCTTATTCCTATTTTTATTATGTAATAACTCTTATTTTTATCCTTATTTCTATTACTATTATCCTAATAACTCTTATTTTTATCCTTATTTCTATTATTAATATCATTACAACTATTATTTTCAGCCTTATTCCTATTTTTATTATATAATAACTCTTATTTTTATCCTTATTACTATTATTATTATCATTATAACTATTATTTTCAGCCTTATTCCTATTTTTATTATGTAATAAATCTTATTTTTATCCTTATTACTATTATTATTATCATTATAACTATTATTTTCAGCGTTATTCCTATTTTTATTATGTAATAACTCTTATTTTTAACCTTATTACTATTATTATTATCATTATAACTATTATTTTCAGCCTTATTCCTATTTTTATTATGTAATAACTCTTATTTTTATCCTTATTACTATTATTATTATCATTATAACTGTTATTTTCAGCCTTCTTCCTATTTTTATTATGTAATAACTCTTATCTTTATCCTTATTACTATTATTATTATCATTATAACTATTATTTTCAGCCTTATTCCTATTTTTATTATGTAATAACTCTTATTTTTATCCTTATTTCTATTACTATTATCGTAATAACTCTTACTTTTATCCTTATTTCTATTATTAATAATATTATAACTATTATTTTCAGCCTTATTCCTATTTATATTATATAATAACTCTTATTTTTATCCTTATTCCTATTATTATTATCATTACAACTATTATTTTCAGCCTTATTCCTATTTTTATTATGTAATAAATCTTATTTTTATCCTTATTACTATTATTATTATCATTATAACTATTATTTTCAGCGTTATTCCTATATTTATTATGTAATAACTCTTATTTTTAACCTTATTACTATTATTATTATCATTATAACTATTATTTTCAGCCTTATTGCTATTTTTATTATGTAATAACTCTTATTTTTATCCTTATTCCTATTATTATTATCATTATAACTGTTATTTTCAGCCTTCTTCCTATTTTTATTATGTAATAACTCTTATCTTTATCCTTATTGCTATTATTATTATCACTATAACTATTATTTTCAGCCTTATTCCTATTTTTATTATGTAATAACTCTTATTTTTATCCTTATTTCTATTACTATTATACTAATAACTCTTATTTTTATCCTTATTTCTATTATTAATATCATTATAACTATTATTTTCAGCTTTATTCCTATTTTTATTATGCAATAACTCTTATTTTTATCCTTATTACTATTATTATTATCATTATAACTATTATTTTCAGCCTTATTCCTATTTTTATTATGTAATAACTCTTATTTTTAACCTTATTACTATTATTATTATCATTATAACTATTATTTTCAGCCTTATTCCTATTTTTATTATGTAATAACTCTTATTTTTATCCTTATTACTATTATTATTATCATTATAACTGTTATTTTCAGCCTTCTTCCTATTTTTATTATGTAATAACTCTTATCTTTATCCTTATTACTATTATTATTATCATTATAACTATTATTTTCAGCCTTATTCCTATTTTTATTATGTAATAACTCTTATTTTTATCCTTATTTCTATTACTATTATCCTAATAACTCTTATTTTTATCCTTATTTCTATTATTAATGTCATTATAACTATTATTTTCAGCCTTATTCCTATTTTTATTATATAATAACTCTTATTTTTATCCTTATTACTATTATTATTATCATTATAACTATTATTTTCAGCCTTATTGCTATTTTTATTATGTAATAAATCTTACTTTTATCCTTATTACTGTTATTATTATCGTAATAACTCTTATTTTTATCCCTATTTCTATTATTATTGTCATTATATCTATTATTTTCGGCCTTATTCCTATTTTTATTATGTAATAACTCCTATTTTTATCCTTATTACTATTACTATTATCGTAATAACTCTTATTTTTATTCTTATTACTATTATTATTATCATTATAACTATTATTTTCAGCCTTATTCCTATTTTTATTATGTAATAACTCTTATTTTTAACCTTATTACTATTATTATTATCATTATAACTATTATTTTCAGCCTTATTCCTTTTCTTATTATGTAATAACTCTTATTTTTATCCTTATTACTATTATTATTATCATTATAACTATTATTTTCAGCCTTATTCCTATTTTTATTATGTAATAAATCTTACTTTTATCCTTATTACTGTTATTATTATCTTAATAACTCTTATTTTTACCCCTATTTCTATTATTATTGTCATTATATCTATTATTTTCGGCCTTATTCCTATTTTTATTATGTAATAACTCCTATTTTTATCCTTATTACTATTACTATTATCGTAATAACTCTTACTTTTATCCTTATTTCTATTATTATTATTATTATAACTATTATTTTCAGCCCTATTCCTGTTTTTATTATGTAATATCTCTTATTTTTATCCATATTACTACTATTATTATTATCGTAATGACTCTTATTTTAATTCTTATTACAGTTGTCCATATCGTAATAACTCTTATTTTTATCCTTATTACTATTACTATTATCGTAATAACTCTTATTTTTATCCTTATTTCTATTACTATTATCCTAATAACTCTTATTTTTATCCTTATTTCTATTACTCTTATCGGAATAACTCTTATTTTTATCCTTATTTCTATTTTTATTATATAATAACTCTTATTTTTATCCTTATTACTATTATTATTATCATTATAACTATTATTTTCAGCCTTATTCCTATTTTTATTATGTAATAAATCTTATTTTTATCCTTATTACTATTATTATTATCATTATAACTATTATTTTAAGCGTTATTCCTATTTTTATTATGTAATAACTCTTATTTTTAACCTTATTACTATTATTATTATCATTATAACTATTATTTTCAGACTTATTGCTATTTTTATTATGTAATAACTCTTATTTTTATCCTTCTTTCTATTTGCGTTATCGTAATAACTCTTATTTTTATCCTTATTACAATTATTATTATCGTAGTAACTCTTATTTTTATCGTTATTTCTATTATTATTATTATTATAACTATTATTTTCAGCCTTATTCCTATTTTTATTATGTAATAACTCTTATTTTTATTCTAATTACTATTATTATTATCATTATAACTATTATTTTCAGCCTTATTCCTATTTTTATTATGTAATAACTCTTATTTTTATTCTTATTACTATTATTATTATCATTATAACTATTATTTTCAGCCTTATTCCTATTTTTATTATTTAATAACTCTTATTTTTAACCTTATTACTATTATTATTATCATTATAACTATTATTTTCAGCCTTATTCCTATTTTTATTATGTAATAACTCTTATTTTTATCCTTATTACTATTATTATTATCATTATAACTATTATTTTCTGCCTTATTCCTATTTTTATTATGTAATAAATCTTACTTTTATCCTTATTACTGTTATTATTATCGTAATAACTCTTATTTTTATCCCTATTTCTATTATTATTGTCATTATATCTATTATTTTCGGCCTTATTCCTATTTTTATTATATAATAACTCCTATTTTTATCCTTATTACTATTACTATTATCGTAATAACTCTTATTTTTATTCTTATTACTATTATTATTATCATTATAACTATTATTTTCAGCCTTATTCCTATTTTTATTATTTAATAACTCTTATTTTTAACCTTATTACTATTATTATTATTATTATAACTATTATTTTCAGCCCTATTCCTATTTTTATTATGTAATATCTCTTATTTTTATCCATATTACTACTATTATTATTATCGTAATGACTCTTATTTTAATTCTTATTATAGTTGTCCATATCGTAATAACTCTTATTTTTATCCTTATTACTATTACTATTATCGTAATAACTCTTATTTTTATCCTTATTTCTATTACTATTATCCTAATAACTCTTATTTTTATCCTTATTTCTATTACTCTTATCCGAATAACTCTTATTTTTATCCTTATTTCTATTTTTATTATATAATAACTCTTATTTTTATCCTTATTACTATTATTATTATCATTATAACTATTATTTTCAGCCTTATTCCTATTTTTATTATGTAATAAATCTTATTTTTATCCTTATTACTATTATTATTATCATTATAACTATTATTTTAAGCGTTATTCCTATTTTTATTATGTAATAACTCTTATTTTTAACCTTATTACTATTATTATTATCATTATAACTATTATTTTCAGCCTTATTCCTATTTCTATTATGTAATAACTCTTATTTTTATCCTTATTACTATTATTATTATCATTATAACTATTATTTTCAGCCTTATTCCTATTTTTATTATGTAATAAATCTTACTTTTATCCTTATTACTGTTATTATTATCGTAATAACTCTTATTTTTATCCCTATTTCTATTATTATTGTCATTATATCTATTATTTTCGGCCTTGTTCCTATTTTTATTATGTAATAACTCCTATCTTTATCCTTATTACTATTACTATTATAGTAATAACTCTTATTTTTATTCTTATTACTATTATTATTATCATTATAACTATTATTTTCAGCCTTATTCCTATTTTTATTATGTAATAACTCTTATTTTTAACCTTATTACTATTATTATTATCATTATAACTATTATTTTCAGCCTTATTCCTTTTTTTATTATGTAATAACTCTTATTTTTATCCTTATTACTATTATTATTATCATTATAACTATTATTTTCAGCCTTATTCCTATTTTTATTATGTAATAAATCTTACTTTTATCCTTATTACTGTTATTATTATCGTAATAACTCTTATTCTTATCCCTATTTCTATTATTATTGTCATTATATCTATTATTTTCGGCCTTATTCCTATTTTTATTATGTAATAACTCCTATTTTTATCCTTATTACTATTACTATTATCGTAATAACTCTTATTTTTATCCTTATTTCTATTATTATTATTATTATAACTATTATTTTCAGCCTTATTCCTATTTTTATTATGTAATAACTCTTATTTTTATCCTTATTTCTATTACTATTATCCTAATAACTCTTATTTTTATCCTTATTTCTATTATTAATATCATTATAACTATTATTTTCAGCCTTATTCCTATTTTTATTATGTAATAACTCTTATTTTTATTCTAATTACTATTATTATTATCATTATAACTATTATTTTCAGCCTTATTCCTATTTTTATTATTTAATAACTCTTATTTTTAACCTTATTACTATTATTATTATCATTATAACTATTATTTTCAGCCTTATTCCTATTTTTATTATGTAATAACTCTTATTTTTATCCTTATTACTATTATTATTATCATTATAACTATTATTTTCAGCCTTATTCCTATTTTTATTATGTAATAAATCTTACTTTTATCCTTATTACTGTTATTGTTATCGTAATAACTCTTATTTTTATCCCTATTTCTATTATTATTGTCATTATATCTATTATTTTCGGCCTTATTCCTATTTTTATTATGTAATAACTCCTATTTTTATCCTTATTACTATTACTATTATCGTAATAACTCTTATTTTTATTCTTATTACTATTATTATTATCATTATAACTATTATTTTCAGCCTTATTCCTATTTTTATTATGTAATAACTCTTATTTTTATCCTTATTACTATTATTATTATCGTAATATCTCTTATTTTTATCCTTATGAATATTAATATTATCGTAATATCTGTTATTTTCATCTTTGTTACTATTATTATTATCATTATAACTATTACTTTCAACATTATTCCTATTTTTATTATGTAACAACTAGCATTTTTATCCTCATTACTATTATTATTATCGGAATATCTGTTATTTTTATCCATATTACTATTATTATTATTATTATAACTATTATTTTCAGCCTCATTCCTATTTTTATTATCTAATAACTCTTATTTTTATCCTTATTACTATTATTATTATCGTAATAACTCTTATTTTTATACTTATTACTATTATTATTATCGTTATAACTAATGTTTTCAGCCTTATTCCTATTTTTATTATCTCTTAACTAGCATTTTTATCCTCATTACTATTATTATTATCGTAATATCTGTTATTTTTATCATTATTACTATTATTATTATCATTATAACTATTATTTTCAGCCTTATTCCTATTTTTATTATCTAATAACTCTTATTTTTATCCTTATTTCTATTATTATTATCGTAATAACTCTTATTTTTATCCTCATTACTATTATTATTATCGTCATAACTAATGTTTTCAGCCTTATTCCTATTTTTATTATCTAATAACTCTCTTTTTTGTCCTTATTACTATTATTCTTATCGTAAAAATTCTTATTTATATCCTTATTACTATTATTATTATCGTTATAACTCTTATTTTTATCCTTATTTCTATTATTATTGTCATTATAACTATTATTTTCAGCCTTATTCCTATTTTTATTATGTAATAACTCTTATTTTTATCCTTATTACTATTTTTATTATCGGAATAACTCTTATTTTTATCCTTATGAATATTAATATTATCGTAATATCTGTTATTTTCATCTTTGTTACTATTATTATTATCATTATAACTATTATTTTCAACATTATTCCTATTTTTATTATGTAATAACTAGCATTTTTATCCTCATTACTATTATTATTATCGTAATATCTGTTATTTTTATCCATATTACTATTATTATTATTATTATAACTATTATTTTCAGCCTCATTCCTATTTTTATTATCTAATAACTCTTATTTTTATCCTTATTTCTATTATTATTATCGTAATAACTCTTATTTTTATCTCTATTACTATTATTATTATCGTAATAACTCTTATTTTTATCCTTATTACTATTATTATTATCGTTATAACTAATGTTTTCAGCCTTATTCCTATTTTTATTATCTCTTAACTAGCATTTTTATCCTCATTACTATTATTATTATCCTAATATCTGTTATTTTCATCCTTATTACTATTATTATTATCATTATAACTATTATTTTCAGCCTTATTCCTATTTTTATTATCTAATAACTCTTATTTTTACCCTTATTTCTATTATTATTATCGTAATAACTCTTATTTTTATACTTATTACTATTATTATTATCGTTATAACTAATGTTTTCAGCCTTATTCCTATTTTTATTATCTAATAACTCTCATTTTTGTCCTTATTACTATTATTATTATCGTAATAATTCTTATTTTTATACTTATTTCTATTATTATTATCGTTATAACTCTTATCTTTATCCTTATTTCTATTATTATTATCAATATAACTATTATTTTCAGCCTTATTCCTATTTTTATTATGTAATAACTCTTATTTTTATCCTTATCAATATTAATATTATCGTAATATCTGTTATTTTCATCTTTGCTACTATTATTATTATCATTATAACTATTATTTTCAACATTATTCCTATTTTTATTATATAATAACTAGCATTTTTATCCTCATTACTATTATTATTATCATAATATCTGTTATTTTTATCCTTATTACTATTATTATTATTATTATAACTATTATTTTCAGCCTCATTCCTATTTTTATTATCTAATAACTCTTATTTTTATCCTTATTTCTATTATTATTATCGTAATAACTCTTATTGTTATCCTTATGAATATTAATATTATCGTAATATCTGTTATTTTCATCTTTGTTACTATTATTATTATCATTATAACTATTATTTTCAACATTATTCCTATTTTTATTATGTAATAACTAGCATTTTTATCCTCATTACTATTATTATAATCGTAATATCTGCTATTTTTATCCTTATTACTATTATTATTATCATTATAACTATTATTTTCAGCCTTATTCCTATTTTTATTATGTAATAACTCTTATTTTTATCCTTATTACTATTATTATTATCATTATAACTGTTATTTTCAGCCTTCTTCCTATTTTTATTATGTAATAACTCTTATCTTTATCCTTATTACTATTATTATTATCATTATAACTATTATTTTCAGCCTTATTCCTATTTTTATTATGTAATAACTCTTATTTTTATCCTTATTTCTATTACTATTATCCTAATAACTCTTATTTTTATCCTTATTTCTATTATTAATGTCATTATAACTATTATTTTCAGCCTTATTCCTATTTTTATTATATAATAACTCTTATTTTTATCCTTATTACTATTATTATTATCATTATAACTATTATTTTCAGCCTTATTCCTATTTTTATTATGTAATAAATCTTATTTTTATCCTTATTACTATTATTATTATCATTATAACTATTATTTTCAGCGTTATTCCTATTTTTATTATGTAATAACTCTTATTTTTATCCTTATTGCTATTATTATTATCATTATAACTATTATTTTCAGCCTTATTCCTATTTTTATTATGTAATAACTCTTATTTTTATTCTTATTACTATTATTATTATCATTATAACTATTATTTTCAGCCTTATTCCTATTTTTATTATTTAATAACTCTTATTTTTAACCTTATTACTATTATTATTATCATTATAACTATTATTTTCAGCCTTATTCCTATTTTTATTATGTAATAACTCTTATTTTTAACCTTATTACTATTATTATTATCATTATAACTATTATTTTCAGCCTTATCACTATTATTATTATATAAACAACTCTTATTTTTATCCTTATTACTATTTTTATTATCGTAATAACTCTTATTTTTATCCTTATTACTATTACTATTATTATTATAACTATTATTTTCAGCCTTATTCCTATTTTTATTATGTAAGAACTCTAATTTTTATCCTTATTACTATTATTATTATCATTATAACTGTTATTTTCATCCTTCTTCCTATTTTTATTATGTAATAACTCTTATCTTTATCCTTATTACTATTATTATTATCATTATAACTATTATTTTCAGCCTTATTCCTATTTTTATTATGTAATAACTCTTATTTTTATCCTTATTTCTATTACTATTATCCTAATAACTCTTATTTTTATCCTTATTTCTATTATTAATATCATTACAACTATTATTTTCAGCCTTATTCCTATTTTTATTATATAATAACTCTTATTTTTATCCTTATTACTATTATTATTATCATTATAACTATTATTTTCAGCCTTATTCCTATTTTTATTATGTAATAAATCTTATTTTTATCCTTATTACTATTATTATTATCATTATAACTATTATTTTCAGCGTTATTCCTATTTTTATTATGTAATAACTCTTATTTTTAACCTTATTACTATTATTATTATCATTATAACTATTATTTTCAGCCTTATTCCTATTTTTATTATGTAATAACTCTTATTTTTAACCTTATTACTATTATTATTATCATTATAACTATTATTTTCAGCCTTATTGCTATTTTTATTATGTAATAACTCTTATTTTTATCCTTATTCCTATTATTATTATCATTATAACTGTTATTTTCAGCCTTCTTCCTATTTTTATTATGTAATAACTCTTATCTTTATCCTTATTGCTATTATTATTATCACTATAACTATTATTATTCAGCCTTATTCCTATTTTTATTATGTAATAACTCTTATTTTTATCCTTATTTCTATTACTATTATACTAATAACTCTTATTTTTATCCTTATTTCTATTATTAATATCATTATAACTATTATTTTCAGCTTTATTCCTATTTTTATTATGCAATAACTCTTATTTTTATCCTTATTACTATTATTATTATCATTATAACTATTATTTTCAGCCTTATTCCTATTTTTATTATGTAATAACTCTTATTTTTAACCTTATTACTATTATTATTATCATTATAACTATTATTTTCAGCCTTATTCCTATTTTTATTATGTAATAACTCTTATTTTTATCCTTATTACTATTATTATTATCATTATAACTGTTATTTTCAGCCTTCTTCCTATTTTTATTATGTAATAACTCTTATCTTTATCCTTATTACTATTATTATTATCATTATAACTATTATTTTCAGCCTTATTCCTATTTTTATTATGTAATAACTCTTATTTTTATCCTTATTTCTATTACTATTATCCTAATAACTCTTATTTTTATCCTTATTTCTATTATTAATGTCATTATAACTATTATTTTCAGCCTTATTCCTATTTTTATTATATAATAACTCTTATTTTTATCCTTATTACTATTATTATTATCATTATAACTATTATTTTCAGCCTTATTCCTATTTTTATTATGTAATAAATCTTATTTTTATCCTTATTACTATTATTATTATCATTATAACTATTATTTTCAGCGTTATTCCTATTTTTATTATGTAATAACTCTTATTTTTATCCTTATTGCTATTATTATTATCATTATAACTATTATTTTCAGCCTTATTCCTATTTTTATTATGTAATAACTCTTATTTTTATTCTTATTACTATTATTATTATCATTATAACTATTATTTTCAGCCTTATTCCTATTTTTATTATTTAATAACTCTTATTTTTAACCTTATTACTATTATTATTATCATTATAACTATTATTTTCAGCCTTATTCCTATTTTTATTATGTATTAACTCTTATTTTTATCCTTATTACTATTATTATTATCATTATAACTATTATTTTCTGCCTTATTCCTATTTTTATTATGTACTAAATCTTACTTTTATCGTTATTACTGTTATTATTATCGTAATAACTCTTATTTTTATCCCTATTTCTATTATTATTGTCATTATATCTATTATTTTCGGCCTTATTCCTATTTTTATTATGTAATAACTCTTATTTTTAACCTTATTACTATTATTATTATCATTATCACTATTATTTTCAGCCTTATTGCTATTTTTATTATGTAATAAATCTTATTTTTATCCTTATTACTATTATTATTATCATTATAACTATTATTTTCAGCGTTATTCCTATTTTTATTATGTAATAACTCTTATTTTTAACCTTATTACTATTATTATTATCATTATAACTATTATTTTCAGCCTTATTGCTATTTTTATTATGTAATAACTCTTATTTTTATCCTTATTCCTATTATTATTATCATTATAACTGTTATTTTCAGCCTTCTTCCTATTTTTATTATGTAATAACTCTTATCTTTATCCTTATTGCTATTATTATTATCATTATAACTATTATTTTCAGCCTTATTCCTATTTTTATTATGTAATAACTCTTATTTTTATCCTTATTTCTATTACTATTATCCTAATAACTCTTATTTTTATCCTTATTTCTATTATTAATGTCATTATAACTATTATTTTCAGCCTTATTCCTATTTTTATTATATAATAACTCTTATTTTTATCCTTATTACTATTATTATTATCATTATAACTATTATTTTCAGCCTTATTCCTATTTTTATTATGTAATAAATCTTATTTTTATCCTTATTACTATTATTATTATCATTATAACTATTATTTTCAGCGTTATTCCTATTTTTATTATGTAATAACTCTTATTTTTATCCTTATTGCTATTATTATTATCATTATAACTATTATTTTCAGCCTTATTCCTATTTTTATTATGTAATAACTCTTATTTTTATTCTTATTACTATTATTATTATCATTATAACTATTATTTTCAGCCTTATTCCTATTTTTATTATTTAATAACTCTTATTTTTAACCTTATTACTATTATTATTATCATTATAACTATTATTTTCAGCCTTATTCCTATTTTTATTATGTATTAACTCTTATTTTTATCCTTATTACTATTATTATTATCATTATAACTATTATTTTCTGCCTTATTCCTATTTTTATTATGTACTAAATCTTACTTTTATCGTTATTACTGTTATTATTATCGTAATAACTCTTATTTTTATCCCTATTTCTATTATTATTGTCATTATATCTATTATTTTCGGCCTTATTCCTATTTTTATTATGTAATAACTCTTATTTTTAACCTTATTACTATTATTATTATCATTATCACTATTATTTTCAGCCTTATTGCTATTTTTATTATGTAATAAATCTTATTTTTATCCTTATTACTATTATTATTATCATTATAACTATTATTTTCAGCGTTATTCCTATTTTTATTATGTAATAACTCTTATTTTTAACCTTATTACTATTATTATTATCATTATAACTATTATTTTCAGCCTTATTGCTATTTTTATTATGTAATAACTCTTATTTTTATCCTTATTCCTATTATTATTATCATTATAACTGTTATTTTCAGCCTTCTTCCTATTTTTATTATGTAATAACTCTTATCTTTATCCTTATTGCTATTATTATTATCATTATAACTATTATTTTCAGCCTTATTCCTATTTTTATTATGTAATAACTCTTATTTTTATTCTTATTACTATTATTATTATCATTATAACTATTATTTTCAGCCTTATTCCTATTTTTATTATTTAATAACTCTTATTTTTAACCTTATTACTATTATTATTATCATTATAACTATTATTTTCAGCCTTATTCCTATTTTTATTATGTAATAACTCTTATTTTTATCCTTATTACTATTATTATTATCATTATAACTATTATTTTCTGCCTTATTCCTATTTTTATTATGTAATAAATCTTACTTTTATCCTTATTACTGTTATTATTATCGTAATAACTCTTATTTTTATCCCTATTTCTATTATTATTGTCATTATATCTATTATTTTCGGCCTTATTCCTATTTTTATTATGTAATAACTCCTATTTTTATCCTTATTACTATTACTATTATCGTAATAACTCTTATTTTTATTCTTATTACTATTATTATTATCATTATAACTATTATTTTCAGCCTTATTCCTATTTTTATTATGTAATAACTCTTATTTTTAACCTTATTACTATTATTATTATCATTATAACTATTATTTTCAGCCTTATTCCTTTTCTTATTATGTAATAACTCTTATTTTTATCCTTATTACTATTATTATTATCATTATAACTATTATTTTCAGCCTTATTCCTATTTTTATTATGTAATAAATCTTACTTTTATCCTTATTACTGTTATTATTATCTTAATAACTCTTATTTTTACCCCTATTTCTATTATTATTGTCATTATATCTATTATTTTCGGCCTTATTCCTATTTTTATTATGTAATAACTCCTATTTTTATCCTTATTACTATTACTATTATCGTAATAACTCTTACTTTTATCCTTATTTCTATTATTATTATTATTATAACTATTATTTTCAGCCCTATTCCTGTTTTTATTATGTAATATCTCTTATTTTTATCCATATTACTACTATTATTATTATCGTAATGACTCTTATTTTAATTCTTATTACAGTTGTCCATATCGTAATAACTCTTATTTTTATCCTTATTACTATTACTATTATCGTAATAACTCTTATTTTTATCCTTATTTCTATTACTATTATCCTAATAACTCTTATTTTTATCCTTATTTCTATTACTCTTATCGGAATAACTCTTATTTTTATCCTTATTTCTATTTTTATTATATAATAACTCTTATTTTTATCCTTATTACTATTATTATTATCATTATAACTATTATTTTCAGCCTTATTCCTATTTTTATTATGTAATAAATCTTATTTTTATCCTTATTACTATTATTATTATCATTATAACTATTATTTTAAGCGTTATTCCTATTTTTATTATGTAATAACTCTTATTTTTAACCTTATTACTATTATTATTATCATTATAACTATTATTTTCAGACTTATTGCTATTTTTATTATGTAATAACTCTTATTTTTATCCTTCTTTCTATTTGCGTTATCGTAATAACTCTTATTTTTATCCTTATTACAATTATTATTATCGTAGTAACTCTTATTTTTATCGTTATTTCTATTATTATTATTATTATAACTATTATTTTCAGCCTTATTCCTATTTTTATTATGTAATAACTCTTATTTTTATTCTAATTACTATTATTATTATCATTATAACTATTATTTTCAGCCTTATTCCTATTTTTATTATGTAATAACTCTTATTTTTATTCTTATTACTATTATTATTATCATTATAACTATTATTTTCAGCCTTATTCCTATTTTTATTATTTAATAACTCTTATTTTTAACCTTATTACTATTATTATTATCATTATAACTATTATTTTCAGCCTTATTCCTATTTTTATTATGTAATAACTCTTATTTTTATCCTTATTACTATTATTATTATCATTATAACTATTATTTTCTGCCTTATTCCTATTTTTATTATGTAATAAATCTTACTTTTATCCTTATTACTGTTATTATTATCGTAATAACTCTTATTTTTATCCCTATTTCTATTATTATTGTCATTATATCTATTATTTTCGGCCTTATTCCTATTTTTATTATATAATAACTCCTATTTTTATCCTTATTACTATTACTATTATCGTAATAACTCTTATTTTTATTCTTATTACTATTATTATTATCATTATAACTATTATTTTCAGCCTTATTCCTATTTTTATTATTTAATAACTCTTATTTTTAACCTTATTACTATTATTATTATTATTATAACTATTATTTTCAGCCCTATTCCTATTTTTATTATGTAATATCTCTTATTTTTATCCATATTACTACTATTATTATTATCGTAATGACTCTTATTTTAATTCTTATTATAGTTGTCCATATCGTAATAACTCTTATTTTTATCCTTATTACTATTACTATTATCGTAATAACTCTTATTTTTATCCTTATTTCTATTACTATTATCCTAATAACTCTTATTTTTATCCTTATTTCTATTACTCTTATCCGAATAACTCTTATTTTTATCCTTATTTCTATTTTTATTATATAATAACTCTTATTTTTATCCTTATTACTATTATTATTATCATTATAACTATTATTTTCAGCCTTATTCCTATTTTTATTATGTAATAAATCTTATTTTTATCCTTATTACTATTATTATTATCATTATAACTATTATTTTAAGCGTTATTCCTATTTTTATTATGTAATAACTCTTATTTTTAACCTTATTACTATTATTATTATCATTATAACTATTATTTTCAGCCTTATTCCTATTTCTATTATGTAATAACTCTTATTTTTATCCTTATTACTATTATTATTATCATTATAACTATTATTTTCAGCCTTATTCCTATTTTTATTATGTAATAAATCTTACTTTTATCCTTATTACTGTTATTATTATCGTAATAACTCTTATTTTTATCCCTATTTCTATTATTATTGTCATTATATCTATTATTTTCGGCCTTGTTCCTATTTTTATTATGTAATAACTCCTATCTTTATCCTTATTACTATTACTATTATAGTAATAACTCTTATTTTTATTCTTATTACTATTATTATTATCATTATAACTATTATTTTCAGCCTTATTCCTATTTTTATTATGTAATAACTCTTATTTTTAACCTTATTACTATTATTATTATCATTATAACTATTATTTTCAGACTTATTGCTATTTTTATTATGTAATAACTCTTATTTTTATCCTTCTTTCTATTTGCGTTATCGTAATAACTCTTATTTTTATCCTTATTACAATTATTATTATCGTAGTAACTCTTATTTTTATCGTTATTTCTATTATTATTATTATTATAACTATTATTTTCAGCCTTATTCCTATTTTTATTATGTAATAACTCTTATTTTTATTCTAATTACTATTATTATTATCATTATAACTATTATTTTCAGCCTTATTCCTATTTTTATTATGTAATAACTCTTATTTTTATTCTTATTACTATTATTATTATCATTATAACTATTATTTTCAGCCTTATTCCTATTTTTATTATTTAATAACTCTTATTTTTAACCTTATTACTATTATTATTATCATTATAACTATTATTTTCAGCCTTATTCCTATTTTTATTATGTAATAACTCTTATTTTTATCCTTATTACTATTATTATTATCATTATAACTATTATTTTCTGCCTTATTCCTATTTTTATTATGTAATAAATCTTACTTTTATCCTTATTACTGTTATTATTATCGTAATAACTCTTATTTTTATCCCTATTTCTATTATTATTGTCATTATATCTATTATTTTCGGCCTTATTCCTATTTTTATTATATAATAACTCCTATTTTTATCCTTATTACTATTACTATTATCGTAATAACTCTTATTTTTATTCTTATTACTATTATTATTATCATTATAACTATTATTTTCAGCCTTATTCCTATTTTTATTATTTAATAACTCTTATTTTTAACCTTATTACTATTATTATTATTATTATAACTATTATTTTCAGCCCTATTCCTATTTTTATTATGTAATATCTCTTATTTTTATCCATATTACTACTATTATTATTATCGTAATGACTCTTATTTTAATTCTTATTATAGTTGTCCATATCGTAATAACTCTTATTTTTATCCTTATTACTATTACTATTATCGTAATAACTCTTATTTTTATCCTTATTTCTATTACTATTATCCTAATAACTCTTATTTTTATCCTTATTTCTATTACTCTTATCCGAATAACTCTTATTTTTATCCTTATTTCTATTTTTATTATATAATAACTCTTATTTTTATCCTTATTACTATTATTATTATCATTATAACTATTATTTTCAGCCTTATTCCTATTTTTATTATGTAATAAATCTTATTTTTATCCTTATTACTATTATTATTATCATTATAACTATTATTTTCAGCGTTATTCCTATTTTTATTATGTAATAACTCTTATTTTTAACCTTATTACTATTATTATTATCATTATAACTATTATTTTCAGCCTTATTGCTATTTTTATTATGTAATAACTCTTATTTTTATCCTTATTCCTATTATTATTATCATTATAACTGTTATTTTCAGCCTTCTTCCTATTTTTATTATGTAATAACTCTTATCTTTATCCTTATTGCTATTATTATTATCATTATAACTATTATTTTCAGCCTTATTCCTATTTTTATTATGTAATAACTCTTATTTTTATTCTTATTACTATTATTATTATCATTATAACTATTATTTTCAGCCTTATTCCTATTTTTATTATTTAATAACTCTTATTTTTAACCTTATTACTATTATTATTATCATTATAACTATTATTTTCAGCCTTATTCCTATTTTTATTATGTAATAACTCTTATTTTTATCCTTATTACTATTATTATTATCATTATAACTATTATTTTCTGCCTTATTCCTATTTTTATTATGTAATAAATCTTACTTTTATCCTTATTACTGTTATTATTATCGTAATAACTCTTATTTTTATCCCTATTTCTATTATTATTGTCATTATATCTATTATTTTCGGCCTTATTCCTATTTTTATTATGTAATAACTCCTATTTTTATCCTTATTACTATTACTATTATCGTAATAACTCTTATTTTTATTCTTATTACTATTATTATTATCATTATAACTATTATTTTCAGCCTTATTCCTATTTTTATTATGTAATAACTCTTATTTTTAACCTTATTACTATTATTATTATCATTATAACTATTATTTTCAGCCTTATTCCTTTTCTTATTATGTAATAACTCTTATTTTTATCCTTATTACTA
The DNA here is from genome assembly GCA_945859595.2 of Megachile willughbiella. Classification (NCBI taxonomy): domain Eukaryota; kingdom Metazoa; phylum Arthropoda; class Insecta; order Hymenoptera; family Megachilidae; genus Megachile; species Megachile willughbiella. The sequence continues at coordinate 38,694 of CAMAOD020000146.1, forward strand.
TTATTATTATCATTATAACTATTATTTTCAGCCTTATTCCTATTTTTATTATGTAATAAATCTTACTTTTATCCTTATTACTGTTATTATTATCTTAATAACTCTTATTTTTACCCCTATTTCTATTATTATTGTCATTATATCTATTATTTTCGGCCTTATTCCTATTTTTATTATGTAATAACTCCTATTTTTATCCTTATTACTATTACTATTATCGTAATAACTCTTACTTTTATCCTTATTTCTATTATTATTATTATTATAACTATTATTTTCAGCCCTATTCCTGTTTTTATTATGTAATATCTCTTATTTTTATCCATATTACTACTATTATTATTATCGTAATGACTCTTATTTTAATTCTTATTACAGTTGTCCATATCGTAATAACTCTTATTTTTATCCTTATTACTATTACTATTATCGTAATAACTCTTATTTTTATCCTTATTTCTATTACTATTATCCTAATAACTCTTATTTTTATCCTTATTTCTATTACTCTTATCGGAATAACTCTTATTTTTATCCTTATTTCTATTTTTATTATATAATAACTCTTATTTTTATCCTTATTACTATTATTATTATCATTATAACTATTATTTTCAGCCTTATTCCTATTTTTATTATGTAATAAATCTTATTTTTATCCTTATTACTATTATTATTATCATTATAACTATTATTTTAAGCGTTATTCCTATTTTTATTATGTAATAACTCTTATTTTTAACCTTATTACTATTATTATTATCATTATAACTATTATTTTCAGCCTTATTCCTATTTCTATTATGTAATAACTCTTATTTTTATCCTTATTACTATTATTATTATCATTATAACTATTATTTTCAGCCTTATTCCTATTTTTATTATGTAATAAATCTTACTTTTATCCTTATTACTGTTATTATTATCGTAATAACTCTTATTTTTATCCCTATTTCTATTATTATTGTCATTATATCTATTATTTTCGGCCTTGTTCCTATTTTTATTATGTAATAACTCCTATTTTTATCCTTATTACTATTACTATTATCGTAATAACTCTTATTTTTATCCTTATTTCTATTATTATTATTATTATAACTATTATTTTCAGCCTTATTCCTATTTTTATTATGTAATAACTCTTATTTTTATCCTTATTTCTATTACTATTATCCTAATAACTCTTATTTTTATCCTTATTACTATTATTATTATCATTATAACTATTATTTTCAGCCTTATTCCTATTTTTATTATGTAATAAATCTTACTTTTATCCTTATTACTGTTATTATTATCGTAATAACTCTTATTTTTATCCCTATTTCTATTATTATTGTCATTATATCTATTATTTTCGGCCTTATTCCTATTTTTATTATGTAATAACTCCTATCTTTATCCTTATTACTATTACTATTATAGTAATAACTCTTATTTTTATTCTTATTACTATTATTATTATCATCATAACTATTATTTTCAGCCTTATTCCTATTTTTATTATGTAATAACTCTTATTTTTAACCTTATTACTATTATTATTATCATTATAACTATTATTTTCAGCCTTATTCCTTTTTTTATTATGTAATAACTCTTATTTTTATCCTTATTACTATTATTATTATCATTATAACTATTATTTTCAGCCTTATTCCTATTTTTATTATGTAATAAATCTTACTTTTATCCTTATTACTGTTATTATTATCGTAATTACTCTTATTTTTATCCCTATTTCTATTATTATTGTCATTATATCTATTATTTTCGGCCTTATTCCTATTTTTATTATGTAATAACTCCTATTTTTATCCTTATTACTATTACTATTATCGTAATAACTCTTATTTTTATCCTTATTACTATTATTATTATCATTATAACTATTATTTTCAGCCTTATTCCTATTTTTATTATGTAATAAATCTTACTTTTATCCTTATTACTGTTATTATTATCGTAATAACTCTTATTTTTATCCCTATTTCTATTATTATTGTCATTATATCTATTATTTTCGGCCTTATTCCTATTTTTATTATGTAATAACTCCTATTTTTATCCTTATTACTATTACTATTATCGTAATAACTCTTATTTTTATTCTTATTACTATTATTATTATCATTATAACTATTATTTTCAGCCTTATTCCTATTTTTATTATGTAATAACTCTTATTTTTATCCTTATTACTATTATTATTATCGTAATATCTCTTATTTTTATCCTTATGAATATTAATATTATCGTAATATCTGTTATTTTCATCTTTGTTACTATTATTATTATCATTATAACTATTACTTTCAACATTATTCCTATTTTTATTATGTAATAACTAGCATTTTTATCCTCATTACTATTATTATTATCGGAATATCTGTTATTTTTATCCATATTACTATTATTATTATTATTATAACTATTATTTTCAGCCTCATTCCTATTTTTATTATCTAATAACTCTTATTTTTATCCTTATTACTATTATTATTATCGTAATAACTCTTATTTTTATACTTATTACTATTATTATTATCGTTATAACTAATGTTTTCAGCCTTATTCCTATTTTTATTATCTCTTAACTAGCATTTTTATCCTCATTACTATTATTATTATCGTAATATCTGTTATTTTTATCATTATTACTATTATTATTATCATTATAACTATTATTTTCAGCCTTATTCCTATTTTTATTATCTAATAACTCTTATTTTTATCCTTATTTCTATTATTATTATCGTAATAACTCTTATTTTTATCCTCATTACTATTATTATTATCGTCATAACTAATGTTTTCAGCCTTATTCCTATTTTTATTATCTAATAACTCTCTTTTTTGTCCTTATTACTATTATTCTTATCGTAAAAATTCTTATTTATATCCTTATTACTATTATTATTATCGTTATAACTCTTATCTTTATCCTTATTTCTATTATTATTGTCATTATAACTATTATTTTCAGCCTTATTCCTATTTTTATTATGTAATAACTCTTATTTTTATCCTTATTACTATTTTTATTATCGGAATAACTCTTATTTTTATCCTTATGAATATTAATATTATCGTAATATCTGTTATTTTCATCTTTGTTACTATTATTATTATCATTATAACTATTATTTTCAACATTATTCCTATTTTTATTATGTAATAACTAGCATTTTTATCCTCATTACTATTATTATTATCGTAATATCTGTTATTTTTATCCATATTACTATTATTATTATTATTATAACTATTATTTTCAGCCTCATTCCTATTTTTATTATCTAATAACTCTTATTTTTATCCTTATTTCTATTATTATTATCGTAATAACTCTTATTTTTATCTCTATTACTATTATTATTATCGTAATAACTCTTATTTTTATCCTTATTACTATTATTATTATCGTTATAACTAATGTTTTCAGCCTTATTCCTATTTTTATTATCTCTTAACTAGCATTTTTATCCTCATTACTATTATTATTATCCTAATAACTCTTATTTTTAACCTTATTACTATTATTATTATCATTATAACTATTATTTTCAGACTTATTGCTATTTTTATTATGTAATAACTCTTATTTTTATCCTTCTTTCTATTTGCGTTATCGTAATAACTCTTATTTTTATCCTTATTACAATTATTATTATCGTAGTAACTCTTATTTTTATCGTTATTTCTATTATTATTATTATTATAACTATTATTTTCAGCCTTATTCCTATTTTTATTATGTAATAACTCTTATTTTTATTCTAATTACTATTATTATTATCATTATAACTATTATTTTCAGCCTTATTCCTATTTTTATTATGTAATAACTCTTATTTTTATTCTTATTACTATTATTATTATCATTATAACTATTATTTTCAGCCTTATTCCTATTTTTATTATTTAATAACTCTTATTTTTAACCTTATTACTATTATTATTATCATTATAACTATTATTTTCAGCCTTATTCCTATTTTTATTATGTAATAACTCTTATTTTTATCCTTATTACTATTATTATTATCATTATAACTATTATTTTCTGCCTTATTCCTATTTTTATTATGTAATAAATCTTACTTTTATCCTTATTACTGTTATTATTATCGTAATAACTCTTATTTTTATCCCTATTTCTATTATTATTGTCATTATATCTATTATTTTCGGCCTTATTCCTATTTTTATTATATAATAACTCCTATTTTTATCCTTATTACTATTACTATTATCGTAATAACTCTTATTTTTATTCTTATTACTATTATTATTATCATTATAACTATTATTTTCAGCCTTATTCCTATTTTTATTATTTAATAACTCTTATTTTTAACCTTATTACTATTATTATTATTATTATAACTATTATTTTCAGCCCTATTCCTATTTTTATTATGTAATATCTCTTATTTTTATCCATATTACTACTATTATTATTATCGTAATGACTCTTATTTTAATTCTTATTATAGTTGTCCATATCGTAATAACTCTTATTTTTATCCTTATTACTATTACTATTATCGTAATAACTCTTATTTTTATCCTTATTTCTATTACTATTATCCTAATAACTCTTATTTTTATCCTTATTTCTATTACTCTTATCCGAATAACTCTTATTTTTATCCTTATTTCTATTTTTATTATATAATAACTCTTATTTTTATCCTTATTACTATTATTATTATCATTATAACTATTATTTTCAGCCTTATTCCTATTTTTATTATGTAATAAATCTTATTTTTATCCTTATTACTATTATTATTATCATTATAACTATTATTTTAAGCGTTATTCCTATTTTTATTATGTAATAACTCTTATTTTTAACCTTATTACTATTATTATTATCATTATAACTATTATTTTCAGCCTTATTCCTATTTCTATTATGTAATAACTCTTATTTTTATCCTTATTACTATTATTATTATCATTATAACTATTATTTTCAGCCTTATTCCTATTTTTATTATGTAATAAATCTTACTTTTATCCTTATTACTGTTATTATTATCGTAATAACTCTTATTTTTATCCCTATTTCTATTATTATTGTCATTATATCTATTATTTTCGGCCTTGTTCCTATTTTTATTATGTAATAACTCCTATCTTTATCCTTATTACTATTACTATTATAGTAATAACTCTTATTTTTATTCTTATTACTATTATTATTATCATTATAACTATTATTTTCAGCCTTATTCCTATTTTTATTATGTAATAACTCTTATTTTTAACCTTATTACTATTATTATTATCATTATAACTATTATTTTCAGCCTTATTCCTTTTTTTATTATGTAATAACTCTTATTTTTATCCTTATTACTATTATTATTATCATTATAACTATTATTTTCAGCCTTATTCCTATTTTTATTATGTAATAAATCTTACTTTTATCCTTATTACTGTTATTATTATCGTAATAACTCTTATTCTTATCCCTATTTCTATTATTATTGTCATTGTATCTATTATTTTCGGCCTTATTCCTATTTTTATTATGTAATAACTCCTATTTTTATCCTTATTACTATTACTATTATCGTAATAACTCTTATTTTTATCCTTATTTCTATTATTATTATTATTATAACTATTATTTTCAGCCTTATTCCTATTTTTATTATGTAATAACTCTTATTTTTATCCTTATTTCTATTACTATTATCCTAATAACTCTTATTTTTATCCTTATTACTATTATTATTATCATTATAACTATTATTTTCAGCCTTATTCCTATTTTTATTATGTAATAAATCTTACTTTTATCCTTATTACTGTTATTATTATCGTAATAACTCTTATTTTTATCCCTATTTCTATTATTATTGTCATTATATCTATTATTTTCGGCCTTATTCCTATTTTTATTATGTAATAACTCCTATCTTTATCCTTATTACTATTACTATTATAGTAATAACTCTTATTTTTATTCTTATTACTATTATTATTATCATCATAACTATTATTTTCAGCCTTATTCCTATTTTTATTATGTAATAACTCTTATTTTTAACCTTATTACTATTATTATTATCATTATAACTATTATTTTCAGCCTTATTCCTTTTTTTATTATGTAATAACTCTTATTTTTATCCTTATTACTATTATTATTATCATTATAACTATTATTTTCAGCCTTATTCCTATTTTTATTATGTAATAAATCTTACTTTTATCCTTATTACTGTTATTATTATCGTAATTACTCTTATTTTTATCCCTATTTCTATTATTATTGTCATTATATCTATTATTTTCGGCCTTATTCCTATTTTTATTATGTAATAACTCCTATTTTTATCCTTATTACTATTACTATTATCGTAATAACTCTTATTTTTATCCTTATTACTATTATTATTATCATTATAACTATTATTTTCAGCCTTATTCCTATTTTTATTATGTAATAAATCTTACTTTTATCCTTATTACTGTTATTATTATCGTAATAACTCTTATTTTTATCCCTATTTCTATTATTATTGTCATTATATCTATTATTTTCGGCCTTACTCCTATTTTTATTATGTAATAACTCCTATTTTTATCCTTATTACTATTACTATTATCGTAATAACTCTTATTTTTATCCTTATTTCTATTATTATTATTATAACTATTATTTTCAGCCTTATTCCTATTTTTATTATGTAATAACTCTTATTTTTATCCTTATTTCTATTACTATTATCCTAATAACTCTTATTTTTATCCTTATTTCTATTATTAATATCATTATAACTATTATTTTCAGCCTTATTCCTATTTTTATTATATAATAACTCTTATTTTTATCCTTATTACTATTATTATTATCATTATAACTATTATTTTCAGCCTTATTCCTATTTTTATTATGTAATAAATCTTATTTTTATCCTTATTACTACTATTATTATCATTATAACTATTATTTTCAGCGTTATTCCTATTTTTATTATGTAATAACTCTTATTTTTAACCTTATTACTATTATTATTATCATTATAACTATTGTTTTCAGCCTTATTCCTATTTTTATTATGTAATAACTCTTATTTTTATCCTTATTCCTATTATTATTATCATTATAACTGTTATTTTCAGCCTTCTTCCTATTTTTATTATGTAATAACTCTTATCTTTATCCTTATTGCTATTATTATTATCATTATAACTATTATTTTCAGCCTTATTCCTATTTTTATTATGTAATAACTCTTATTTTTATCCTTATTTCTATTACTATTATCCTAATAACTCTTATTTTTATCCTTATTTCTATTATTAATATCATTATAACTATTATTTTCAGCCTTATTCCTATTTTTATTATATAATAACTCTTATTTTTATCCTTATTACTATTATTATTATCATTATAACTATTATTTTCAGCCTTATTCCTATTTTTATTATGTAATAAATCTTATTTTTATCCTTATTACTATTATTATTATCATTATAACTATTATTTTCAGCGTTATTCCTATTTTTATTATGTAATAACTCTTATTTTTAACCTTATTACTATTATTATTATCATTATAACTATTATTTTCAGCCTTATTCCTATTTTTATTATGTAATAACTCTTATTTTTATCCTTATTCCTATTATTATTATCACTATAACTGTTATTTTCAGCCTTCTTCCTATTTTTATTATGTAATAACTCTTATCTTTATCCTTATTGCTATTATTATTATCATTATAACTATTATTTTCAGCCTTATTCCTATTTTTATTATGTAATAACTCTTATTTTTATCCTTCTTTCTATTTGCGTTATCGTAATAACTCTTATTTTTATCCTTATTACAATTATTATTATCGTAGTAACTCTTATTTTTATCGTTATTTCTATTATTATTATTATTATAACTATTATTTTCAGCCTTATTCCTATTTTTATTATGTAATAACTCTTATTTTTATTCTAATTACTATTATTATTATCATTATAACTATTATTTTCAGCCTTATTCCTATTTTTATTATTTAATAACTCTTATTTTTAACCTTATTACTATTATTATTATCATTATAACTATTATTTTCAGCCTTATTCCTATTTTTATTATGTAATAACTCTTATTTTTAACCTTATTACTATTATTATTATCATTATAACTATTATTTTCAGCCTTATTCCTATTTTTATTATGTAATAACTCTTATTTTTATCCTTATTACTATTATTATTATCATTATAACTATTATTTTCAGCCTTATTCCTATTTTTATTATGTAATAACTCTTATTTTTAACCTTATTACTATTATTATTATCATTATAACTATTATTTTCAGCCTTATTCCTTTTTTTATTATGTAATAACTCTTATTTTTATCCTTATTACTATTATTATTATCATTATAACTATTATTTTCAGCCTTATTCCTATTTTTATTATGTAATAAATCTTACTTTTATCCTTATTACTGTTATTATTATCGTAATAACTCTTATTTTTATCCCTATTTCTATTATTATTGTCTTTATATCTATTATTTTCGGCCTTACTCCTATTTTTATTATGTAATAACTCCTATTTTTATCCTTATTACTATTACTATTATCGTAATAACTCTTATTTTTATCCTTATTTCTATTATTATTATTATTATAACTATTATTTTCAGCCTTATTCCTATTTTTATTATGTAATAACTCTTATTTTTATCCTTATTTCTATTACTATTATCCTAATAACTCTTATTTTTAACCTTATTACTATTATTATTATCATTATAACTATTATTTTCAGCCTTATTCCTATTTTTATTATGTAATAACTCTTATTTTTATCCTTATTACTATTATTATTATCATTATAACTATTATTTTCTGCCTTATTCCTATTTTTATTATGTAATAAATCTTACTTTTATCCTTATTACTGTTATTATTATCGTAATAACTCTTATTTTTATCCCTATTTCTATTATTATTGTCATTATATCTATTATTTTCGGCCTTATTCCTATTTTTATTATGTAATAACTCCTATTTTTATCCTTATTACTATTACTATTATCGTAATAACTCTTATTTTTATTCTTATTACTATTATTATTATCATTATAACTATTATTTTCAGCCTTATTCCTATTTTTATTATGTAATAACTCTTATTTTTAACCTTATTACTATTATTATTATCATTATAACTATTACTTTCAGCCTTATTCCTTTTTTTATTATGTAATAACTCTTATTTTTATCCTTATTACTATTATTATTATCATTATAACTATTATTTTCAGCCTTATTCCTATTTTTATTATGTAATAAATCTTACTTTTATCCTTATTACTGTTATTATTATCTTAATAACTCTTATTTTTACCCCTATTTCTATTATTATTGTCATTATATCTATTATTTTCGGCCTTATTCCTATTTTTATTATGTAATAACTCCTATTTTTATCCTTATTACTATTACTATTATCGTAATAACTCTTACTTTTATCCTTATTTCTATTATTATTATTATTATAACTATTATTTTCAGCCCTATTCCTGTTTTTATTATGTAATATCTCTTATTTTTATCCATATTACTACTATTATTATTATCGTAATGACTCTTATTTTAATTCTTATTACAGTTGTCCATATCGTAATAACTCTTATTTTTATCCTTATTACTATTACTATTATCGTAATAACTCTTATTTTTATCCTTATTTCTATTACTATTATCCTAATAACTCTTATTTTTATCCTTATTTCTATTACTCTTATCGGAATAACTCTTATTTTTATCCTTATTTCTATTTTTATTATATAATAACTCTTATTTTTATCCTTATTACTATTATTATTATCATTATAACTATTATTTTCAGCCTTATTCCTATTTTTATTATGTAATAAATCTTATTTTTATCCTTATTACTATTATTATTATCATTATAACTATTATTTTAAGCGTTATTCCTATTTTTATTATGTAATAACTCTTATTTTTAACCTTATTACTATTATTATTATCATTATAACTATTATTTTCAGCCTTATTGCTATTTTTATTATGTAATAACTCTTATTTTTATCCTTCTTTCTATTTGCGTTATCGTAATAACTCCTATTTTTATCCTTATTACAATTATTATTATCGTAGTAACTCTTATTTTTATCGTTATTTCTATTATTATTATTATTATAACTATTATTTTCAGCCTTATTCCTATTTTTATTATGTAATAACTCTTATTTTTAACCTTATTACTATTATTATTATCATTATAACTATTATTTTCAGCCTTATCACTATTATTATTATATAAACAACTCTTATTTTTATCCTTATTACTATTTTTATTATCGTAATAACTCTTATTTTTATCCTTATTACTATTACTATTATTATTATAACTATTATTTTCAGCCTTATTCCTATTTTTATTATGTAAGAACTCTAATTTTTATCCTTATTACTATTATTATTATCATTATAACTGTTATTTTCAGCCTTCTTCCTATTTTTATTATGTAATAACTCTTATCTTTATCCTTATTACTATTATTATTATCATTATAACTATTATTTTCAGCCTTATTCCTATTTTTATTATGTAATAACTCTTATTTTTATCCTTATTACTATTATTATTATCATTATAACTGTTATTTTCAGCCTTCTTCCTATTTTTATTATGTAATAACTCTTATCTTTATCCTTATTACTATTATTATTATCATTATAACTATTATTTTCAGCCTTATTCCTATTTTTATTATGTAATAACTCTTATTTTTATCCTTATTTCTATTACTATTATCCTAATAACTCTTATTTTTATCCTTATTTCTATTATTAATATTATTATAACTATTATTTTCAGCCTTATTCCTATTTATATTATATAATAACTCTTATTTTTATCCTTATTCCTATTATTATTATCATTATAACTGTTATTTTCAGCCTTCTTCCTATTTTTATTATGTAATAACTCTTATCTTTATCCTTATTACTATTATTATTATCATTATAACTATTATTTTCAGCCTTATTCCTATTTTTATTATGTAATAACTCTTATTTTTATCCTTATTACTATTATTATTATCATTATAACTGTTATTTTCAGCCTTCTTCCTATTTTTATTATGTAATAACTCTTATCTTTATCCTTATTACTATTATTATTATCATTATAACTATTATTTTCAGCCTTATTCCTATTTTTATTATGTAATAACTCTTATCTTTATCCTTATTACTATTATTATTATCATTATAACTATTATTTTCAGCCTTATTCCTATTTTTATTATGTAATAACTCTTATTTTTATCCTTATTTCTATTACTATTATCCTAATAACTCTTATTTTTATCCTTATTTCTATTATTAATATTATTATAACTATTATTTTCAGCCTTATTCCTATTTATATTATATAATAACTCTTATTTTTATCCTTATTCCTATTATTATTATCATTATAACTATTATTTTCAGCCGTATTCCTATTTTTATTATGTAATAAATCTTATTTTTATCCTTATTACTATTATTATTATCATTATAACTATTATTTTCAGCGTTATTCCTATTTTTATTATGTAATAACTCTTATTTTTAACCTTATTACTATTATTATTATCATTATAACTATTATTTTCAGCCTTATTGCTATTTTTATTATGTAATAACTCTTATTTTTATCCTTATTCCTATTATTATTATCATTATAACTGTTATTTTCAGCCTTCTTCCTATTTTTATTATGTAATAACTCTTATCTTTATCCTTATTGCTATTATTATTATCACTATAACTATTATTTTCAGCCTTATTCCTATTTTTATTATGTAATAACTCTTATTTTTATCCTTATTTCTATTACTATTATACTAATAACTCTTATTTTTATCCTTATTTCTATTATTAATATCATTATAACTATTATTTTCAGCTTTATTCCTATTTTTATTATGCAATAACTCTTATTTTTATCCTTATTACTATTATTATTATCATTATAACTATTATTTTCAGCCTTATTCCTATTTTTATTATGTAATAACTCTTATCTTTAACCTTATTACTATTATTATTATCATTATAACTATTATTTTCAGCCTTATTCCTATTTTTATTATGTAATAACTCTTATTTTTATCCTTATTACTATTATTATTATCATTATAACTGTTATTTTCAGCCTTCTTCCTATTTTTATTATGTAATAACTCTTATCTTTATCCTTATTACTATTATTATTATCATTATAACTATTATTTTCAGCCTTATTCCTATTTTTATTATGTAATAACTCTTATTTTTATCCTTATTTCTATTACTATTATACTAATAACTCTTATTTTTATCCTTATTTCTATTATTAATATCATTATAACTATTATTTTCAGCTTTATTCCTATTTTTATTATGCAATAACTCTTATTTTTATCCTTATTACTATTATTATTATCATTATAACTATTATTTTCAGCCTTATTCCTATTTTTATTATGTAATAACTCTTATTTTTAACCTTATTACTATTATTATTATCATTATAACTATTATTTTCAGCCTTATTCCTATTTTTATTATGTAATAACTCTTATTTTTATCCTTATTACTATTATTATTATCATTATAACTATTATTTTCAGCGTTATTCCTATTTTTATTATGTAATAACTCTCATTTTTAACCTTATTACTATTATTATTATCATTATAACTATTATTTTCAGCCTTATTGCTATTTTTATTATGTAATAACTCTTATTTTTATCCTTATTCCTATTATTATTATCATTATAACTGTTATTTTCAGTCTTCTTCCTATTTTTATTATGTAATAACTCTTATCTTTATCCTTATTGCTATTATTATTATCATTATAACTATTATTTTCAGCCTTATTCCTATTTTTATTATGTAATAACTCTTATTTTTATTCTTATTACTATTATTATTATCATTATAACTATTATTTTCAGCCTTATTCCTATTTTTATTATTTAATAACTCTTATTTTTAACCTTATTACTATTATTATTATCATTATAACTATTATTTTCAGCCTTATTCCTATTTTTATTATGTAATAACACTTATTTTTATCCTTATTACTATTATTATTATCATTATAACTATTACTTTCTGCCTTATTCCTATTTTTATTATGTAATAAATCTTACTTTTATCCTTATTACTGTTATTATTATCGTAATAACTCTTATTTTTATCCCTATTTCTATTATTATTGTCATTATATCTATTATTTTCGGCCTTATTCCTATTTTTATTATGTAATAACTCCTATTTTTATCCTTATTACTATTACTATTATCGTAATAACTCTTATTTTTATTCTTATTACTATTATTATTATCATTATAACTATTATTTTCAGCCTTATTCCTATTTTTATTATGTAATAACTCTTATTTTTAACCTTATTACTATTATTATTATCATTATAACTATTATTTTCAGCCTTATTCCTTTTTTTATTATGTAATAACTCTTATTTTTATCCTTATTACTATTATTATTATCATTATAACTATTATTTTCAGCCTTATTCCTATTTTTATTATGTAATAAATCTTACTTTTATCCTTATTACTGTTATTATTATCTTAATAACTCTTATTTTTACCCCTATTTCTATTATTATTGTCATTATATCTATTATTTTCGGCCTTATTCCTATTTTTATTATGTAATAACTCCTATTTTTATCCTTATTACTATTACTATTATCGTAATAACTCTTACTTTTATCCTTATTTCTATTATTATTATTATTATAACTATTATTTTCAGCCCTATTCCTGTTTTTATTATGTAATATCTCTTATTTTTATCCATATTACTACTATTATTATTATCGTAATGACTCTTATTTTAATTCTTATTACAGTTGTCCATATCGTAATAACTCTTATTTTTATCCTTATTACTATTACTATTATCGTAATAACTCTTATTTTTATCCTTATTTCTATTACTATTATCCTAATAACTCTTATTTTTATCCTTATTTCTATTACTCTTATCGGAATAACTCTTATTTTTATCCTTATTTCTATTTTTATTATATAATAACTCTTATTTTTATCCTTATTACTATTATTATTATCATTATAACTATTATTTTCAGCCTTATTCCTATTTTTATTATGTAATAAATCTTATTTTTATCCTTATTACTATTATTATTATCATTATAACTATTATTTTAAGCGTTATTCCTATTTTTATTATGTAATAACTCTTATTTTTAACCTTATTACTATTATTATTATCATTATAACTATTATTTTCAGCCTTATTGCTATTTTTATTATGTAATAACTCTTATTTTTATCCTTCTTTCTATTTGCGTTATCGTAATAACTCTTATTTTTATCCTTATTACAATTATTATTATCGTAGTAACTCTTATTTTTATCGTTATTTCTATTATTATTATTATTATAACTATTATTTTCAGCCTTATTCCTATTTTTATTATGTAATAACTCTTATTTTTATTCTAATTACTATTATTATTATCATTATAACTATTATTTTCAGCCTTATTCCTATTTTTATTATGTAATAACTCTTATTTTTATTCTTATTACTATTATTATTATCATTATAACTATTATTTTCAGCCTTATTCCTATTTTTATTATTTAATAACTCTTATTTTTAACCTTATTACTATTATTATTATCATTATAACTATTATTTTCAGCCTTATTCCTATTTCTATTATGTAATAACTCTTATTTTTATCCTTATTACTATTATTATTATCATTATAACTATTATTTTCAGCCTTATTCCTCTTTTTATTATGTAATAAATCTTACTTTTATCCTTATTACTGTTATTATTATCGTAATAACTCTTATTTTTATCCCTATTTCTATTATTATTGTCATTATATCTATTATTTTCGGCCTTATTCCTATTTTTATTATGTAATAACTCCTATCTTTATCCTTATTACTATTACTATTATAGTAATAACTCTTATTTTTATTCTTATTACTATTATTATTATCATTATAACTATTATTTTCAGCCTTATTCCTATTTTTATTATGTAATAACTCTTATTTTTAACCTTATTACTATTATTATTATCATTATAACTATTATTTTCAGCCTTATTCCTTTTTTTATTATGTAATAACTCTTATTTTTATCCTTATTACTATTATTATTATCATTATAACTATTATTTTCAGCCTTATTCCTATTTTTATTATGTAATAAATCTTACTTTTATCCTTATTACTGTTATTATTATCGTAATTACTCTTATTTTTATCCCTATTTCTATTATTATTATTATTATAACTATTATTTTCAGCCTTATTCCTATTTTTATTATGTAATAACTCTTATTTTTATCCTTATTTCTATTACTATTATCCTAATAACTCTTATTTTTATCCTTATTTCTATTATTAATATCATTATAACTATTATTTTCAGCCTTATTCCTATTTTTATTATATAATAACTTTTATTTTTATCCTTATTACTATTATTATTATCATTATAACTATTATTTTCAGCCTTATTCCTATTTTTATTATGTAATAAATCTTATTTTTATCCTTATTCCTATTATTATTATCACTATAACTGTTATTTTCAGCCTTCTTCCTATTTTTATTATGTAATAACTCTTATCTTTATCCTTATTGCTATTATTATTATCATTATAACTATTATTTTCAGCCTTATTCCTATTTTTATTATGTAATAACTCTTATTTTTATCCTTCTTTCTATTTGCGTTATCGTAATAACTCTTATTTTTATCCTTCTTTCTATTTGCGTTATCGTAATAACTCTTATTTTTATCCTTATTACAATTATTATTATCGTAGTAACTCTTATTTTTATCGTTATTTCTATTATTATTATTATTATAACTATTATTTTCAGCCTTATTCCTATTTTTATTATGTAATAACTCTTATTTTTATTCTAATTACTATTATTATTATCATTATAACTATTATTTTCAGCCTTATTCCTATCTTTATTATTTAATAACTCTTATTTTTAACCTTATTACTATTATTATTATCATTATAACTATTATTTTCAGCCTTATTCCTATTTTTATTATGTAATAACTCTTATTTTTATCCTTATTACTATTATTATTATCATTATAACTATTATTTTCAGCCTTATTCCTATTTTTATTATGTAATAAATCTTACTTTTATCCTTATTACTGTTATTGTTATCGTAATAACTCTTATTTTTATCCCTATTTCTATTATTATTGTCATTATATCTATTATTTTCGGCCTTATTCCTATTTTTATTATGTAATAACTCCTATTTTTATCCTTATTACTATTACTATTATCGTAATAACTCTTATTTTTATTCTTATTACTATTATTATTATCATTATAACTATTATTTTCAGCCTTATTCCTATTTTTATTATGTAATAACTCTTATTTTTAACCTTATTACTATTATTATTATCATTATAACTATTATTTTCAGCCTTATTCCTTTTTTTATTATGTAATAACTCTTATTTTTATCCTTATTACTATTATTATTATCATTATAACTATTATTTTCAGCCTTATTCCTATTTTTATTATGTATAAACCTTACTTTTATCCTTATTACTGTTATTATTATCGTAATAACTCTTATTTTTATCCCTATTTCTATTATTATTGTCATTATATCTATTATTTTCGGCCTTACTCCTATTTTTATTATGTAATAACTCCTATTTTTATCCTTATTACTATTACTATTATCGTAATAACTCTTATTTTTATCCTTATTTCTATTATTATTATTATAACTATTATTTTCAGCCTTATTCCTATTTTTATTATGTAATAACTCTTATTTTTATCCTTATTTCTATTACTATTATCCTAATAACTCTTATTTTTATCCTTATTTCTATTATTAATATCATTATAACTATTATTTTCAGCCTTATTCCTATTTTTATTATATAATAACTCTTATTTTTATCCTTATTACTATTATTATTATCATTATAACTATTATTTTCAGCCTTATTCCTATTTTTATTATGTAATAACTCTTATCTTTATCCTTATTGCTATTATTATTATCATTATAACTATTGTTTTCAGCCTTATTCCTATTTTTATTATGTAATAACTCTTATTTTTATCCTTCTTTCTATTTGCGTTATCGTAATAACTCTTATTTTTATCCTTATTACAATTATTATTATCGTAGTAACTCTTATTTTTATCGTTATTGCTATTATTATTATTATTATAACTATTATTTTCAGCCTTATTCCTATTTTTATTATGTAATAACTCTTATTTTTATTCTAATTACTATTATTATTATCATTATAACTATTATTTTCAGCCTTATTCCTATTTTTATTATTTAATAACTCTTATTTTTAACCTTATTACTATTATTATTATCATTATAACTATTATTTTCAGCCTTATTCCTATTTTTATTATGTAATAACTCTTATTTTTATCCTTATTACTATTATTATTATCATTATAACTATTATTTTCAGCCTTATTCCTATTTTTATTATGTAATAAATCTTACTTTTATCCTTATTACTGTTATTATTATCGTAATAACTCTTATTTTTATCCCTATTTCTATTATTATTGTCATTATGTCTATTATTTTCGGCCTTATTCCTATTTTTATTATGTAATAACTCCTATTTTTATCCTTATTACTATTACTATTATCGTAATAACTCTTATTTTTATTCTTATTACTATTATTATTATCATTATAACTATTATTTTCAGCCTTATTCCTATTTTTATTATGTAATAACTCTTATTTTTAACCTTATTACTATTATTATTATCATTATAACTATTATTTTCAGCCTTATTCCTTTTTTTATTATGTAATAACTCTTATTTTTATCCTTATTACTATTATTATTATCATTATAACTATTATTTTCAGCCTTATTCCTATTTTTATTATGTAATAAATCTTACTTTTATCCTTATTACTGTTATTATTATCGTAATAACTCTTATTTTTATCCCTATTTCTATTATTATTGTCATTATATCTATTATTTTCGGCCTTACTCCTATTTTTATTATGTAATAACTCCTATTTTTATCCTTATTACTATTACTATTATCGTAATAACTCTTATTTTTATCCTTATTTCTATTATTATTATTATAACTATTATTTTCAGCCTTATTCCTAT
This sequence comes from Megachile willughbiella, assembly GCA_945859595.2. Taxonomy (NCBI): domain Eukaryota; kingdom Metazoa; phylum Arthropoda; class Insecta; order Hymenoptera; family Megachilidae; genus Megachile; species Megachile willughbiella. The sequence continues at coordinate 56,966 of CAMAOD020000146.1, forward strand.
TTTTATTATGTAATAACTCTTATTTTTATCCTTATTTCTATTACTATTATCCTAATAACTCTTATTTTTATCCTTATTTCTATTATTAATATCATTATAACTATTATTTTCAGCCTTATTCCTATTTTTATTATATAATAACTCTTATTTTTATCCTTATTACTATTATTATTATCATTATAACTATTATTTTCAGCCTTATTCCTATTTTTATTATGTAATAACTCTTATCTTTATCCTTATTGCTATTATTATTATCATTATAACTATTGTTTTCAGCCTTATTCCTATTTTTATTATGTAATAACTCTTATTTTTATCCTTCTTTCTATTTGCGTTATCGTAATAACTCTTATTTTTATCCTTATTACAATTATTATTATCGTAGTAACTCTTATTTTTATCGTTATTTCTATTATTATTATTATTATAACTATTATTTTCAGCCTTATTCCTATTTTTATTATGTAATAACTCTTATTTTTATTCTAATTACTATTATTATTATCATTATAACTATTATTTTCAGCCTTATTCCTATTTTTATTATTTAATAACTCTTATTTTTAACCTTATTACTATTATTATTATCATTATAACTATTATTTTCAGCCTTATTCCTATTTTTATTATGTAATAACTCTTATTTTTATCCTTATTACTATTATTATTATCATTATAACTATTATTTTCAGCCTTATTCCTATTTTTATTATGTAATAAATCTTACTTTTATCCTTATTACTGTTATTATTATCGTAATAACTCTTATTTTTATCCCTATTTCTATTATTATTGTCATTATATCTATTATTTTCGGCCTTATTCCTATTTTTATTATGTAATAACTCCTATTTTTATCCTTATTACTATTACTATTATCGTAATAACTCTTATTTTTATTCTTATTACTATTATTATTATCATTATAACTATTATTTTCAGCCTTATTCCTATTTTTATTATGTAATAACTCTTATTTTTAACCTTATTCCTATTATTATTATCATTATAACTGTTATTTTCAGCCTTCTTCCTATTTTTATTATGTAATAACTCTTATCTTTATCCTTATTGCTATTATTATTATCATTATAACTATTATTTTCAGCCTTATTCCTATTTTTATTATGTAATAACTCTTATTTTTATCCTTATTTCTATTATTAATATCATTATAACTATTATTTTCAGCCTTATTCCTATTTTTATTATATAATAACTCTTATTTTTATCCTTATTACTATTATTATTATCATTATAACTATTATTTTCAGCCTTATTCCTATTTTTATTATGTAATAAATCTTATTTTTATCCTTATTACTATTATTATTATCATTATAACTATTATTTTCAGCGTTATTCATATTTTTATTATGTAATAACTCTTATTTTTAACCTTATTACTATTATTATTATCATTATAACTATTATTTTCAGCCTTATTCCTATTTTTATTATGTAATAACTCTTATTTTTATCCTTATTCCTATTATTATTATCACTATAACTGTTATTTTCAGCCTTCTTCCTATTTTTATTATGTAATAACTCTTATCTTTATCCTTATTGCTATTATTATTATCATTATAACTATTATTTTCAGCCTTATTCCTATTTTTATTATGTAATAACTCTTATTTTTATCCTTCTTTCTATTTGCGTTATCGTAATAACTCTTATTTTTATCCTTATTACAATTATTATTATCGTAGTAACTCTTATTTTTATCGTTATTTCTATTATTATTATTATTATAACTATTATTTTCAGCCTTATTCCTATTTTTATTATGTAATAACTCTTATTTTTATTCTAATTACTATTATTATTATCATTATAACTATTATTTTCAGCCTTATTCCTATTTTTATTATTTAATAACTCTTATTTTTAACCTCATTACTATTATTATTATCATTATAACTATTATTTTCAGCCTCATTCCTATTTTTATTATGTAATAACTCTTATTTTTATCCTTATTACTATTATTATTATCATTATAACTATTATTTCCAGCCGTATTCCTATTTTTATTATGTAATAAATCTTACTTTTATCCTTATTACTGTTATTATTATCGTAATAACTCTTATTTTTATCCCTATTTCTATTATTATTGTCATTATATCTATTATTTTCGGCCTTATTCCTATTTTTATTATGTAATAACTCCTACTTTTATCCTTATTACTATTACTATTATCGTAATAACTCTTATTTTTATTCTTATTACTATTATTATTATCATTATAACTATTATTTTCAGCCTTATTCCTATTTTTATTATGTAATAACTCTTATTTTTAACCTTATTACTATTATTATTATCATTATAACTATTATTTTCAGCCTTATTCCTTTTTTTATTATGTAATAACTCTTATTTTTATCCTTATTACTATTATTATTATCATTATAACTATTATTTTCAGCCTTATTCCTATTTTTATTATGTAATAAATCTTACTTTTATCCTTATTACTGTTATTATTATCGTAATAACTCTATTTTTATCTCTATTTCTATTATTATTGTCATTATATCTATTATTTTCGGCCTTATTCCTATTTTTATTATGTAATAACTCCTATTTTTATCCTTATTACTATTACTATTATCGTAATAACTCTTATTTTTATCCTTATTTCTACTATTATTATTATTATAACTATTATTTTCAGCCTTATTCCTATTTTTATTATGTAATAACTCTTATTTTTATCCTTATTTCTATTACTATTATCCTAATAACTCTTATTTTTATCCTTATTTCTATTATTAATATCATTATAACTATTATTTTCAGCCTTATTCCTATTTTTATTATATAATAACTCTTATTTTTATCCTTATTACTATTATTATTATCATTATAACTATTATTTTCAGCCTTATTCCTATTTTTATTATGTAATAAATCTTATTTTTATCCTTATTACTATTATTATTATCATTATAACTATTATTTTCAGCGTTATTCCTATTTTTATTATGTAATAACTCTTATTTTTAACCTTATTACTATTATTATTATCATTATAACTATTATTTTCAGCCTTATTCCTATTTTTATTATGTAATAACTTTTATTTTTATCCTTATTCCTATTATTATTATCATTATAACTGTTATTTTCAGCCTTCTTCCTATTTTTATTATGTAATAACTCTTATCTTTATCCTTATTACTATTATTATTATCATTATAACTATTATTTTCAGCCTTCTTCCTATTTTTATTATGTAATAACTCTTATCTTTATCCTTATTACTATTATTATTATCATTATAACTATTATTTTCAGCCTTATTCCTATTTTTATTATGTAATAACTCTTATTTTTATCCTTATTTCTATTACTATTATCCTAATAACTCTTATTTTTATCCTTATTACTATTATTATTATCATTATAACTATTATTTTCAGCGTTATTCCTATTTTTATTATGTAATAACTCTTATTTTTAACCTTATTACTATTATTATTATCATTATAACTATTATTTTCAGCCTTATTCCTATTTTTATTATGTAATAACTCTTATTTTTATCCTTATTCCTATTATTATTATCATTATAACTGTTATTTTCAGCCTTCTTCCTATTTTTATTATGTAATAACTCTTATCTTTATCCTTATTGCTATTATTATTATCATTATAACTATTATTTTCAGCCTTATTCCTATTTTTATTATGTAATAACTCTTATTTTTATCCTTCTTTCTATTTGCGTTATCGTAATAACTCTTATTTTTATCCTTATTACAATTATTATTATCGTAGTATCTCTTATTTTTATTCTTATTACTATTATTATTATCATTATAACTATTATTTTCAGCCTTATTCCTATTTTCATTATTTAATAACTCTTATTTTTAACCTTATTACTATTATTATTATCATTATAACTATTATTTTCAGCCTTATTCCTATTTTTATTATGTAATAACTCTTATTTTTATCCTTATTACTATTATTATTATCATTATAACTATTATTTTCAGCCTTATTCCTATTTTTATTATGTAATAAATCTTACTTTTATCCTTATTACTGTTATTATTATCGTAATAACTCTTATTTTTATCCCTATTTCTATTATTATTGTCATTATATCTATTATTTTCGGCCTTATTCCTATTTTTATTATGTAATAACTCCTATTTTTATCCTTATTACTATTACTATTATCGTAATAACTCTTATTTTTATTCTTATTACTATTATTATTATCATTATAACTATTATTTTCAGCCTTATTCCTATTTTTATTATGTAATAACTCTTATTTTTAACCTTATTACTATTATTATTATCATTATAACTATTATTTTCAGCCTTATTCCTATTTTTATTATGTAATAACTCTTATTTTTAACCTTATTACTATTATTATTATCATTATAACTATTATTTTCAGCCTTATCACTATTATTATTATATAAACAACTCTTTTTTTTATCCTTATTACTATTTTTATTATCGTAATAACTCTTATTTTTATCCTTATTACTATTACTATGATTATTATAACTACTATTTTCAGCCTTATTCCTATTTTTATTATGTAATAACTCTTATTTTTAACCTTATTACTATTATTATTATCATTATAACTATTATTTTCAGCCTTATTCCTATTTTTATTATGTAATAACTCTTATTTTTATCCTTATTCCTATTATTATTATCATTATAACTGTTATTTTCAGCCTTCTTCCTATTTTTATTATGTAATAACTCTTATCTTTATCCTTATTGCTATTATTATTATCATTATAACTATTATTTTCAGCCTTATTCCTATTTTTATCATGTAATAACTCTTATTTTTATCCTTCTTTCTATTTGCGTTATCGTAATAACTCTTATTTTTATCCTTATTACAATTATGATTATCGTAGTAACTCTTATTTTTATCGTTATTTCTGTTATTATTATTATTATAACTATTATTTTCAGCCTTATTCCTATTTTTATTATGTAATAACTCTTATTTTTATTCTTATTACTATTATTATTATCATTATAACTATTATTTTCAGCCTTATTCCTATTTTTATTATTTAATAACTCTTATTTTTAACCTTATTACTATTATTATTATCATTATAACTATTATTTTCAGCCTTATTCCTATTTTTATTATATAATAACTCTTATTTTTATCCTTATTACTATTATTATTATCATTATAACTATTATTTTCAGCCTTATTCCTATTTTTATTATGTAATAAATCTTATTTTTATCCTTATTACTATTATTATTATCATTATAACTATTATTTTCAGCGTTATTCCTATTTTTATTATGCAATAACTCTTATTTTTAACCTTATTACTATTATTATTATCATTATAACTATTATTTTCAGCCTTATTTCTATTATTAATATCATTATAACTATTATTTTCAGCCTTATTCCTATTTTTATTATATAATAACTCTTATTTTTATCCTTATTACTATTATTATTATCATTATAACTATTATTTTCAGCCTTATTCCTATTTTTATTATGTAATAACTCTTATTTTTATCCTTATTACTATTATTATTATCATTATAACTATTATTTTCAGCCTTATTCCTATTTTGATTATGTAATAACTCTTATTTTTATCCTTATTACTATTATTATTATCATTATAACTATTATTTTCAGCCTTTTTCCTATTTTTATTATGTAATAACTCTTATTTTTATCCTTCCTACTATTATTATTATCGTTATAGCCAATGTTTTCAGCCTTATTCCTATTTTTATTATGTAATAACTCATATTTGAATCCTTATTGCTATTATTATTATCGTTATAACTAATGTTTTCAGCCTTATTCCTATTTTTATTATGTAATAACTCTGATTTTTATCCTTATTACTATTATTATTATCGTTATAACTAATGTTTTCAGCCTTATTCCTATTATTATTATCGTAATAACTCTTATTTTTATCATTATTACTATTTCTATTATCGTAATAACTATTATTTTTATCCTTACTACTGTTATTATTATCGTAATAACTCTTATTTTTATCCCTATTTCTATTATTATTGTCTTTATAACTATTATTTTCGGCCTTATTCCTATTTTTATTATGTCGTAACTCTTATTTTTATACTTATTACTATTATTATTATCGTAATAACTATTATTTTCAGCCTTATTACTATTTTTATTATGTAATAACTCTTATTTTTATCCATATTACTACTGTTATTATTGTCGTAATAACTCTTATCTTAATTCTTATTACTGTTGTTCTTATCGTAATAACTCTTATTTTTATCCTTATTACAATTATCATTATCGTAATAACTCTTATTTTTATCCTTATTACAATTACTATTATCGTAATAACTCTTATTTTTATCCTTATTTCTATTACTATTATCCTAATAGCTCTTATTTTTATCCTTATTTCTATTATTAATATCATTATAACTATTATTTTCAGCCTTATTCCTATTTTTATTATGTAATAACTCTTATTTTTATCCTTATTACTATTATTATTATCATTATAACTATAATTTTCAGCCTTATTCCTATTTTTATTATGTAATAAATCTTACTTTTATCCTTATTACTGTTATTATTATCGTAATAACTCTTATTTTTATCCCTATTTCTATTATTATTGTCATTATATCTATTATTTTCGGCCTTATTCCTATTTTTATTATGTAATAACTCCTATTTTTATCCTTATTACTATTACTATTATCGTAATAACTCTTATTTTTATCCTTATTTCTGTTATTATTATTATTATAACTATTATTTTCAGCCTTATTCCTATTTTTATTATGTAATATCTCTTATCTTTATCCATATTACTACTATTATTATTATCGTAATGAATCTTATTTTAATTCTTATTACTGTTGTTCATATCGTAATAACTCTTATTTTTATCCTTATTACTATTACTATTATCGTAATAACTCTTATTTTTATCCTTATTTCTATTACTATTATCCTAATAACTCTTATTTTTATCCTTATTTCTATTATTAATATCATTATGACTATTATTTTCAGCTTTATTCCTATTTTTATTATGTAATAACTCTTATTTTTATCCTTATTACTATTATTATTATCATTATAACTATTATTTTCAGCCTTATTCCTATTTTTATTATGTAATAACTCTTATTTTTATCCTTATTTCTATTACTATTATCCTAATAACTCTTATTTTTATCGTTATTTCTATTATTAATGTCATTATAACTATTATTTTCAGCCTTATTCCTATTTTTATTAGATAATAACTCTTATTTTTATCCTTATTACTATTATTATTATCATTATAACTGTTATTTTCAGCCTTATTCCTGTTTTTATTATGTAATAACTCTTATTTTTATCCTTATTACTATTATTATTATCATTATAACTATTATTTTCAGCCTTATTTCTATTATTATTATCATTATAACTGTTATTTTCAGCCTTCTTCCTATTTTTATTATGTAATAACTCTTATCTTTATCCTTATTACTATTATTATTATCATTATAACTATTATTTTCAGCCTTATTCCTATTTTTATTATGTAATAACTCTTATTTTTATCCTTATTTCTATTACTATTATCCTAATAACTCTTATTTTTATCCTTATTACTATTATTATTATCATTATAACTATTATTTTCAGCGTTATTCCTATTTTTATTATGTAATAACTCTTATTTTTAACCTTATTACTATTATTATTATCATTATAACTATTATTTTCAGCCTTATTCCTATCTTTATTATGTAATAACTCTTATTTTTATCCTTATTCCTATTATTATTATCATTATAACTGTTATTTTCAGCCTTCTTCCTATTTTTATTATGTAATAACTCTTATCTTTATCCTTATTGCTATTATTATTATCATTATAACTATTATTTTCAGCCTTATTCCTATTTTTATTATGTAATAACTCTTATTTTTATCCTTCTTTCTATTTGCGTTATCGTAATAACTCTTATTTTTATCCTTATTACAATTATTATTATCGTAGTAACTCTTATTTTTATCGTTATTTCTATTATTATTATTATTATAACTATTATTTTCAGCCTTATTCCTATTTTTATTATGTAATAACTCTTATTTTTATTCTTATTACTATTATTATTATCATTATAACTATTATTTTCAGCCTTATTCCTATTTTCATTATTTAATAACTCTTATTTTTAACCTTATTACTATTATTATTATCATTATAACTATTATTTTCAGCCTTATTCCTATTTTTATTATGTAATAACTCTTATTTTTATCCTTATTACTATTATTATTATCATTATAACTATTATTTTCAGCCTTATTCCTATTTTTATTATGTAATAAATCTTACTTTTATCCTTATTACTGTTATTATTATCGTAATAACTCTTATTTTTATCCCTATTTCTATTATTATTGTCATTATATCTATTATTTTCGGCCTTATTCCTATTTTTATTATGTAATAACTCCTATTTTTATCCTTATTACTATTACTATTATCGTAATAACTCTTATTTTTATTCTTATTACTATTTTTATTATCGTAATAACTCTTATTTTTATCCTTATTACTATTACTATGATTATTATAACTATTATTTTCAGCCTTATTCCTATTTTTATTATGTAATAACTCTTATTTTTAACCTTATTACTATTATTATTATCATTATAACTATTATTTTCAGCCTTATTCCTATTTTTATTATGTAATAACTCTTATTTTTATCCTTATTCCTATTATTATTATCATTATAACTGTTATTTTCAGCCTTCTTCCTATTTTTATTATGTAATAACTCTTATCTTTATCCTTATTGCTATTATTATTATCATTATAACTATTATTTTCAGCCTTATTCCTATTTTTATTATGTAATAACTCTTATTTTTATCCTTCTTTCTATTTGCGTTATCGTAATAACTCTTATTTTTATCCTTATTACAATTATGATTATCGTAGTAACTCTTATTTTTATCGTTATTTCTGTTATTATTATTATTATAACTATTATTTTCAGCCTTATTCCTATTTTTATTATGTAATAACTCTTATTTTTATTCTTATTACTATTATTATTATCATTATAACTATTATTTTCAGCCTTATTCCTATTTTTATTATTTAATAACTCTTATTTTTAACCTTATTACTATTATTATTATCATTATAACTATTATTTTCAGCCTTATTCCTATTTTTATTATATAATAACTCTTATTTTTATCCTTATTACTATTATTATTATCATTATAACTATTATTTTCAGCCTTATTCCTATTTTTATTATGTAATAAATCTTATTTTTATCCTTATTACTATTATTATTATCATTATAACTATTATTTTCAGCGTTATTCCTATTTTTATTATGCAATAACTCTTATTTTTAACCTTATTACTATTATTATTATCATTATAACTATTATTTTCAGCCTTATTTCTATTATTAATATCATTATAACTATTATTTTCAGCCTTATTCCTATTTTTATTATATAATAACTCTTATTTTTATCCTTATTACTATTATTATTATCATTATAACTATTATTTTCAGCCTTATTCCTATTTTTATTATGTAATAACTCTTATTTTTATCCTTATTACTATTATTATTATCATTATAACTATTATTTTCAGCCTTATTCCTATTTTGATTATGTAATAACTCTTATTTTTATCCTTATTACTATTATTATTATCATTATAACTATTATTTTCAGCCTTTTTCCTATTTTTATTATGTAATAACTCTTATTTTTATCCTTACTACTATTATTATTATCGTTATAGCCAATGTTTTCAGCCTTATTCCTATTTTTATTATGTAATAACTCATATTTGAATCCTTATTGCTATTATTATTATCGTTATAACTAATGTTTTCAGCCTTATTCCTATTTTTATTATGTAATAACTCTGATTTTTATCCTTATTACTATTATTATTATCGTTATAACTAATGTTTTCAGCCTTATTCCTATTATTATTATCGTAATAACTCTTATTTTTATCATTATTATTATTTCTATTATCGTAATAACTATTATTTTTATCCTTACTACTGTTATTATTATCGTAATAACTCTTATTTTTATCCCTATTTCTATTATTATTGTCTTTATAACTATTATTTTCGGCCTTATTCCTATTTTTATTATGTCGTAACTCTTATTTTTATACTTATTACTATTATTATTATCGTAATAACTATTATTTTCAGCCTTATTACTATTTTTATTATGTAATAACTCTTATTTTTATCCATATTACTACTGTTATTATTGTCGTAATAACTCTTATCTTAATTCTTATTACTGTTGTTCTTATCGTAATAACTCTTATTTTTATCCTTATTACAATTATCATTATCGTAATAACTCTTATTTTTATCCTTATTACAATTACAATTATCGTAATAACTCTTATTTTTATCCTTCTTTCTATTTGCGTTATCGTAATAACTCTTATTTTTATCCTTATTACAATTATTATTATCGTAGTAACTCTTATTTTTATCGTTATTTCTATTATTATTATTATTATAACTATTATTTTCAGCCTTATTCCTATTTTTATTATGTAATAACTCTTATTTTTATTCTTATTACTATTATTATTATCATTATAACTATTATTTTCAGCCTTATTCCTATTTTCATTATTTAATAACTCTTATTTTTAACCTTATTACTATTATTATTATCATTATAACTATTATTTTCAGCCGTATTCCTATTTTTATTATGTAATAACTCTTATTTTTATCCTTATTACTATTATTATTATCATTATAACTATTATTTTCAGCCTTATTCCTATTTTTATTATGTAATAAATCTTACTTTTATCCTTATTACTGTTATTATTATCGTAATAACTCTTATTTTTATCCCTATTTCTATTATTATTGTCATTATATCTATTATTTTCGGCCTTATTCCTATTTTTATTATGTAATAACTCCTATTTTTATCCTTATTACTATTACTATTATCGTAATAACTCTTATTTTTATTCTTATTACTATTTTTATTATCGTAATAACTCTTATTTTTATCCTTATTACTATTACTATGATTATTATAACTATTATTTTCAGCCTTATTCCTATTTTTATTATGTAATAACTCTTATTTTTAACCTTATTACTATTATTATTATCATTATAACTATTATTTTCAGCCTTATTCCTATTTTTATTATGTAATAACTCTTATTTTTATCCTTATTCCTATTATTATTATCATTATAACTGTTATTTTCAGCCTTCTTCCTATTTTTATTATGTAATAACTCTTATCTTTATCCTTATTGCTATTATTATTATCATTATAACTATTATTTTCAGCCTTATTCCTATTTTTATTATGTAATAACTCTTATTTTTATCCTTCTTTCTATTTGCGTTATCGTAATAACTCTTATTTTTATCCTTATTACAATTATGATTATCGTAGTAACTCTTATTTTTATCGTTATTTCTGTTATTATTATTATTATAACTATTATTTTCAGCCTTATTCCTATTTTTATTATGTAATAACTCTTATTTTTATTCTTATTACTATTATTATTATCATTATAACTATTATTTTCAGCCTTATTCCTATTTTTATTATTTAATAACTCTTATTTTTAACCTTATTACTATTATTATTATCATTATAACTATTATTTTCAGCCTTATTCCTATTTTTATTATATAATAACTCTTATTTTTATCCTTATTACTATTATTATTATCATTATAACTATTATTTTCAGCCTTATTCCTATTTTTATTATGTAATAAATCTTATTTTTATCCTTATTACTATTATTATTATCATTATAACTATTATTTTCAGCGTTATTCCTATTTTTATTATGCAATAACTCTTATTTTTAACCTTATTACTATTATTATTATCATTATAACTATTATTTTCAGCCTTATTTCTATTATTAATATCATTATAACTATTATTTTCAGCCTTATTCCTATTTTTATTATATAATAACTCTTATTTTTATCCTTATTACTATTATTATTATCATTATAACTATTATTTTCAGCCTTATTCCTATTTTTATTATGTAATAACTCTTATTTTTATCCTTATTACTATTATTATTATCATTATAACTATTATTTTCAGCCTTATTCCTATTTTGATTATGTAATAACTCTTATTTTTATCCTTATTACTATTATTATTATCATTATAACTATTATTTTCAGCCTTTTTCCTATTTTTATTATGTAATAACTCTTATTTTTATCCTTACTACTATTATTATTATCGTTATAGCCAATGTTTTCAGCCTTATTCCTATTTTTATTATGTAATAACTCATATTTGAATCCTTATTGCTATTATTATTATCGCTATAACTAATGTTTTCAGCCTTATTCCTATTTTTATTATGTAATAACTCTGATTTTTATCCTTATTACTATTATTATTATCGTTATAACTAATGTTTTCAGCCTTATTCCTATTATTATTATCGTAATAACTCTTATTTTTATCATTATTATTATTTCTATTATCGTAATAACTATTATTTTTATCCTTACTACTGTTATTATTATCGTAATAACTCTTATTTTTATCCCTATTTCTATTATTATTGTCTTTATAACTATTATTTTCGGCCTTATTCCTATTTTTATTATGTCGTAACTCTTATTTTTATACTTATTACTATTATTATTATCGTAATAACTATTATTTTCAGCCTTATTACTATTTTTATTATGTAATAACTCTTATTTTTATCCATATTACTACTGTTATTATTGTCGTAATAACTCTTATCTTAATTCTTATTACTGTTGTTCTTATCGTAATAACTCTTATTTTTATCCTTATTACAATTATCATTATCGTAATAACTCTTATTTTTATCCTTATTACAATTACAATTATCGTAATAACTCTTATCTTTATCCTTCTTTCTATTTGCGTTATCGTAATAACTCTTATTTTTATCCTTATTACAATTATTATTATCGTAGTAACTCTTATTTTTATCGTTATTTCTATTATTATTATTATTATAACTATTATTTTCAGCCTTATTCCTATTTTTATTATGTAATAACTCTTATTTTTATTCTTATTACTATTATTATTATCATTATAACTATTATTTTCAGCCTTATTCCTATTTTCATTATTTAATAACTCTTATTTTTAACCTTATTACTATTATTATTATCATTATAACTATTATTTTCAGCCTTATTCCTATTTTTATTATGTAATAACTCTTATTTTTATCCTTATTACTATTATTATTATCATTATAACTATTATTTTCAGCCTTATTCCTATTTTTATTATGTAATAAATCTTACTTTTATCCTTATTACTGTTATTATTATCGTAATAACTCTTATTTTTATCCCTATTTCTATTATTATTGTCATTATATCTATTATTTTCGGCCTTATTCCTATTTTTATTATGTAATAACTCCTATTTTTATCCTTATTACTATTACTATTATCGTAATAACTCTTATTTTTATTCTTATTACTATTTTTATTATCGTAATAACTCTTATTTTTATCCTTATTACTATTACTATGATTATTATAACTATTATTTTCAGCCTTATTCCTATTTTTATTATGTAATAACTCTTATTTTTAACCTTATTACTATTATTATTATCATTATAACTATTATTTTCAGCCTTATTCCTATTTTTATTATGTAATAACTCTTATTTTTATCCTTATTCCTATTATTATTAGCATTATAACTGTTATTTTCAGCCTTCTTCCTATTTTTATTATGTAATAACTCTTATCTTTATCCTTATTGCTATTATTATTATCGTTATAACTAATGTTTTCAGCCTTATTCCTATTATTATTATCGTAATAACTCTTATTTTTATCATTATTACTATTTCTATTATTGTACAGTTGTTTCTGGGTTGAAACAAAATGAACAGGAATTGTAGAAATGTAAGCGAATTTTATTGGACCGTCTATACAGTCGTTGTATACAAACAGATAGTACGGACGCTCGAGAGTGAATGAATCGCTGTCGCACGCTCGCGGTGGCGATAACGTTGTACCGGAACGCCGATGGTTACCGAACGTTACCGTAAACGGCCGAAAGCGCTTATTCCCTTGTAGGTGTAGATTTCGCCACTTACCCGCATCTACGGTTTAATTTCTTGCGGAACCAAATGTCCCTTATCAATATGCCAACTCCGCCGGTTTCGCCGGTAGCTTAACGGCCCCGCGTCGACCATGTCTTCCCGTGCACGCATTGACCTTCATAGCAGTAGTTGCCTACCCAATTGAGGTCTGTAGCGGCCTCGGAATGATTTTCATCTTTCCGAGCACGCGGGGAGCTTAACGGCCACAGAAAACCCTTTGGTTTTCCGCGCACGCTGGGCTACACCGTTGAGAGTTGGCACAATCCGGCTAACATGGGTACGTGGCAAAATCATCGCCTTTTATCGCTCTTTTCCATAAGTCGCCATATTCAACGCATACCATTCTCTTAAGTCTATCGTCACAAGGTTCGCTATCGATGTATCGACGCAAGTAATAAACGCACATATAGACAGAATACTCGGTACTACATGTAATAACGGAAACGCATTTTATTGCGCACTTAACATTAAACAAATAATGAACTCAGTACAGATCTGTACGCAACATTCTCCCCCTCGTACAAAATCATTTGGATTTTGTACTTAACCTGCGCTATGTAATCGAATCAGTTTTCTCGCTGGTCGCATAAATTCACCCGTCGACGTACGTATTTTCGCTACTCTAACTACTCCATCTTCTCCCGGTAACACCTCCACGATCTTTCCGCGTTTCCAGGCATTACGTGGAGCCTGGTAGTCTATTATCATGACCATATCTCCGATGGTCAGCTGCTCACCAGTATTATTCCATTTCGTCCTCGGAATTTGTGTGGGCAGATATTCTTTCAACCATCGTTTCCAAAATCCGTCAGCAAACGCTTGCGCTAACTTCCATTGGTTTCTAGGGCACACAGCTCTCGCTTCATAAGTATTAAAATTATGCACCCCTGATGAAGTTCCTATGATAAAATGGTTGGGTGTCAGTGCCTCACTATCCCTCGGGTCTAGCGATACATGCGTTAAGGGGCGAGAGTTTACAGAGTGTTCTATCTCCGCTAGTAGGATGAGCAGAACTTCTTCGCTGGGTGCTTGTTCACGCAGTACGGCACCGAGCGCTATCTTTACCGACCTGATCAAACGCTCCCAGGCTCCGCCCATATGGGGAGCGTCGGGTGGAATGAATAGCCATTTCATGCGATTCGCCGCAGCATACGCCTTCTGTTTGTCCACATCTATGTTCGTTATTGCGTCTCTAAGTTCCTTGCTCGCCTTCGCAAAATTGGTCGCATTGTCGCTGTAAATGACTGAAGGGGATCCTCTTCTCGCAGCTAACCTTTGTATCGCCATAATCGCCGAATCTGCGCTCAGATTATGAACCATTTCTAAATAGATGGCTCTGGTTGTCAGGCAGGTGAATATAACTCCCCATCGTTTCTCTCTCCGACGACCAATCTTTACGTACATCGGCCCAAAATAGTCGATTCCGCAGTGACTAAAGGGCCTTTCACGATATGCCAGCCGGCCGGCTGGGAGCGCAGCCATTTTCGGATTATTTGGCTTGCCTCTGCGTAATTTGCAAACTAAGCACTTACTTGTTAGTGATCGAAGCAGATTTCTAAGCCCTATGATGTAATACCCCTGCCGAAGTTCATTAATAACCGAGTCGCGACTTGCATGAAAGAAGCGACGGTGATACTCCATAACGAGAGCCCGCGTCGCTGGATGTTTTCCTTCCAGTATTATGGGATTATTATTAAACTCGTATTCCGCAATCTTTGTCAAGCGTCCATTCGCTCGCAAGATTCCACTCTCATCAAGGAAAGGCTGTAGTTGTAAGATCTTGCTGCCCCTGTTGATTTCTTTCCCCTTTCTTATCGCGTCCAGCTCTTGGGCAAAATACTCTGCTTGTATTTCGCGAAACCAGTACCGTTCGGCTGACAGTACCGCATCGCAGTCAATTTCACCGCGCGGCATCTTTCGCCAACGGTTAAAAAATCCTCGAATACGCCTGGCTACAGCCAGCAGACCCGGCCAGCCTAACATTTTCCCCGTTAACGGAAAATAATGTGGCACTACATTCGTTGTGAAGACGAATCCTTTTCGCAATTCCATATCATCGATCGTTTCTTTCTCTTTTTCAGTCAGACACTTCTCAACGGGCCACGATCTTTCATCCTGTTTCAGGAAGTCCGGACCAACAAACCATCGCTGGTGCGCAAGTAGCACTTCATGCGACCACCGTGTGGCATCATCAGCAGGATTTAAACGCGATGGTACCCATCGCCATTCAGCGATTTTCGTTAGTTCCGCGATTTCTCCCAAGCGGTGTGAAACAAAAATTTGACGTACGCGCGGCTCGGATCTTATCCAGCGTATTACCGTAATAGAATCACTCCAAAATACACGTCGACTGATTTCGATCTCAAGCTCCTTCTGAACCGCGCTGGCCAGTTTAGACGCTAATAAGGCAGCTTGTAATTCTAACCGGGGCACAGATAATGGTTTTAAGGGCGCTACCCTTGTTTTAGCCATAACGAGTGCAACGTGCGCCGGAGCATTTTCAACTTCAAAGCGTAGGTACGCGGCAGCGGCGTACGCCTTTAAACTCGCATCGCAAAAGACGTGCAGTTCGGCCTTCACATAACGTCTCCTAATTGGTGACACGCAGCGCGGTATGCGTACATTCTGTACGCCACGAAGGTGTTTCAACCAAGAGAGCCATCCCGCGTGTTCTTCATTCCGAATTGGGCTATCCCATCCGACGCCACTGCGCCATATCTCCTGCATCAATATTTTTGACATAAGAGTAAACTTGGACACGAATCCCAGTGGGTCAAAAACGGACATCACCACTCGCAGATATTCGCGTTTCGTTGGAATCCTTTCGCCGTTCAATAAACTTTGCGGAATTTTTCCAATTCCGACATTGAAACCTAGCGTGTCAGATCGCGTCTCCCAAAAGAGACCTAGCACTCGTTCCGTTGCTCGATCACACAGATTGTTTTCCTTGTTATTGACTGATCGTTTTCGGTCCGCTACTTCACGTAAAGCTCGATAGTCATTACAGGCCCACCCGTGCATCTCGAAGTTCGCACTCGCTTTAATTTCCACGACGTCACGAATAAGGCTCATGACCTCTTGCACAGTCTTTCCGCTAGCCAAGAAGTCATCCATGTAGCTGTTACTAATTATGGTTCTAGATGCCATCGGTTTCGAGTCGGCGAAGTTCCTCGCATTCAGGTCCTTCACATATATAGCGCTGCACGGCGATGGCTTGGCCCCGAAAAGAAGACAGGCCATTTCAAACACCTGCGGCTCCACATTTCTCGCTTTTCCGCGCCACAGGAACCGCTGGGCCCCACGATCCTCTTTCCGAACGTGAATGCGAAGAAACATATCCTTTATGTCAGCTTTAACGGCGATCTGTTCTTGTCTGAAACGTATTAGTACGCCGGGCAACGATTGCAGTAGATCGGGTCCTGAATCGAGTTGATCGTTTAAACTCAATCCTTCCGATTTAGCAGCAGCGTCAAATACAAGCCTCAGTTTTCCCGGCTTGTTTACGTTTCGTACACCAAAGTGCGGTAAGTACCACGTCCTTTCGTTGTTCGAGACTTCTTCAACCTTTATGGCGTAACCATTTTCTAATAAACGATCTATCTCTCGATAATAAAGCAGGGCATACTCCGCATCTCGGTCTAATTTTCGCTCCAAGGCAAGAAGTCTTTTGTGCGCAGTGGTAAAACTATCTATTCCGGGGACTTGATCTTTCTTCCACAACAAACCTGTTTCCCAGAAGCCATTTACACGGCGGGTTGTACGTTTCAATATGTTCAAGGCGCGGTCCTGACCATTCCTAGGTCTGTTCGTTTCGCACACTCCGAAATTATCTAATTGAAAATATTGTTTTACAAGCTGGTCAAGTGTCTCGTCATGATTGTGCAACGTAGTTTGACCTTTCCCGTCCAAGCACACAAAACTTCCAAGTTTAGACCGTGACGGATACGGACCGTGTATAGCCCAACCTAACAGGGAACGAGAAATTCCAAACTTGTACATATTCACTTGACGAAATTCATGCGTCACTATTATTTTCCAGTTATCCTGGCCCAATAGGATTTTGGGTTGCGCCTCATTATACGCTTGTAGAATTACGTTCTCTGTAGATTTTACGTGCTCCGCAATATTTTCAGAGAGCGTTTGAGTTGGCAAATTCAAATCTAATACAGATACAGCATTTTTCACTTCATACACGTCACGATCTCCCCGAATCTGAAAATCAACTTTTTCGCTAGCCATCATAACGGCTGACCTGTCGCCGATGCCGTTCAAGGCTAATTTCACACGCGGCCCCCTGACACCAATCCCTCGAGCTAACCGTCGATCAATTAGTGTTATTGTTGAACCTTCGTCCAGCAGAGCGAACGTATTTATGGATCCTTCGGGGCCCGACGCTATCACCGGTAGAACCTTCAGAAACGAGTATGAAACTTCTAGTCATTGGTCGTCATTATTCTTCGGCATATTTGTAGTCTGGGTCTCGCGCGGATTTTGCCGTTTCTGCGCCTTTTCGATTTCAGCGGTGGATCTTTTCAATCTGTGCAGGAGACTGTGGTGCGGTTTATTGCAATAATTACAGTTCGCGCCCTTGCATTCGCCTTTACGGTGGCCTCGAGCTAAGCACTTAAAGCAGAGACTGTTTCTCTTAGCTAACGTCCAACGTCGGGCTACCGATTCACGTGCAAAATCACGACATTCCGACGACCTATGATTAGTTCTGGTACAAAACACACATCTATCCATTCGCGGAGCGTATTCCCTTGTCCGTTGACGCCCTTGTTCCGTTAGAGTTGGCTCATGAATAGTCGTACAGACAATTGCCGCCTTCGAACGCAACTGTCTCTTCGGTATGTTCGCATTTCGCGAAAGGGATGCAGACGTCGACGGCATATCAAATATACCAGTCGCCCCAGCCAATTCAGCTTCTCTATAGACAAAATCCGCGAGTTTTTCAAGCGTGACCTTTTCACTACTTGTTTCCGCTGCGTACCTATTAAACGAGTACTTTAACGCGCAAGGTAGTTTACTAGCGACGATTTTCACCAAATCATAGCTGTACAAAGAACCGGTCATATCGAGCGACCGAAGCGCTGTAACTGAGTTGCGTAATGTCGCGGCAAATCGAGCGATGTTTTGATTCCCCGATTCTAAATCAGGCAGAGACCTAATGTCTTCTACAATCTTTGTAGCAATTATATGTTTGTTTCCGAACTGCAGTTCGAGCGTATTCATGATTACGTTAGCATCCGTCGCTGTAGCCAACAGAGTGCTAACACTTGCGCGCGCTTCGCCCTCAAGGGCGTCGAAAAGCCGAGCTATGTTCTCTCGATCTGAGAATCCGCCCTGCTCCGCTGATGACAAATACGCTCCCTTAAAATTCAACCATTCGATGGGATTTCCCGAAAACTTCGGCAATTTACACGTCGTGGTCAAGCGATTTAACAAGCGGGAATTTTCTCCCCCCAACGACGCTTCTCTTACAATGCGTATAGTGTCTATGATTGCGTCCGTCAGACGCTCGGTCGGATTAATAATCCGTTGCGATTCGGCAATATTTGGTGAGCCTGTATATAACGCACGCACCCGTTGTGGTGATGCCACCCGAAAATCGCGAAATTCGTAATCGTCGTTTGCCGCGGTCGGCGCACGCATAGAAGCCCGCGATCCGCCGCCGCTTTCAGGACTTCTACCACATTGAAGAGCCATCGGACCGCTTCGGGCAGATGACGATTGCGGTTCAAGCACTGCGTGCCCCTCACGGTCTACTGGTGCATCGCAGATATTTTCAGGAACACGGCTAGTAGTCGCCCTGTCTTCCTGTCTTGCAGAGTTTGCCGCCTTTGCAGGACGACCTCTTTTTGCCGACGTAGCTTCGGTTTCGGGATGTACCGCGGAGGCATTCTTCCTCTTCTTGGGCGGCATTATTAAGCCGGTGCAACGTGTTGTCGATTGATAATACTAAAGATGAACAATACAATTGATTTTGAAGGTAATGTTCTACGTCGAAGAAGTGGGCGAGATTGAGACGTATTTCAACTTGCTTCTATCACAGTAACGTTTACAATAATAAGAGAGAGACAGAGAGAGAGAGAAAAAAAAAAGAAGAAGAATAAACTTCGACAAAATCCTGTTCGCAAATAGAATCCGGTAATGATTCCCGGGTTTCGGCACCAAAATTTATGTACAGTTGTTTCTGGGTTGAAACAAAATGAACAGGAATTGTAGAAATGTAAGCGAATTTTATTGGACCGTCTATACAGTCGTTGTATACAAACAGATAGTACGGACGCTCGAGAGTGAATGAATCGCTGTCGCACGCTCGCGGTGGCGATAACGTTGTACCGGAACGCCGATGGTTACCGAACGTTACCGTAAACGGCCGAAAGCGCTTATTCCCTTGTAGGTGTAGATTTCGCCACTTACCCGCATCTACGGTTTAATTTCTTGCGGAACCAAATGTCCCTTATCAATATGCCAACTCCGCCGGTTTCGCCGGTAGCTTAACGGCCCCGGGTCGACCATGTCTTCCCGTGCACGCATTGACCTTCATAGCAGTAGTTGCCTACCCAATTGAGGTCTGTAGCGGCCTCGGAATGATTTTCATCTTTCCGAGCACGCGGGGAGCTTAACGGCCACAGAAAACCCTTTGGTTTTCCGCGCACGCTGGGCTACACCGTTGAGAGTTGGCACAATCCGGCTAACATGGGTACGTGGCAAAATCATCGCCTTTTATCGCTCTTTTCCATAAGTCGCCATATTCAACGCATACCATTCTCTTAAGTCTATCGTCACAAGGTTCGCTATCGATGTATCGACGCAAGTAATAAACGCACATATAGACAGAATACTCGGTACTACATGTAATAACGGAAACGCATTTTATTGCGCACTTAACATTAAACAAATAATGAACTCAGTACAGATCTGTACGCAACAATTATCGTAATAACTATTATTTTTATCCTTACTACTGTTATTATTATCGTAATAACTCTTATTTTTATCCCTATTTCTATTATTATTGTCTTTATAACTATTATTTTCGGCCTTATTCCTATTTTTATTATGTCGTAACTCTTATTTTTATACTTATTACTATTATTATTATCGTAATAACTATTATTTTCAGCCTTATTACTATTTTTATTATGTAATAACTCTTATTTTTATCCATATTACTACTGTTATTATTGTCGTAATAACTCTTATCTTAATTCTTATTACTGTTGTTCTTATCGTAATAACTCTTATTTTTATCCTTATTACAATTATCATTATCGTAATAACTCTTATTTTTATCCTTATTACAATTACTATTATCGTAATAACTCTTATTTTTATCCTTATTTCTATTACTATTATCCTAATAACTCTTATTTTTATCCTTATTACTATTATTATTATCATTATAACTATTATTTTCAGCGTTATTCCTATTTTTATTATGTAATAACTCTTATTTTTAACCTTATTACTATTATTATTATCATTATAACTATTATTTTCAGCCTTATTCCTATTTTTATTATGTAATAACTCTTATTTTTATCCTTATTCCTATTATTATTATCATTATAACTGTTATTTTCAGCCTTCTTCCTATTTTTATTATGTAATAACTCTTATCTTTATCCTTATTGCTATTATTATTATCATTATAACTATTATTTTCAGCCTTATTCCTATTTTTATTATGTAATAACTCTTATTTTTATCCTTCTTTCTATTTGCGTTATCGTAATAACTCTTATTTTTATCCTTATTACAATTATTATTATCGTAGTAACTCTTATTTTTATCGTTATTTCTATTATTATTATTATTATAACTATTATTTTCAGCCTTATTCCTATTTTTATTATGTAATAACTCTTATTTTTATTCTTATTACTATTATTATTATCATTATAACTATTATTTTCAGCCTTATTCCTATTTTCATTATTTAATAACTCTTATTTTTAACCTTATTACTATTATTATTATCATTATAACTATTATTTTCAGCCTTATTCCTATTTTTATTATGTAATAACTCTTATTTTTATCCTTATTACTATTATTATTATCATTATAACTATTATTTTCAGCCTTATTCCTATTTTTATTATGTAATAAATCTTACTTTTATCCTTATTACTGTTATTATTATCGTAATAACTCTTATTTTTATCCCTATTTCTATTATTATTGTCATTATATCTATTATTTTCGGCCTTATTCCTATTTTTATTATGTAATAACTCCTATTTTTATCCTTATTACTATTACTATTATCGTAATAACTCTTATTTTTATTCTTATTACTATTTTTATTATCGTAATAACTCTTATTTTTATCCTTATTACTATTACTATGATTATTATAACTATTATTTTCAGCCTTATTCCTATTTTTATTATGTAATAACTCTTATTTTTAACCTTATTACTATTATTATTATCATTATAACTATTATTTTCAGCCTTATTCCTATTTTTATTATGTAATAACTCTTATTTTTATCCTTATTCCTATTATTATTATCATTATAACTGTTATTTTCAGCCTTCTTCCTATTTTTATTATGTAATAACTCTTATCTTTATCCTTATTGCTATTATTATTATCATTATAACTATTATTTTCAGCCTTATTCCTATTTTTATTATGTAATAACTCTTATTTTTATCCTTCTTTCTATTTGCGTTATCGTAATAACTCTTATTTTTATCCTTATTACAATTATGATTATCGTAGTAACTCTTATTTTTATCGTTATTTCTGTTATTATTATTATTATAACTATTATTTTCAGCCTTATTCCTATTTTTATTATGTAATAACTCTTATTTTTATTCTTATTACTATTATTATTATCATTATAACTATTATTTTCAGCCTTATTCCTATTTTTATTATTTAATAACTCTTATTTTTAACCTTATTACTATTATTATTATCATTATAACTATTATTTTCAGCCTTATTCCTATTTTTATTATATAATAACTCTTATTTTTATCCTTATTACTATTATTATTATCATTATAACTATTATTTTCAGCCTTATTCCTATTTTTATTATGTAATAAATCTTATTTTTATCCTTATTACTATTATTATTATCATTATAACTATTATTTTCAGCGTTATTCCTATTTTTATTATGCAATAACTCTTATTTTTAACCTTATTACTATTATTATTATCATTATAACTATTATTTTCAGCCTTATTTCTATTATTAATATCATTATAACTATTATTTTCAGCCTTATTCCTATTTTTATTATATAATAACTATTATTTTTATCCTTATTACTATTATTATTATCATTATAACTATTATTTTCAGCCTTATTCCTATTTTTATTATGTAATAACTCTTATTTTTATCCTTATTACTATTATTATTATCATTATAACTATTATTTTCAGCCTTATTCCTATTTTGATTATGTAATAACTCTTATTTTTATCCTTATTACTATTATTATTATCATTATAACTATTATTTTCAGCCTTTTTCCTATTTTTATTATGTAATAACTCTTATTTTTATCCTTACTACTATTATTATTATCGTTATAGCCAATGTTTTCAGCCTTATTCCTATTTTTATTATGTAATAACTCATATTTGAATCCTTATTGCTATTATTATTATCGTTATAACTAATGTTTTCAGCCTTATTCCTATTTTTATTATGTAATAACTCTGATTTTTATCCTTATTACTATTATTATTATCGTTATAACTAATGTTTTCAGCCTTATTCCTATTATTATTATCGTAATAACTCTTATTTTTATCATTATTATTATTTCTATTATCGTAATAACTATTATTTTTATCCTTACTACTGTTATTATTATCGTAATAACTCTTATTTTTATCCCTATTTCTATTATTATTGTCTTTATAACTATTATTTTCGGCCTTATTCCTATTTTTATTATGTCGTAACTCTTATTTTTATACTTATTACTATTATTATTATCGTAATAACTATTATTTTCAGCCTTATTACTATTTTTATTATGTAATAACTCTTATTTTTATCCATATTACTACTGTTATTATTGTCGTAATAACTCTTATCTTAATTCTTATTACTGTTGTTCTTATCGTAATAACTCTTATTTTTATCCTTATTACAATTATCATTATCGTAATAACTCTTATTTTTATCCTTATTACAATTACAATTATCGTAATAACTCTTATTTTTATCCTTCTTTCTATTTGCGTTATCGTAATAACTCTTATTTTTATCCTTATTACAATTATTATTATCGTAGTAACTCTTATTTTTATCGTTATTTCTATTATTATTATTATTATAACTATTATTTTCAGCCTTATTCCTATTTTTATTATGTAATAACTCTTATTTTTATTCTTATTACTATTATTATTATCATTATAACTATTATTTTCAGCCTTATTCCTATTTTCATTATTTAATAACTCTTATTTTTAACCTTATTACTATTATTATTATCATTATAACTATTATTTTCAGCAGTATTCCTATTTTTATTATGTAATAACTCTTATTTTTATCCTTATTACTATTATTATTATCATTATAACTATTATTTTCAGCCTTATTCCTATTTTTATTATGTAATAAATCTTACTTTTATCCTTATTACTGTTATTATTATCGTAATAACTCTTATTTTTATCCCTATTTCTATTATTATTGTCATTATATCTATTATTTTCGGCCTTATTCCTATTTTTATTATGTAATAACTCCTATTTTTATCCTTATTACTATTACTATTATCGTAATAACTCTTATTTTTATTCTTATTACTATTTTTATTATCGTAATAACTCTTATTTTTATCCTTATTACTATTACTATGATTATTATAACTATTATTTTCAGCCTTATTCCTATTTTTATTATGTAATAACTCTTATTTTTAACCTTATTACTATTATTATTATCATTATAACTATTATTTTCAGCCTTATTCCTATTTTTATTATGTAATAACTCTTATTTTTATCCTTATTCCTATTATTATTATCATTATAACTGTTATTTTCAGCCTTCTTCCTATTTTTATTATGTAATAACTCTTATCTTTATCCTTATTGCTATTATTATTATCATTATAACTATTATTTTCAGCCTTATTCCTATTTTTATTATGTAATAACTCTTATTTTTATCCTTCTTTCTATTTGCGTTATCGTAATAACTCTTATTTTTATCCTTATTACAATTATGATTATCGTAGTAACTCTTATTTTTATCGTTATTTCTGTTATTATTATTATTATAACTATTATTTTCAGCCTTATTCCTATTTTTATTATGTAATAACTCTTATTTTTATTCTTATTACTATTATTATTATCATTATAACTATTATTTTCAGCCTTATTCCTATTTTTATTATTTAATAACTCTTATTTTTAACCTTATTACTATTATTATTATCATTATAACTATTATTTTCAGCCTTATTCCTATTTTTATTATATAATAACTCTTATTTTTATCCTTATTACTATTATTATTATCATTATAACTATTATTTTCAGCCTTATTCCTATTTTTATTATGTAATAAATCTTATTTTTATCCTTATTACTATTATTATTATCATTATAACTATTATTTTCAGCGTTATTCCTATTTTTATTATGCAATAACTCTTATTTTTAACCTTATTACTATTATTATTATCATTATAACTATTATTTTCAGCCTTATTTCTATTATTAATATCATTATAACTATTATTTTCAGCCTTATTCCTATTTTTATTATATAATAACTCTTATTTTTATCCTTATTACTATTATTATTATCATTATAACTATTATTTTCAGCCTTATTCCTATTTTTATTATGTAATAACTCTTATTTTTATCCTTATTACTATTATTATTATCATTATAACTATTATTTTCAGCCTTATTCCTATTTTGATTATGTAATAACTCTTATTTTTATCCTTATTACTATTATTATTATCATTATAACTATTATTTTCAGCCTTTTTCCTATTTTTATTATGTAATAACTCTTATTTTTATCCTTACTACTATTATTATTATCGTTATAGCCAATGTTTTCAGCCTTATTCCTATTTTTATTATGTAATAACTCATATTTGAATCCTTATTGCTATTATTATTATCGTTATAACTAATGTTTTCAGCCTTATTCCTATTTTTATTATGTAATAACTCTGATTTTTATCCTTATTACTATTATTATTATCGTTATAACTAATGTTTTCAGCCTTATTCCTATTATTATTATCGTAATAACTCTTATTTTTATCATTATTATTATTTCTATTATCGTAATAACTATTATTTTTATCCTTACTACTGTTATTATTATCGTAATAACTCTTATTTTTATCCCTATTTCTATTATTATTGTCTTTATAACTATTATTTTCGGCCTTATTCCTATTTTTATTATGTCGTAACTCTTATTTTTATACTTATTACTATTATTATTATCGTAATAACTATTATTTTCAGCCTTATTACTATTTTTATTATGTAATAACTCTTATTTTTATCCATATTACTACTGTTATTATTGTCGTAATAACTCTTATCTTAATTCTTATTACTGTTGTTCTTATCGTAATAACTCTTATTTTTATCCTTATTACAATTATCATTATCGTAATAACTCTTATTTTTATCCTTATTACAATTACAATTATCGTAATAACTCTTATTTTTATCCTTCTTTCTATTTGCGTTATCGTAATAACTCTTATTTTTATCCTTATTACAATTATTATTATCGTAGTAACTCTTATTTTTATCGTTATTTCTATTATTATTATTATTATAACTATTATTTTCAGCCTTATTCCTATTTTTATTATGTAATAACTCTTATTTTTATTCTTATTACTATTATTATTATCATTATAACTATTATTTTCAGCCTTATTCCTATTTTCATTATTTAATAACTCTTATTTTTAACCTTATTACTATTATTATTATCATTATAACTATTATTTTCAGCCTTATTCCTATTTTTATTATGTAATAACTCTTATTTTTATCCTTATTACTATTATTATTATCATTATAACTATTATTTTCAGCCTTATTCCTATTTTTATTATGTAATAAATCTTACTTTTATCCTTATTACTGTTATTATTATCGTAATAACTCTTATTTTTATCCCTATTTCTATTATTATTGTCATTATATCTATTATTTTCGGCCTTATTCCTATTTTTATTATGTAATAACTCCTATTTTTATCCTTATTACTATTACTATTATCGTAATAACTCTTATTTTTATTCTTATTACTATTTTTATTATCGTAATAACTCTTATTTTTATCCTTATTACTATTACTATGATTATTATAACTATTATTTTCAGCCTTATTCCTATTTTTATTATGTAATAACTCTTATTTTTAACCTTATTACTATTATTATTATCATTATAACTATTATTTTCAGCCTTATTCCTATTTTTATTATGTAATAACTCTTATTTTTATCCTTATTCCTATTATTATTATCGTTATAACTGTTATTTTCAGCCTTCTTCCTATTTTTATTATGTAATAACTCTTATCTTTATCCTTATTGCTATTATTATTATCGTTATAACTAATGTTTTCAGCCTTATTCCTATTATTATTATCGTAATAACTCTTATTTTTATCATTATTACTATTTCTATTATCGTAATAACTATTATTTTTATCCTTACTACTGTTATTATTATCGTAATAACTCTTATTTTTATCCCTATTTCTATTATTATTGTCTTTATAA
The DNA here is from genome assembly GCA_945859595.2 of Megachile willughbiella. Lineage (NCBI taxonomy): Eukaryota > Metazoa > Arthropoda > Insecta > Hymenoptera > Megachilidae > Megachile > Megachile willughbiella. The sequence goes on from CAMAOD020000146.1 coordinate 84,965, forward strand.
CTATTATTTTCGGCCTTATTCCTATTTTTATTATGTCGTAACTCTTATTTTTATACTTATTACTATTATTATTATCGTAATAACTATTATTTTCAGCCTTATTACTATTTTTATTATGTAATAACTCTTATTTTTATCCATATTACTACTGTTATTATTGTCGTAATAACTCTTATCTTAATTCTTATTACTGTTGTTCTTATCGTAATAACTCTTATTTTTATCCTTATTACAATTATCATTATCGTAATAACTCTTATTTTTATCCTTATTACAATTACTATTATCGTAATAACTCTTATTTTTATCCTTATTTCTATTACTATTATCCTAATAGCTCTTATTTTTATCCTTATTTCTATTATTAATATCATTATAACTATTATTTTCAGCCTTATTCCTATTTTTATTATGTAATAACTCTTATTTTTATCCTTATTACTATTATTATTATCATTATAACTATAATTTTCAGCCTTATTCCTATTTTTATTATGTAATAAATCTTACTTTTATCCTTATTACTGTTATTATTATCGTAATAACTCATATTTTTATCCCTATTTCTATTATTATTGTCATTATATCTATTATTTTCGGCCTTATTCCTATTTTTATTATGTAATAACTCCTATTTTTATCCTTATTACTATTACTATTATCGTAATAACTCTTATTTTTATCCTTATTTCTGTTATTATTATTATTATAACTATTATTTTCAGCCTTATTCCTATTTTTATTATGTAATATCTCTTATCTTTATCCATATTACTACTATTATTATTATCGTAATGAATCTTATTTTAATTCTTATTACTGTTGTTCATATCGTAATAACTCTTATTTTTATCCTTATTACTATTACTATTATCGTAATAACTCTTATTTTTATCCTTATTTCTATTACTATTATCCTAATAACTCTTATTTTTATCCTTATTTCTATTATTAATATCATTATGACTATTATTTTCAGCTTTATTCCTATTTTTATTATGTAATTACTCTTATTTTTATCCTTATTACTATTATTATTATCATTATAACTATTATTTTCAGCCTTATTCCTATTTTTATTATGTAATAACTCTTATTTTTATCCTTATTTCTATTACTATTATCCTAATAACTCTTATTTTTATCGTTATTTCTATTATTAATGTCATTATAACTATTATTTTCAGCCTTATTCCTATTTTTATTAGATAATAACTCTTATTTTTATCCTTATTACTATTATTATTATCATTATAACTGTTATTTTCAGCCTTATTCCTGTTTTTATTATGTAATAACTCTTATTTTTATCCTTATTACTATTATTATTATCATTATAACTATTATTTTCAGCCTTATTTCTATTATTAATATCATTATAACTATTATTTTCAGCCTTATTCCTATTTTTATTATATAATAACTCTTATTTTTATCCTTATTACTATTATTATTATCATTATAACTAATGTTTTCAGCCTTATTCCTATTATTATTATCGTAATAACTCTTATTTTTATCATTATTACTATTTCTATTATCGTAATAACTATTATTTTTATCCTTACTACTGTTATTATTATCGTAATAACTCTTATTTTTATCCCTATTTCTATTATTATTGTCTTTATAACTATTATTTTCGGCCTTATTCCTATTTTTATTATGTCGTAACTCTTATTTTTATACTTATTACTATTATTATTATCGTAATAACTATTATTTTCAGCCTTATTACTATTTTTATTATGTAATAACTCTTATTTTTATCCATATTACTACTGTTATTATTGTCGTAATAACTCTTATCTTAATTCTTATTACTGTTGTTCTTATCGTAATAACTCTTATTTTTATCCTTATTACAATTATCATTATCGTAATAACTCTTATTTTTATCCTTATTACAATTACAATTATCGTAATAACTCTTATTTTTATCCTTATTTCTATTACTATTATCCTAATAACTCTTATTTTTATCCTTATTTCTATTATTAATATCATTATAACTATTATTTTCAGCCTTATTCCTATTTTTATTATGTAATGACTCTTATTTTTATCCTTATTACTATTATTATTATCATTATAACTATTATTTTCAGCCTTATTCCTATTTTTATTATGTAATAAATCTTACTTTTATCCTTATTACTGTTATTATTATCGTAATAACTCTTATTTTTATCCCTATTTCTATTATTATTGTCATTATATCTATTACTTTCGGCCTTATTCCTATTTTTATTATGTAATAACTCCTATTTTTATCCTTATTACTATTACTATTATCGTAATAACTCTTATTTTTATCCTTATTTCTATTATTATTATTATCATTATAACTATAATTTTCAGCCTTATTCCTATTTTTATTATGTAATAACTCTTATTTTTATCCTTATTTCTATTACTATTATCCAAATAGCTCTTATTTTCATCCTTATTTCTATTATTAATATCATTATAACTATTATTTTCAGCCTTATTCCTATTTTTATTATGTAATAACTCTTATTTTTATCCTTATTACTATTATTATTATTATCATTATAACTATAATTTTCAGCCTTATTCCTATTTTTATTATGTATAAACCTTACTTTTATCCTTATTACTGTTATTATTATCGTAATAACTCTTATTTTTATCCCTATTTCTATTATTATTGTCATTATATCTATTATTTTCGGCCTTATTCCTATTTTTATTATGTAATAACTCCTATTTTTATCCTTATTACTATTACTATTATCGTAATAACTCTTATTTTTATCCTTATTTCTATTATTATTATTATTATAACTATTATTTTCAGCCTTATTCCTATTTTTATTATGTAATATCTCTTATTTTTATCCATATTACTACTATTATTATTATCGTAATGACTCTTATTTTAATTCTTATTACTGTTGTTCATATCGTAATAACTCTTATTTTTATCCTTATTTCTATTACTATTATCCTAATAACTCTTATTTTTATCCTTTTTTCTGTTATTAATATCATTATAACTATTATTTTCAGCCTTATTCCTATTTTTATTATATAATAACTCTTATTTTTATCCTTATTACTATTATTATTATCATTATAACTATTATTTTCAGCCTTATTCCTATTTTTATTATGTAATAACTCTTATTTTTATCCTTATTACTATTATTATTATCATTATAACTATTATTTTCAGCCTTATTCCTATTTTTATTATGTATAAACCTTACTTTTATCCTTATTACTGTTATTATTATCGTAATAACTCTTATTTTTATCCCTATTTCTATTATTATTGTCATTATATCTATTATTTTCGGCCTTATTCCTATTTTTATTATGTAATAACTCCTATTTTTATCCTTATTACTATTACTATTATCGTAATAACTCTTATTTTTATCCTTATTTCTATTATTATTATTATTATAACTATTATTTTCAGCCTTATTCCTATTTTTATTATGTAATATCTCTTATTTTTATCCATATTACTACTATTATTATTATCGTAATGACTCTTATTTTAATTCTTATTACTGTTGTTCATATCGTAATAACTCTTATTTTTATCCTTATTACTATTACTATTATCGTAATAACTCTTATTTTTATCCTTATTTCTATTACTATTATCCTAATAACTCTTATTTTTATCCTTATTTCTATTATTAATATCATTATAACTATTATTTTCAGCCTTATTCCTACTTTTATTATGTAATAACTCTTATTTTTATCCTTATTTCTATTACTATTATCCTAATAACTCTTATTTTTATCCTTATTTCTATTATTAATATCATTATAACTATTATTTTCAGCCTTATTCCTATTTTTATTATGTAATAACTCTTATTTTTATCCTTATTTCTATTACTATTATCCAAATAGCTCTTATTTTCATCCTTATTTCTATTATTAATATCATTATAACTATTATTTTCAGCTTTATTCCTATTTTTATTATGTAATAACTCTTATTTTTATCCTTATTACTATTATTATTATCATTATAACTATTATTTTCAGCCTTATTCCTATTTTTATTATGTAATAACTCTTATTTTTATCCTTATTACTATTATTATTATCATTATAACTATTATTTTCAGCCTTATTCCTATTTTTATTATGTAATAACTCTTAGTTTTATCCTTATTACTATTATTATTATCATTATAACTATTATTTTCAGCCTTATTCCTATTTTTATTATGTAATAACTCTTAGTTTTATCCTTATTACTATTATTATTATCATTATAACTATTATTTTCAGCCTTATTCCTATTTTTATTATGTAATAACTCTTATTTTTATCCTTACTACTATTATTATTATCGTTATAGCCAATGTTTTCAGCCTTATTCCTATTTTTATTATGTAATAAATCTTACTTTTATCCTTATTACTGTTATTATTATCGTAATAACTCTTATTTTTATCCCTATTTCTATTATTATTGTCATTATATCTATTATGTTCGGCCTTATTCCTATTTTTATTATGTAATAACTCCTATTTTTATCCTTATTACTATTACTATTATCGTAATAACTCTTATTTTTATCCTTATTTCTATTATTATTATTATTATAACTATTATTTTCAGCCTTATTCCTATTTTTATTATGTAATATCTCTTATTTTTATCCATATTACTACTATTATTATTATCGTAATGACTCTTATTTTAATTCTTATTACTGTTGTTCATATCGTAATAACTCTTATTTTTATCCTTATTACTATTACTATTATCGTAATAACTCTTATTTTTATCCTTATTTCTATTACTATTATCCTAATAACTCTTATTTTTATCCTTATTTCTATTATTAATATCATTATAACTATTATTTTCAGCCTTATTCCTATTTTTATTATGTAATAACTCTTATTTTTATCCTTATTTCTATTACTATTATCCAAATAGCTCTTATTTTCATCCTTATTTCTATTATTAATATCATTATAACTATTATTTTCAGCCTTATTACTATTTTTATTATGTAATAACTCTTATTTTTATCCTTATTACTATTATTATTATCATTATAACTATAATTTTCAGCCTTATTCCTATTTTTATTATGTATAAACCTTACTTTTATCCTTATTACTGTTATTATTATCGTAATAACTCTTATTTTTATCCCTATTTCTATTATTATTGTCATTATATCTATTATTTTCGGCCTTATTCCTATTTTTATTATGTAATAACTCCTATTTTTATCCTTATTACTATTACTATTATCGTAATAACTCTTATTTTTATCCTTATTTCTATTATTATTATTATTATAACTATTATTTTCAGCCTTATTCCTATTTTTATTATGTAATATCTCTTATTTTTATCCATATTACTACTATTATTATTATCGTAATGACTCTTATTTTTATCCTTATTTCTATTATTAATATCATTATAACTATTATTTTCAGCTTTATTCCTATTTTTATTATGTAATAACTCTTATTTTTATCCTTATTTCTATTATTAATATCATTATAACTATTATTTTCAGCTTTATTCCTATTTTTATTATGTAATAACTCTTATTTTTATCCTTATTACTATTATTATTATCATTATAACTATTATTTTCAGCCTTATTCCTATTTTTATTATGCAATAACTCTTATTTTTATCCTTATTGCTATTATTATTATCATTATAACTATTATTTTCAGCCTTATTCCTATTCTTATTATTTAATAACTCTTAGTTTTATCCTTATTACTATTATTATTATCATTATAACTATTATTTTCAGCCTTATTCCTATTTTTATTATGTAAAAACTCTTATTTTTATCCTTACCACTATTATTATTATCGTTATAGCCAATGTTTTCAGCCTTATTCCTATTTTTATTATGTAATAAATCTTACTTTTATCCTTATTACTGTTATTATTATCGTAATAACTCTTATTTTTATCCCTATTTCTATTATTATTGTCATTATATCTATTATTTTCGACCTTATTCCTATTTTTATTATGTAATATCTCTTATTTTTATCCATATTACTACTATTATTATTATCGTAATGACTCTTATTTTAATTCTTATTACTGTTGTTCATATCGTAATAACTCTTATTTTTATCCTTATTACTATTACTATTATCGTAATAACTCTTATTTTTATCCTTATTTCTATTACTATTATCCTAATAACTCTTATTTTTATCCTTATTACTATTATTATTATCATTATAACTATTATTTTCAGCCTTATTCCTATTTTTATTATGTAATAACTCTTAGTTTTATCCTTATTACTATTATTATTATCATTATAACTATTATTTTCAGCCTTATTCCTATTTTTATTATGTAATAACTCTTAGTTTTATCCTTATTACTATTATTATTATCATTATAACTATTATTTTCAGCCTTATTCCTATTTTTATTATGTAATAACTCTTATTTTTATCCTTACTACTATTATTATTATCGTTATAGCCAATGTTTTCAGCCTTATTCCTATTTTTATTATGTAATAAATCTTACTTTTATCCTTATTACTGTTATTATTATCGTAATAACTCTTATCTTAATTCTTATTACTGTTGTTCTTATCGTAATAACTCTTATTTTTATCCTTATTACAATTATCATTATCGTAATAACTCTTATTTTTATCCTTATTACAATTACAATTATCGTAATAACTCTTATTTTTATCCTTATTTCTATTACTATTATCCTAATAACTCTTATTTTTATCCTTATTTCTATTATTAATATCATTATAACTATTATTTTCAGCCTTATTCCTATTTTTATTATGTAATGACTCTTATTTTTATCCTTATTACTATTATTATTATCATTATAACTATTATTTTCAGCCTTATTCCTATTTTTATTATGTAATAAATCTTACTTTTATCCTTATTACTGTTATTATTATCGTAATAACTCTTATTTTTATCCCTATTTCTATTATTATTGTCATTATATCTATTACTTTCGGCCTTATTCCTATTTTTATTATGTAATAACTCCTATTTTTATCCTTATTACTATTACTATTATCGTAATAACTCTTATTTTTATCCTTATTTCTATTATTATTATTATCATTATAACTATAATTTTCAGCCTTATTCCTATTTTTATTATGTAATAACTCTTATTTTTATCCTTATTTCTATTACTATTATCCAAATAGCTCTTATTTTCATCCTTATTTCTATTATTAATATCATTATAACTATTATTTTCAGCCTTATTCCTATTTTTATTATGTAATAACTCTTATTTTTATCCTTATTACTATTATTATTATTATCATTATAACTATAATTTTCAGCCTTATTCCTATTTTTATTATGTATAAACCTTACTTTTATCCTTATTACTGTTATTATTATCGTAATAACTCTTATTTTTATCCCTATTTCTATTATTATTGTCATTATATCTATTATTTTCGGCCTTATTCCTATTTTTATTATGTAATAACTCCTATTTTTATCCTTATTACTATTACTATTATCGTAATAACTCTTATTTTTATCCTTATTTCTATTATTATTATTATTATAACTATTATTTTCAGCCTTATTCCTATTTTTATTATGTAATATCTCTTATTTTTATCCATATTACTACTATTATTATTATCGTAATGACTCTTATTTTAATTCTTATTACTGTTGTTCATATCGTAATAACTCTTATTTTTATCCTTATTTCTATTACTATTATCCTAATAACTCTTATTTTTATCCTTTTTTCTGTTATTAATATCATTATAACTATTATTTTCAGCCTTATTCCTATTTTTATTATATAATAACTCTTATTTTTATCCTTATTACTATTATTATTATCATTATAACTATTATTTTCAGCCTTATTCCTATTTTTATTATGTAATAACTCTTATTTTTATCCTTATTACTATTATTATTATCATTATAACTATTATTTTCAGCCTTATTCCTATTTTTATTATGTATAAACCTTACTTTTATCCTTATTACTGTTATTATTATCGTAATAACTCTTATTTTTATCCCTATTTCTATTATTATTGTCATTATATCTATTATTTTCGGCCTTATTCCTATTTTTATTATGTAATAACTCCTATTTTTATCCTTATTACTATTACTATTATCGTAATAACTCTTATTTTTATCCTTATTTCTATTATTATTATTATTATAACTATTATTTTCAGCCTTATTCCTATTTTTATTATGTAATATCTCTTATTTTTATCCATATTACTACTATTATTATTATCGTAATGACTCTTATTTTAATTCTTATTACTGTTGTTCATATCGTAATAACTCTTATTTTTATCCTTATTACTATTACTATTATCGTAATAACTCTTATTTTTATCCTTATTTCTATTACTATTATCCTAATAACTCTTATCTTTATCCTTATTTCTATTATTAATATCATTATAACTATTATTTTCAGCCTTATTCCTACTTTTATTATGTAATAACTCTTATTTTTATCCTTATTTCTATTACTATTATCCTAATAACTCTTATTTTTATCCTTATTTCTATTATTAATATCATTATAACTATTATTTTCAGCCTTATTCCTATTTTTATTATGTAATAACTCTTATTTTTATCCTTATTTCTATTACTATTATCCAAATAGCTCTTATTTTCATCCTTATTTCTATTATTAATATTATTATAACTATTATTTTCAGCTTTATTCCTATTTTTATTATGTAATAACTCTTATTTTTATCCTTATTACTATTATTATTATCATTATAACTATTATTTTCAGCCTTATTCCTATTTTTATTATGTAATAACTCTTATTTTTATCCTTATTACTATTATTATTATCATTATAACTATTATTTTCAGCCTTATTCCTATTTTTATTATGTAATAACTCTTAGTTTTATCCTTATTACTATTATTATTATCATTATAACTATTATTTTCAGCCTTATTCCTATTTTTATTATGTAATAACTCTTAGTTTTATCCTTATTACTATTATTATTATCATTATAACTATTATTTTCAGCCTTATTCCTATTTTTATTATGTAATAACTCTTATTTTTATCCTTACTACTATTATTATTATCGTTATAGCCAATGTTTTCAGCCTTATTCCTATTTTTATTATGTAATAAATCTTACTTTTATCCTTATTACTGTTATTATTATCGTAATAACTCTTATTTTTATCCCTATTTCTATTATTATTGTCATTATATCTATTATGTTCGGCCTTATTCCTATTTTTATTATGTAATAACTCCTATTTTTATCCTTATTACTATTACTATTATCGTAATAACTCTTATTTTTATCCTTATTTCTATTATTATTATTATTATAACTATTATTTTCAGCCTTATTCCTATTTTTATTATGTAATATCTCTTATTTTTATCCATATTACTACTATTATTATTATCGTAATGACTCTTATTTTAATTCTTATTACTGTTGTTCATATCGTAATAACTCTTATTTTTATCCTTATTACTATTACTATTATCGTAATAACTCTTATTTTTATCCTTATTTCTATTACTATTATCCTAATAACTCTTATTTTTATCCTTATTTCTATTATTAATATCATTATAACTATTATTTTCAGCCTTATTCCTATTTTTATTATGTAATAACTCTTATTTTTATCCTTATTTCTATTACTATTATCCAAATAGCTCTTATTTTCATCCTTATTTCTATTATTAATATCATTATAACTATTATTTTCAGCCTTATTACTATTTTTATTATGTAATAACTCTTATTTTTATCCTTATTACTATTATTATTATCATTATAACTATAATTTTCAGCCTTATTCCTATTTTTATTATGTATAAACCTTACTTTTATCCTTATTACTGTTATTATTATCGTAATAACTCTTATTTTTATCCCTATTTCTATTATTATTGTCATTATATCTATTATTTTCGGCCTTATTCCTATTTTTATTATGTAATAACTCCTATTTTTATCCTTATTACTATTACTATTATCGTAATAACTCTTATTTTTATCCTTATTTCTATTATTATTATTATTATAACTATTATTTTCAGCCTTATTCCTATTTTTATTATGTAATATCTCTTATTTTTATCCATATTACTACTATTATTATTATCGTAATGACTCTTATTTTTATCCTTATTTCTATTATTAATATCATTATAACTATTATTTTCAGCTTTATTCCTATTTTTATTATGTAATAACTCTTATTTTTATCCTTATTACTATTATTATTATCATTATAACTATTATTTTCAGCCTTATTCCTATTTTTATTATGCAATAACTCTTATTTTTATCCTTATTGCTATTATTATTATCATTATAACTATTATTTTCAGCCTTATTCCTATTTTTATTATGTAATAACTCTTAGTTTTATCCTTATTACTATTATTATTATCATTATAACTATTATTTTCAGCCTTATTCCTATTTTTATTATGTAAAAACTCTTATTTTTATCCTTACCACTATTATTATTATCGTTATAGCCAATGTTTTCAGCCTTATTCCTATTTTTATTATGTAATAAATCTTACTTTTATCCTTATTACTGTTATTATTATCGTAATAACTCTTATTTTTATCCCTATTTCTATTATTATTGTCATTATATCTATTATTTTCGACCTTATTCCTATTTTTATTATGTAATAACTCCTATTTTTATCCTTATTACTATTACTATTATCGTAATAACTCTTATTTTTATCCTTATTTCTATTATTATTATTATTATAACTATTATTTTCAGCCTTATTCCTATTTTTATTATGTAATATCTCTTATTTTTATCCATATTACTACTATTATTATTATCGTAATGACTCTTATTTTAATTCTTATTACTGTTGTTCATATCGTAATAACTCTTATTTTTATCCTTATTACTATTACTATTATCGTAATAACTCTTATTTTTATCCTTATTTCTATTACTATTATCCTAATAACTCTTATTTTTATCCTTATTACTATTATTATTATCATTATAACTATTATTTGCAGCCTTATTCCTATTTTTATTATGTAATAACTCTTAGTTTTATCCTTATTACTATTATTATTATCATTATAACTATTATTTTCAGCCTTATTCCTATTTTTATTATGTAATAACTCTTAGTTTTATCCTTATTACTATTATTATTATCATTATAACTATTATTTTCAGCCTTATTCCTATTTTTATTATGTAATAACTCTTATTTTTATCCTTACTACTATTATTATTATCGTTATAGCCAATGTTTTCAGCCTTATTCCTATTTTTATTATGTAATAAATCTTACTTTTATCCTTATTACTGTTATTATTATCGTAATAACTCTTATTTTTATCCCTATTTCTATTATTATTGTCATTATATCTATTATGTTCGGCCTTATTCCTATTTTTATTATGTAATAACTCCTATTTTTATCCTTATTACTATTACTATTATCGTAATAACTCTTATTTTTATCCTTATTTCTATTATTATTATTATTATAACTATTATTTTCAGCCTTATTCCTATTTTTATTATGTAATATCTCTTATTTTTATCCATATTACTACTATTATTATTATCGTAATGACTCTTATTTTAATTCTTATTACTGTTGTTCATATCGTAATAACTCTTATTTTTATCCTTATTACTATTACTATTATCGTAATAACTCTTATTTTTATCCTTATTTCTATTACTATTATCCTAATAACTCTTATTTTTATCCTTATTTCTATTATTAATATCATTATAACTATTATTTTCAGCCTTATTCCTATTTTTATTATGTAATAACTCTTATTTTTATCCTTATTTCTATTACTATTATCCAAATAGCTCTTATTTTCATCCTTATTTCTATTATTAATATCATTATAACTATTATTTTCAGCCTTATTACTATTTTTATTATGTAATAACTCTTATTTTTATCCTTATTACTATTATTATTATCATTATAACTATAATTTTCAGCCTTATTCCTATTTTTATTATGTATAAACCTTACTTTTATCCTTATTACTGTTATTATTATCGTAATAACTCTTATTTTTATCCCTATTTCTATTATTATTGTCATTATATCTATTATTTTCGGCCTTATTCCTATTTTTATTATGTAATAACTCCTATTTTTATCCTTATTACTATTACTATTATCGTAATAACTCTTATTTTTATCCTTATTTCTATTATTATTATTATTATAACTATTATTTTCAGCCTTATTCCTATTTTTATTATGTAATATCTCTTATTTTTATCCTTATTGCTATTATTATTATCATTATAACTATTATTTTCAGCCTTATTCCTATTTTTATTATGTAATAACTCTTAGTTTTATCCTTATTACTATTATTATTATCATTATAACTATTATTTTCAGCCTTATTCCTATTTTTATTATGTAAAAACTCTTATTTTTATCCTTACCACTATTATTATTATCGTTATAGCCAATGTTTTCAGCCTTATTCCTATTTTTATTATGTAATAAATCTTACTTTTATCCTTATTACTGTTATTATTATCGTAATAACTCTTATTTTTATCCCTATTTCTATTATTATTGTCATTATATCTATTATTTTCGACCTTATTCCTATTTTTATTATGTAATAACTCCTATTTTTATCCTTATTACTATTACTATTATCGTAATAACTCTTATTTTTATCCTTATTTCTATTATTATTATTATTATAACTATTATTTTCAGCCTTATTCCTATTTTTATTATGTAATATCTCTTATTTTTATCCATATTACTACTATTATTATTATCGTAATGACTCTTATTTTAATTCTTATTACTGTTGTTCATATCGTAATAACTCTTATTTTTATCCTTATTACTATTACTATTATCGTAATAACTCTTATTTTTATCCTTATTTCTATTACTATTATCCTAATAACTCTTATTTTTATCCTTATTACTATTATTATTATCATTATAACTATTATTTTCAGCCTTATTCCTATTTTTATTATGTAATAACTCTTAGTTTTATCCTTATTACTATTATTATTATCATTATAACTATTATTTTCAGCCTTATTCCTATTTTTATTATGTAATAACTCTTAGTTTTATCCTTATTACTATTATTATTATCATTATAACTATTATTTTCAGCCTTATTCCTATTTTTATTATGTAATAACTCTTATTTTTATCCTTACTACTATTATTATTATCGTTATAGCCAATGTTTTCAGCCTTATTCCTATTTTTATTATGTAATAAATCTTACTTTTATCCTTATTACTGTTATTATTATCGTAATAACTCTTATTTTTATCCCTATTTCTATTATTATTGTCATTATATCTATTATGTTCGGCCTTATTCCTATTTTTATTATGTAATAACTCCTATTTTTATCCTTATTACTATTACTATTATCGTAATAACTCTTATTTTTATCCTTATTTCTATTATTATTATTATTATAACTATTATTTTCAGCCTTATTCCTATTTTTATTATGTAATATCTCTTATTTTTATCCATATTACTACTATTATTATTATCGTAATGACTCTTATTTTAATTCTTATTACTGTTGTTCATATCGTAATAACTCTTATTTTTATCCTTATTACTATTACTATTATCGTAATAACTCTTATTTTTATCCTTATTTCTATTACTATTATCCTAATAACTCTTATTTTTATCCTTATTTCTATTATTAATATCATTATAACTATTATTTTCAGCCTTATTCCTATTTTTATTATGTAATAACTCTTATTTTTATCCTTATTTCTATTACTATTATCCAAATAGCTCTTATTTTCATCCTTATTTCTATTATTAATATCATTATAACTATTATTTTCAGCCTTATTACTATTTTTATTATGTAATAACTCTTATTTTTATCCTTATTACTATTATTATTATCATTATAACTATAATTTTCAGCCTTATTCCTATTTTTATTATGTATAAACCTTACTTTTATCCTTATTACTGTTATTATTATCGTAATAACTCTTATTTTTATCCCTATTTCTATTATTATTGTCATTATATCTATTATTTTCGGCCTTATTCCTATTTTTATTATGTAATAACTCCTATTTTTATCCTTATTACTATTACTATTATCGTAATAACTCTTATTTTTATCCTTATTTCTATTATTATTATTATTATAACTATTATTTTCAGCCTTATTCCTATTTTTATTATGTAATATCTCTTATTTTTATCCTTATTGCTATTATTATTATCATTATAACTATTATTTTCAGCCTTATTCCTATTTTTATTATGTAATAACTCTTAGTTTTATCCTTATTTCTATTATTAATATCATTATAACTATTATTTTCAGCCTTATTCCTATTTTTATTATGTAATGACTCTTATTTTTATCCTTATTACTATTATTATTATCATTATAACTATTATTTTCAGCCTTATTCCTATTTTTATTATGTAATAAATCTTACTTTTATCCTTATTACTGTTATTATTATCGTAATAACTCTTATTTTTATCCCTATTTCTATTATTATTGTCATTATATCTATTACTTTCGGCCTTATTCCTATTTTTATTATGTAATAACTCCTATTTTTATCCTTATTACTATTACTATTATCGTAATAACTCTTATTTTTATCCTTATTTCTATTATTATTATTATTATAACTATTATTTTCAGCCTTATTCCTATTTTTATTATGTAATATCTCTTATTTTTATCCATATTACTACTATTATTATTATCGTAATGACTCTTATTTTAATTCTTATTACTGTTGTTCATATCGTAATAACTCTTATTTTTATCCTTATTACTATTACTATTATCGTAATAACTCTTATTTTTATCCTTATTTCTATTACTATTATCCTAATAACTCTTATTTTTATCCTTATTTCTATTATTAATATCATTATAACTATTATTTTCAGCCTTATTCCTATTTTTATTATGTAATAACTCTTATTTTTATCCTTATTTCTATTACTATTATCCAAATAGCTCTTATTTTCATCCTTATTTCTATTATTAATATCATTATAACTATTATTTTCAGCCTTATTACTATTTTTATTATGTAATAACTCTTATTTTTATCCTTATTACTATTATTATTATCATTATAACTATAATTTTCAGCCTTATTCCTATTTTTATTATGTATAAACCTTACTTTTATCCTTATTACTGTTATTATTATCGTAATAACTCTTATTTTTATCCCTATTTCTATTATTATTGTCATTATATCTATTATTTTCGGCCTTATTCCTATTTTTATTATGTAATAACTCCTATTTTTATCCTTATTACTATTACTATTATCGTAATAACTCTTATTTTTATCCTTATTTCTATTATTATTATTATCATTATAACTATAATTTTCAGCCTTATTCCTATTTTTATTATGTAATAACTCTTATTTTTATCCTTATTTCTATTACTATTATCCAAATAGCTCTTATTTTCATCCTTATTTCTATTATTAATATCATTATAACTATTATTTTCAGCCTTATTCCTATTTTTATTATGTAATAACTCTTATTTTTATCCTTATTACTATTATTATTATTATCATTATAACTATAATTTTCAGCCTTATTCCTATTTTTATTATGTATAAACCTTACTTTTATCCTTATTACTGTTATTATTATCGTAATAACTCTTATTTTTATCCCTATTTCTATTATTATTGTCATTATATCTATTATTTTCGGCCTTATTCCTATTTTTATTATGTAATAACTCCTATTTTTATCCTTATTACTATTACTATTATCGTAATAACTCTTATTTTTATCCTTATTTCTATTATTATTATTATTATAACTATTATTTTCAGCCTTATTCCTATTTTTATTATGTAATATCTCTTATTTTTATCCATATTACTACTATTATTATTATCGTAATGACTCTTATTTTAATTCTTATTACTGTTGTTCATATCGTAATAACTCTTATTTTTATCCTTATTTCTATTACTATTATCCTAATAACTCTTATTTTTATCCTTTTTTCTGTTATTAATATCATTATAACTATTATTTTCAGCCTTATTCCTATTTTTATTATATAATAACTCTTATTTTTATCCTTATTACTATTATTATTATCATTATAACTATTATTTTCAGCCTTATTCCTATTTTTATTATGTAATAACTCTTATTTTTATCCTTATTACTATTATTATTATCATTATAACTATTATTTTCAGCCTTATTCCTATTTTTATTATGTATAAACCTTACTTTTATCCTTATTACTGTTATTATTATCGTAATAACTCTTATTTTTATCCCTATTTCTATTATTATTGTCATTATATCTATTATTTTCGGCCTTATTCCTATTTTTATTATGTAATAACTCCTATTTTTATCCTTATTACTATTACTATTATCGTAATAACTCTTATTTTTATCCTTATTTCTATTATTATTATTATTATAACTATTATTTTCAGCCTTATTCCTATTTTTATTATGTAATATCTCTTATTTTTATCCATATTACTACTATTATTATTATCGTAATGACTCTTATTTTAATTCTTATTACTGTTGTTCATATCGTAATAACTCTTATTTTTATCCTTATTACTATTACTATTATCGTAATAACTCTTATTTTTATCCTTATTTCTATTACTATTATCCTAATAACTCTTATTTTTATCCTTATTTCTATTATTAATATCATTATAACTATTATTTTCAGCCTTATTCCTACTTTTATTATGTAATAACTCTTATTTTTATCCTTATTTCTATTACTATTATCCTAATAACTCTTATTTTTATCCTTATTTCTATTATTAATATCATTATAACTATTATTTTCAGCCTTATTCCTATTTTTATTATGTAATAACTCTTATTTTTATCCTTATTTCTATTACTATTATCCAAATAGCTCTTATTTTCATCCTTATTTCTATTATTAATATCATTATAACTATTATTTTCAGCTTTATTCCTATTTTTATTATGTAATAACTCTTATTTTTATCCTTATTACTATTATTATTATCATTATAACTATTATTTTCAGCCTTATTCCTATTTTTATTATGTAATAACTCTTATTTTTATCCTTATTACTATTATTATTATCATTATAACTATTATTTTCAGCCTTATTCCTATTTTTATTATGTAATAACTCTTAGTTTTATCCTTATTACTATTATTATTATCATTATAACTATTATTTTCAGCCTTATTCCTATTTTTATTATGTAATAACTCTTAGTTTTATCCTTATTACTATTATTATTATCATTATAACTATTATTTTCAGCCTTATTCCTATTTTTATTATGTAATAACTCTTATTTTTATCCTTACTACTATTATTATTATCGTTATAGCCAATGTTTTCAGCCTTATTCCTATTTTTATTATGTAATAAATCTTACTTTTATCCTTATTACTGTTATTATTATCGTAATAACTCTTATTTTTATCCCTATTTCTATTATTATTGTCATTATATCTATTATGTTCGGCCTTATTCCTATTTTTATTATGTAATAACTCCTATTTTTATCCTTATTACTATTACTATTATCGTAATAACTCTTATTTTTATCCTTATTTCTATTATTATTATTATTATAACTATTATTTTCAGCCTTATTCCTATTTTTATTATGTAATATCTCTTATTTTTATCCATATTACTACTATTATTATTATCGTAATGACTCTTATTTTAATTCTTATTACTGTTGTTCATATCGTAATAACTCTTATTTTTATCCTTATTACTATTACTATTATCGTAATAACTCTTATTTTTATCCTTATTTCTATTACTATTATCCTAATAACTCTTATTTTTATCCTTATTTCTATTATTAATATCATTATAACTATTATTTTCAGCCTTATTCCTATTTTTATTATGTAATAACTCTTATTTTTATCCTTATTTCTATTACTATTATCCAAATAGCTCTTATTTTCATCCTTATTTCTATTATTAATATCATTATAACTATTATTTTCAGCCTTATTACTATTTTTATTATGTAATAACTCTTATTTTTATCCTTATTACTATTATTATTATCATTATAACTATAATTTTCAGCCTTATTCCTATTTTTATTATGTATAAACCTTACTTTTATCCTTATTACTGTTATTATTATCGTAATAACTCTTATTTTTATCCCTATTTCTATTATTATTGTCATTATATCTATTATTTTCGGCCTTATTCCTATTTTTATTATGTAATAACTCCTATTTTTATCCTTATTACTATTACTATTATCGTAATAACTCTTATTTTTATCCTTATTTCTATTATTATTATTATTATAACTATTATTTTCAGCCTTATTCCTATTTTTATTATGTAATATCTCTTATTTTTATCCATATTACTACTATTATTATTATCGTAATGACTCTTATTTTTATCCTTATTTCTATTATTAATATCATTATAACTATTATTTTCAGCTTTATTCCTATTTTTATTATGTAATAACTCTTATTTTTATCCTTATTACTATTATTATTATCATTATAACTATTATTTTCAGCCTTATTCCTATTTTTATTATGCAATAACTCTTATTTTTATCCTTATTGCTATTATTATTATCATTATAACTATTATTTTCAGCCTTATTCCTATTTTTATTATGTAATAACTCTTAGTTTTATCCTTATTACTATTATTATTATCATTATAACTATTATTTTCAGCCTTATTCCTATTTTTATTATGTAAAAACTCTTATTTTTATCCTTACCACTATTATTATTATCGTTATAGCCAATGTTTTCAGCCTTATTCCTATTTTTATTATGTAATAAATCTTAATTTTATCCTTATTACTGTTATTATTATCGTAATAACTCTTATTTTTATCCCTATTTCTATTATTATTGTCATTATATCTATTATTTTCGACCTTATTCCTATTTTTATTATGTAATAACTCCTATTTTTATCCTTATTACTATTACTATTATCGTAATAACTCTTATTTTTATCCTTATTTCTATTATTATTATTATTATAACTATTATTTTCAGCCTTATTCCTATTTTTATTATGTAATATCTCTTATTTTTATCCATATTACTACTATTATTATTATCGTAA
Source organism: Megachile willughbiella (assembly GCA_945859595.2). Lineage (NCBI taxonomy): Eukaryota > Metazoa > Arthropoda > Insecta > Hymenoptera > Megachilidae > Megachile > Megachile willughbiella. The sequence continues at coordinate 104,157 of CAMAOD020000146.1, forward strand.
TGACTCTTATTTTAATTCTTATTACTGTTGTTCATATCGTAATAACTCTTATTTTTATCCTTATTACTATTACTATTATCGTAATAACTCTTATTTTTATCCTTATTTCTATTACTATTATCCTAATAACTCTTATTTTTATCCTTATTACTATTATTATTATCATTATAACTATTATTTTCAGCCTTATTCCTATTTTTATTATGTAATAACTCTTATTTTTATCCTTATTTCTATTACTATTATCCTAATAACTCTTATTTTTAGCCTTATTACTATTATTATTATCATTATAACTATTATTTTCAGCCTTATTCCTATTTTGATTATGTAATAACTCTGATTTTTATCCTTATTACTATTATTATTATCGTTATAACTAATGTTTTCAGCCTTATTCCTATTATTATTATCGTAATAACTCTTATTTTTATCATTGTTACTATTACTATTATCGTAATAACTATTATTTTTATCCTTACTACTGTTATTATTATCATAATAACTCTTATTTTTATCCCTATTTCTATTATTATTGTCATTATAACTATTATTTTCGGCCTTATTCCTATTTTTATTATGTCGTAACTCTTATTTTTATACTTATTACTATTATTATTATCGTAATAACTATTATTTTCAGCCTTATTCCTATTTTTATTATGTAATAAATCTTACTTTTATCCTTATTACTGTTATTATTATCGTAATAACTCTTATTTTTATCCCTATTTCTATTATTATTGTCATTATATCTATTACTTTCGGCCTTATTCCTATTTTTATTATGTAATAACTCCTATTTTTATCCTTATTACTATTACTATTATCGTAATAACTCTTATTTTTATCCTTATTTCTATTATTATTATCGTAATAACTCTTATTTTTATCCTTATTTCTATTACTATTATCCTAATAACTCTTATTTTTATCCTTATTTCTATTATTAATATCATTATGACTATTATTTTCAGCTTTATTCCTATTTTTATTATGTAATAACTCTTATTTTTATCCTTATTACTATTATTATTATCATTATAACTATTATTTTCAGCCTTATTCCTATTTTTATTATGTAATAACTCTTATTTTTATCCTTATTTCTATTACTATTATCCTAATAACTCTTATTTTTATCGTTATTTCTATTATTAATATCATTATAACTATTATTTTCAGCCTTATTCCTATTTTTATTAGATAATAACTCTTATTTTTATCCTTATTACTATTATTATTATCATTATAACTGTTATTTTCAGCCTTATTCCTGTTTTTATTATGTAATAACTCTTATTTTTATCCTTATTACTATTATTATTATCATTATAACTATTATTTTCAGCCTTATTTCTATTATTAATATCATTATAACTATTATTTTCAGCCTTATTCCTATTTTTATTATATAATAACTCTTATTTTTATCCTTATTACTATTATTATTATCATTATAACTATTATTTTCAGCCTTATTCCTATTTTGATTATGTAATAACTCTTATTTTTATCCTTATTACTATTATTATTATCATTATAACTATTATTTTCAGCCTTTTTCCTATTTTTATTATGTAATAACTCTTATTTTTATCCTTACTACTATTATTATTATCGTTATAGCCAATGTTTTCAGCCTTATTCCTATTGTTATTATGTAATAACTCATATTTGAATCCTTATTGCTATTATTATTATCGTTGTAACTAATGTTTTCAGCCTTATTCCTATTTTTATTATGTAATAACTCTGATTTTTATCCTTATTACTATTATTATTATTGTTATAACTAATGTTTTCAGCCTTATTCCTATTATTATTATCGTAATAACACTTATTTTTATCATTATTACTATTTCTATTATCGTAATAACTATTATTTTTATCCTTACTACTGTTATTATTATCGTAATAACTCTTATTTTTATCCCTATTTCTATTATTATTGTCTTTATAACTATTATTTTCGGCCTTATTCCTATTTTTATTATGTCGTAACTCTTATTTTTATACTTATTACTATTATTATTATCGTAATAACTATTATTTTCAGCCTTATTACTATTTTTATTATGTAATAACTCTTATTTTTATCCATATTACTACTGTTATTATTGTCGTAATAACTCTTATCTTAATTCTTATTACTGTTGTTCTTATCGTAATAACTCTTATTTTTATCCTTATTACAATTATCATTATCGTAATAACTCTTATTTTTATCCTTATTACAATTACTATTATCGTAATAACTCTTATTTTTATCCTTATTTCTATTACTATTATCCTAATAGCTCTTATTTTTATCCTTATTTCTATTATTAATATCATTATATCTATTATTTTCGGCCTTATTCCTATTTTTATTATGTAATAACTCCTATTTTTATCCTTATTACTATTACTATTATCGTAATAACTCTTATTTTTATCCTTATTTCTGTTATTATTATTATTATAACTATTATTTTCAGCCTTATTCCTATTTTTATTATGTAATATCTCTTGTCTTTATCCATATTACTACTATTATTATTATCGTAATGAATCTTATTTTAATTCTTATTACTGTTGTTCATATCGTAATAACTCTTATTTTTATCCTTATTACTATTACTATTATCGTAATAACTCTTATTTTTATCCTTATTTCTATTACTATTATCCTAATAACTCTTATTTTTATCCTTATTTCTATTATTAATATCATTATGACTATTATTTTCAGCTTTATTCCTATTTTTATTATGTAATAACTCTTATTTTTATCCTTATTACTATTATTATTATAATTATAACTATTATTTTCAGCCTTATTCCTATTTTTATTATGTAATAACTCTTATTTTTATCCTTATTTCTATTACTATTATCCTAATAACTCTTATTTTTATCGTTATTTCTATTATTAATGTCATTATAACTATTATTTTCAGCCTTATTCCTATTTTTATTAGATAATAACTCTTATTTTTATCCTTATTACTATTATTATTATCATTATAACTGTTATTTTCAGCCTTATTCCTGTTTTTATTATGTAATAACTCTTATTTTTATCCTTATTACTATTATTATTATCATTATAACTATTATTTTCAGCCTTATTTCTATTATTAATATCATTATAACTATTATTTTCAGCCTTATTCCTATTTTTATTATATAATAACTCTTATTTTTATCCTTATTACTATTATTATTATCATTATAACTATTATTTTCAGCCTTATTCCTATTTTTATTATGTAATAACTCTTATTTTTATCCTTATTACTATTATTATTATCATTATAACCATTATTTTCAGCCTTATTCCTATTTTGATTATGTAATAACTCTTATTTTTATCCTTATTACTATTATTATTATCATTGTAACTATTATTTTCAGCCTTTTTCCTATTTTTATTATGTAATAACTCTTATTTTTATCCTTACTACTATTATTATTATCGTTATAGCCAATGTTTTCAGCCTTATTCCTATTTTTATTATGTAATAACTCATATTTGAATCCTTATTGCTATTATTATTATCGTTATAACTAATGTTTTCAGCCTTATTCCTATTTTTATTATGTAATAACTCTGATTTTTATCCTTATTACTATTATTATTATCGTTATAACTAATGTTTTCAGCCTTATTCCTATTATTATTATCGTAATAACTCTTATTTTTATCATTATTACTATTTCTATTATCGTAATAACTATTATTTTTATCCTTACTACTGTTATTATTATCGTAATAACTCTTATTTTTATCCCTATTTCTATTATTATTGTCTTTATAACTATTATTTTCGGCCTTATTCCTATTTTTATTATGTCGTAACTCTTATTTTTATACTTATTACTATTATTATTATCGTAATAACTATTATTTTCAGCCTTATTACTATTTTTATTATGTAATAACTCTTATTTTTATCCATATTACTACTGTTATTATTGTCGTAATAACTCTTATCTTAATTCTTATTACTGTTGTTCTTATCGTAATAACTCTTATTTTTATCCTTATTACAATTATCATTATCGTAATAACTCTTATTTTTATCCTTATTACAATTACTATTATCGTAATAACTCTTATTTTTATCCTTATTTCTATTACTATTATCCTAATAGCTCTTATTTTTATCCTTATTTCTATTATTAATATCATTATAACTATTATTTTCAGCCTTATTCCTATTTTCATTATGTAATAACTCTTATTTTTATCCTTATTACTATTATTATTATCATTATAACTATAATTTTCAGCCTTATTCCTATTTTTATTATGTAATAAATCTTACTTTTATCCTTATTACTATTATTATTATCATTATAACTATTATTTTCAGCCTTATTCCTATTTTTATTATGTAATAACTCTTATTTTTATCCTTATTTCTATTACTATTATCCTAATAACTCTTATTTTTATCGTTATTTCTATTATTAATATCATTATAACTATTATTTTCAGCCTTATTCCTATTTTTATTATATAATAACTCTTATTTTTATCCTTATTACTATTATTATTATCATTATAACTATTATTTTCAGCCTTATTCCTATTTTTATTATGTAATAACTCTTATTTTTATCCTTATTACTATTATTATTATCATTATAACTATTATTTTCAGCCTTATTCCTATTTTGATTATGTAATAACTCTTATTTTTATCCTTATTACTATTATTATTATCATTATAACTATTATTTTCAGCCTTTTTCCTATTTTTATTATGTAATAACTCTTATTTTTATCCTTACTACTATTATTATTATCGTTATAGCCAATGTTTTCAGCCTTATTCCTATTTTTATTATGTAATAACTCATATTTGAATCCTTATTGCTATTATTATTATCGTTATAACTAATGTTTTCAGGCTTATTCCTATTTTTATTATGCAATAACTCTGATTTTTATCCTTATTACTATTATTATTATCGTTATAACTAATGTTTTCAGCCTTATTCCTATTATTATTATCGTAATAACTCTTATTTTTATCATTATTACTATTTCTATTATCGTAATAACTATTATTTTTATCCTTACTACTGTTATTATTATCGTAATAACTCTTATTTTTATCCCTATTTCTATTATTATTGTCTTTATAACTATTATTTTCGGCCTTATTCCTATTTTTATTATGTCGTAACTCTAATTTTTATACTTATTACTATTATTATTATCGTAATAACTATTATTTTCAGCCTTATTACTATTTTTATTATGTAATAACTCTTATTTTTATCCATATTACTACTGTTATTATTGTCGTAATAACTCTTATCTTAATTCTTATTACTGTTGTTCTTATCGTAATAACTCTTATTTTTATCCTTATTACAATTATCATTATCGTAATAACTCTTATTTTTATCCTTATTACAATTACTATTATCGTAATAACTCTTATTTTTATCCTTATTTCTATTACTATTATCCTAATAGCTCTTATTTTTATCCTTATTTCTATTATTAATATCATTATAACTATTATTTTCAGCCTTATTCCTATTTTTATTATGTAATAACTCTTATTTTTATCCTTATTACTATTATTATTATCATTATAACTATAATTTTCAGCCTTATTCCTATTTTTATTATGTAATAAATCTTACTTTTATCCTTATTACTGTTATTATTATCGTAATAACTCTTATTTTTATCCCTATTTCTATTATTATTGTCATTATATCTATTATTTTCGGCCTTATTCCTATTTTTATTATGTAATAACTCCTATTTTTATCCTTATTACTATTACTATTATCGTAATAACTCTTATTTTTATCCTTATTTCTGTTATTATTATTATTATAACTATTATTTTCAGCCTTATTCCTATTTTTATTATGTAATATCTCTTATCTTTATCCATATTACTACTATTATTATTATCGTAATGAATCTTATTTTAATTCTTATTACTGTTGTTCATATCGTAATAACTCTTATTTTTATCCTTATTACTATTACTATTATCGTAATAACTCTTATTTTTATCCTTATTTCTATTACTATTATCCTAATAACTCTTATTTTTATCCTTATTTCTATTATTAATATCATTATGACTATTATTTTCAGCTTTATTCCTATTTTTATTATGTAATAACTCTTATTTTTATCCTTATTACTATTATTATTATCATTGTAACTATTATTTTCGGCCTTATTCCTATTTTTATTATGTAATAACTCTTATTTTTATCCTTATTTCTATTACTATTATCCTAATAACTCTTATTTTTATCGTTATTTCTATTATTAATGTCATTATAACTATTATTTTCAGCCTTATTCCTATTTTTATTAGATAATAACTCTTATTTTTATCCTTATTACTATTATTATTATCATTATAACTGTTATTTTCAGCCTTATTCCTGTTTTTATTATGTAATAACTCTTATTTTTATCCTTATTACTATTATTATTATCATTATAACTATTATTTTCAGCCTTATTTCTATTATTAATATCATTATAACTATTATTTTCAGCCTTATTCCTATTTTTATTATATAATAACTCTTATTTTTATCCTTATTACTATTATTATTATCATTATAACTATTATTTTCAGCCTTATTCCTATTTTTATTATGTAATAACTCTTATTTTTATCCTTATTACTATTATTATTATCATTATAACTATTATTTTCAGCCTTATTCCTATTTTGACTATGTAATAACTCTTATTTTTATCCTTATTACTATTATTATTATCATTATAACTATTATTTTCAGCCTTTTTCCTATTTTTATTATGTAATAACTCTTATTTTTATCCATACTACTATTATTATTATCGTTATAGCCAATGTTTTCAGCCTTATTCCTATTTTTATTATGTAATAACTCATATTTGAATCCTTATTGCTATTATTATTATCGTTATAACTAATGTTTTCAGCCTTATTCCTATTTTTATTATGTAATAACTCTGATTTTTATCCTTATTACTATTATTATTATCGTTATAACTAATGTTTTCAGCCTTATTCCTATTATTATTATCGTAATAACTCTTATTTTTATCATTATTACTATTTCTATTATCGTAATAACTATTATTTTTATCCTTACTACTGTTATTATTATCGTAATAACTCTTATTTTTATCCCTATTTCTATTATTATTGTCTTTATAACTATTATTTTCGGCCTTATTCCTATTTTTATTATGTCGTAACTCTTATTTTTATACTTATTACTATTATTATTATCGTAATAACTATTATTTTCAGCCTTATTACTATTTTTATTATGTAATAACTCTTATTTTTATCCATATTACTACTGTTATTATTGACGTAATAAATCTTATCTTAATTCTTATTACTGTTGTTCTTATCGTAATAACTCTTATTTTTATCCTTATTACAATTATCATTATCGTAATAACTCTTATTTTTATCCTTATTACAATTACTATTATCGTAATAACTCTTATTTTTATCCTTATTTCTATTACTATTATCCTAATAGCTCCTATTTTTATCCTTATTTCTATTATTAATATCATTATAACTATTATTTTCAGCCTTATTCCTATTTTTATTATGTAATAACTCTTATTTTTATCCTTATTACTATTATTATTATCATTATAACTATAATTTTCAGCCTTATTCCTATTTTTATTATGTAATAAATCTTACTTTTATCCTTATTACTATTATTATTATCATTATAACTATTATTTTCAGCCTTATTCCTATTTTTATTATGTAATAACTCTTATTTTTATCCTTATTTCTATTACTATTATCCTAATAACTCTTATTTTTATCGTTATTTCTATTATTAATATCATTATAACTATTATTTTCAGCCTTATTCCTATTTTTATTATATAATAACTCTTATTTTTATCCTTATTACTATTATTATTATCATTATAACTATTATTTTCAGCCTTATTCCTATTTTTATTATGTAATAACTCTTATTTTTATCCTTATTACTATTATTATTATCATTATAACTATTATTTTCAGCCTTATTCCTATTTTGATTATGTAATAACTCTTATTTTTATCCTTATTACTATTATTATTATCATTATAACTATTATTTTCAGCCTTTTTCCTATTTTTATTATGTAATAACTCTTATTTTTATCCTTACTACTATTATTATTATCGTTATAGCCAATGTTTTCAGCCTTATTCCTATTTTTATTACGTAATAACTCATATTTGAATCCTTATTGCTATTATTATTATCGTTATAACTAATGTTTTCAGCCTTATTCCTATTTTTATTATGTAATAACTCTGATTTTTATCATTATTACTATTTCTATTATCGTAATAACTATTATTTTTATCCTTACTACTGTTATTATTATCGTAATAACTCTTATTTTTATCCCTATTTCTATTATTATTGTCTTTATAACTATTATTTTCGGCCTTATTCCTTTTTTTATTATGTCGTAACTCTTATTTTTATACTTATTACTATTATTATTATCGTAATAACTATTATTTTCAGCCTTATTACTATTTTTATTATGTAATAACTCTTATTTTTATCCATATTACTACTGTTATTATTGTCGTAATAACTCTTATCTTAATTCTTATTACTGTTGTTCTTATCGTAATAACTCTTATTTTTATCCTTATTACAATTATCATTATCGTAATAACTCTTATTTTTATCCTTATTACAATTACTATTATCGTAATAACTCTTATTTTTATCCTTATTTCTATTACTATTATCCTAATAGCTCTTATTTTTATCCTTATTTCTATTATTAATATCATTATAACTATTATTTTCAGCCTTATTCCTATTTTTATTATGTAATAACTCTTCTTTTTATCCTTATTACTATTATTATTATCATTATAACTATAATTTTCAGCCTTATTCCTATTTTTATTATGTAATAAATCTTACTTTTATCCTTATTACTGTTATTATTATCGTAATAACTCTTATTTTTATCCCTATTTCTATTATTATTGTCATTATATCTATTATTTTCGGCCTTATTCCTATTTTTATTATGTAATAACTCCAATTTTTATCCTTATTACTATTACTATTATCGTAATAACTCTTATTTTTATCCTTATTTCTGTTATTATTATTATTATAACTATTATTTTCAGCCTTATTCCTATTTTTATTATGTAATATCTCTTATCTTTATCCATATTACTACTATTATTATTATCGTAATGAATCTTATTTTAATTCTTATTACTGTTGTTCATATCGTAATAACTCTTATTTTTATCCTTATTACTATTACTATTATCGTAATAACTCTTATTTTTATCCTTATTTCTATTACTATTATCCTAATAACTCTTATTTTTATCCTTATTTCTATTATTAATATCATTATGACTATTATTTTCAGCTTTATTCCTATTTTTATTATGTAATAACTCTTATTTTTATCCTTATTACTATTATTATTATCATTATAACTATTATTTTCGGCCTTATTCCTATTTTTATTATGTAATAACTCTTATTTTTATCCTTATTTCTATTACTATTATCCTAATAACTCTTATTTTTATCGTTATTTCTATTATTAATGTCATTATAACTATTATTTTCAGCCTTATTCCTATTTTTATTAGATAATAACTCTTATTTTTATCCTTATTACTATTATTATTATCATTATAACTGTTATTTTCAGCCTTATTCCTGTTTTTATTATGTAATAACTCTTATTTTTATCCTTATTACTATTATTATTATCATTATAACTATTATTTTCAGCCTTATTTCTATTATTAATATCATTATAACTATTATTTTCAGCCTTATTCCTATTTTTATTATATAATAACTCTTATTTTTATCCTTATTACTATTATTATTATCATTATAACTATTATTTTCAGCCTTATTCCTATTTTTATTATGTAATAACTCTTATTTTTATCCTTATTACTATTATTATTATCATTATAACTATTATTTTCAGCCTTATTCCTATTTTGACTATGTAATAACTCTTATTTTTATCCTTATTACTATTATTATTATCATTATAACTATTATTTTCAGCCTTTTTCCTATTTTTATTATGTAATAACTCTTATTTTTATCCTTACTACTATTATTATTATCGTTATAGCCAATGTTTTCAGCCTTATTCCTATTTTTATTATGTAATAACTCATATTTGAATCCTTATTGCTATTATTATTATCGTTATAACTAATGTTTTCAGCCTTATTCCTATTTTTATTATGTAATAACTCTGATTTTTATCCTTATTACTATTATTATTATCGTTATAACTAATGTTTTCAGCCTTATTCCTATTATTATTATCGTAATAACTCTTATTTTTATCATTATTACTATTTCTATTATCGTAATAACTATTATTTTTATCCTTACTACTGTTATTATTATCGTAATAACTCTTATTTTTATCCCTATTTCTATTATTATTGTCTTTATAACTATTATTTTCGGCCTTATTCCTATTTTTATTATGTCGTAACTCTTATTTTTATACTTATTACTATTATTATTATCGTAATAACTATTATTTTCAGCCTTATTACTATTTTTATTATGTAATAACTCTTATTTTTATCCATATTACTACTGTTATTATTGTCGTAATAACTCTTATCTTAATTCTTATTACTGTTGTTCTTATCGTAATAACTCTTATTTTTATCCTTATTACAATTATCATTATCGTAATAACTCTTATTTTTATCCTTATTACAATTACTATTATCGTAATAACTCTTATTTTTATCCTTATTTCTATTACTATTATCCTAATAGCTCCTATTTTTATCCTTATTTCTATTATTAATATCATTATAACTATTATTTTCAGCCTTATTCCTATTTTTATTATGTAATAACTCTTATTTTTATCCTTATTACTATTATTATTATCATTATAACTATAATTTTCAGCCTTATTCCTATTTTTATTATGTAATAAATCTTACTTTTATCCTTATTACTATTATTATTATCATTATAACTATTATTTTCAGCCTTATTCCTATTTTTATTATGTAATAACTCTTATTTTTATCCTTATTTCTATTACTATTATCCTAATAACTCTTATTTTTATCGTTATTTCTATTATTAATATCATTATAACTATTATTTTCAGCCTTATTCCTATTTTTATTATATAATAACTCTTATTTTTATCCTTATTACTATTATTATTATCATTATAACTATTATTTTCAGCCTTATTCCTATTTTTATTATGTAATAACTCTTATTTTTATCCTTATTACTATTATTATTATCATTATAACTATTATTTTCAGCCTTATTCCTATTTTGATTATGTAATAACTCTTATTTTTATCCTTATTACAATTACTATTATCGTAATAACTCTTATTTTTATCCTTATTTCTATTACTATTATCCTAATAGCTCTTATTTTTATCCTTATTTCTATTATTAATATCATTATAACTATTATTTTCAGCCTTATTCCTATTTTTATTATGTAATAACTCTTCTTTTTATCCTTATTACTATTATTATTATCATTATAACTATAATTTTCAGCCTTATTCCTATTTTTATTATGTAATAAATCTTACTTTTATCCTTATTACTGTTATTATTATCGTAATAACTCTTATTTTTATCCCTATTTCTATTATTATTGTCATTATATCTATTATTTTCGGCCTTATTCCTATTTTTATTATGTAATAACTCCTATTTTTATCCTTATTACTATTACTATTATCGTAATAACTCTTATTTTTATCCTTATTTCTGTTATTATTATTATTATAACTATTATTTTCAGCCTTATTCCTATTTTTATTATGTAATATCTCTTATCTTTATCCATATTACTACTATTATTATTATCGTAATGAATCTTATTTTAATTCTTATTACTGTTGTTCATATCGTAATAACTCTTATTTTTATCCTTATTACTATTACTATTATCGTAATAACTCTTATTTTTATCCTTATTTCTATTACTATTATCCTAATAACTCTTATTTTTATCCTTATTTCTATTATTAATATCATTATGACTATTATTTTCAGCTTTATTCCTATTTTTATTATGTAATAACTCTTATTTTTATCCTTATTACTATTATTATTATCATTATAACTATTATTTTCAGCCTTATTCCTATTTTTATTATGTAATAACTCTTATTTTTATCCTTATTTCTATTACTATTATCCTAATAACTCTTATTTTTATCGTTATTTCTATTATTAATGTCATTATAACTATTATTTTCAGCCTTATTCCTATTTTTATTAGATAATAACTCTTATTTTTATCCTTATTACTATTATTATTATCATTATAACTGTTATTTTCGGCCTTATTCCTGTTTTTATTATGTAATAACTCTTATTTTTATCCTTATTACTATTATTATTATCATTATAACTATTATTTTCAGCCTTATTTCTATTATTAATATCATTATAACTATTATTTTCAGCCTTATTCCTATTTTTATTATATAATAACTCTTATTTTTATCCTTATTACTATTATTATTATCATTATAACTATTATTTTCAGCCTTATTCCTATTTTTATTATGTAATAACTCTTATTTTTATCCTTATTACTATTATTATTATCATTATAACTATTATTTTCAGCCTTATTCCTATTTTGATTATGTAATAACTCTTATTTTTATCCTTATTACTATTATTATTATCATTATAACTATTATTTTCAGCCTTTTTCCTATTTTTATTATGTAATAACTCTTATTTTTATCCTTACTACTATTATTATTATCGTTATAGCCAATGTTTTCAGCCTTATTCCTATTTTTATTATGTAATAACTCATATTTGAATCCTTATTGCTATTATTATTATCGTTATAACTAATGTTTTCAGCCTTATTCCTATTTTTATTATGTAATAACTCTGATTTTTATCCTTATTACTATTATTATTATCGTTATAACTAATGTTTTCAGCCTTATTCCTATTATTATTATCGTAATAACTCTTATTTTTATCATTATTACTATTTCTATTATCGTAATAACTATTATTTTTATCCTTACTACTGTTATTATTATCGTAATAACTCTTATTTTTATCCCTATTTCTATTATTATTGTCTTTATAACTATTATTTTCGGCCTTATTCCTATTTTTATTATGTCGTAACTCTTATTTTTATACTTATTACTATTATTATTATCGTAATAACTATTATTTTCAGCCTTATTACTATTTTTATTATGTGATAACTCTTATTTTTATCCTTATTACAATTATCATTATCGTAATAACTCTTATTTTTATCCTTATTACAATTACTATTATCGTAATAACTCTTATTTTTATCCTTATTTCTATTACTATTATCCTAATAGCTCTTATTTTTATCCTTATTTCTATTATTAATATCATTATAACTATTATTTTCAGCCTTATTCCTATTTTTATTATGTAATAACTCTTATTTTTATCCTTATTACTATTATTATTATCATTATAACTATAATTTTCAGCCTTATTCCTATTTTTATTATGTAATAAATCTTACTTTTATCCTTATTACTGTTATTATTATCGTAATAACTCTTATTTTTATCCCTATTTCTATTATTATTGTCATTATATCTATTATTTTCGGCCTTATTCCTATTTTTATTATGTAATAACTCCTATTTTTATCCTTATTACTATTACTATTATCGTAATAACTCTTATCTTTATCCTTATTTCTGTTATTATTATTATTATAACTATTATTTTCAGCCTTATTCCTATTTTTATTATGTAATATCTCTTATCTTTATCCATATTCCTACTATTATTATTATCGTAATGACTCTTATTTTAATTCTTATTACTGCTGTTCATATCGTAATAACTCTTATTTTTATCCTTATTACTATTACTATTATCGTAATAACTCTTATTTTTATCCTTACTTCTATTACTATTATCCTAATAACTCTTATTTTTATCCTTATTTCTATTATTAATATCATTATAACTATTATTTTCAGCTTTATTCCTATTTTTATTATGTAGTAACTCTTATTTTTATCCTTATTACTATTATTATTATCATAATAACTATTATTTTCAGCCTTATTCCTATTTTTATTATGTAATAACTCTTATTTTTATCCTTATTTCTATTACTATTATCCTAATAACTCTTATTTTTATCCTTATTTCTATTATTAATATCATTATTACTATTATTTTCAGCCTTATTCCTATTTTTATTATATAATAACTCTTATTTTTATCCTTATTACTATTATTATTATCATTATAACTATTATTTTCAGCCTTATTACTATTTTTATTATTGTTAGGCATAACCGTCAAAATAAGCCGTTACCATGCGAACACACGTATGTACATGTATATACCGCTGCGACACCGCGTGTTTATATCACCGCGAAATCGGCAGTTAGTTACGAAAGAAACAGAGACGGATTAAGAAGGTATTGCTGCGTTTTGTGCCGAACGATTACGCGATTGTGAAATATACATATATATTTTGTGCACTCACACAAGACTGGTTTATTTTTCATCCCTAGTCCCAACAGGTTATGGGCCCAGGAAAACGCTAGTCACGTCCGGAAAAATAAACGAACTTTTGTCAGTACGACGAATTTAAAAATTCGCGAGTGTGGTGTGAGCGTGAATCGTGAAAATTAAAAAAAAAAAAAAAAATGGGTTCTACTACAGTGCGTATTGAACCTCTGGGGAAAGACAATTTCGATACCTGGAAGATTCAAATGGAAGCACTTTTAATTAAAAATGAAAATTGGAAGTACGTAAACGGCGACAGACCAAGGCCTCATGTAACTCAGGAAGCAGCAACCGTCACGATGGCAAGAGATTGGGACGAGGCAGACGCAAAAGCCCGATCCGATATAATTTTAGCCATCAGCCCGTCCGAATTAAAACAAATTAAACACTGCAAGACGTCGAACGAGGTGTGGAAAAAATTAGAAAGCATCTACCAGTCGAAGGGTCCTGCGCGAAAGGCAACGCTACTGAAGCACCTCGCCCTGCGGAAAATGGCTGAGGGCGACGATATACGGACACACATCAACTCCTTTTTCGATGCAGTTGATAAACTGGGAGATATGGATGTAAAGATCAATCCAGAAATGTTAGCTGTCCTATTGCTGTACAGCTTACCCAGCTCATTCGAAAGCTTCCGAATTGCAATAGAATCTCGGGATGAATATCCGACGCCCGAAGCTCTCAAAATTAAAATATTGGAAGAGAGCGATGCGCGAATTAATAGAGAAGATCAGCCCAGCAATAGCGCAATGTGGATTCGGAAACCAAATAAGCAGGACAAGCCAAATTCGATGCAACGATACGTCCAGGATGCAGAGCCGTATAAAAATGTAAAAGAAGTTCCTAAGCTACGCTGTTTTCGATGCAAAAAAATCGGTCATCGAGTCACGGAATGCCGGAGTCTACCCCGCGGAAAAAGGCAATCAATCGCAAGAATGGCCGAGGAAGATCTACCGCACAGCAGTGGACCAGGAACAAGGGAAGTCGCTTTCCAGGCCTGCATACCAGAAAAAGGTGAGAAAAGGAAATGGTGTCTCGACAGCGGCTGCTCATCGCACATGAGCGGCGATGCCTTTTCGTTCGTTCAAATCAAACCGTCAACGTGCGACACGTTAAATCTAGCTAGTAGCGCATCGACACGGGTAGAAGGTCAGGGCACCGTTCGTTTAGATTTGAAAAACCCAAGTTCGAATAAAACAGTTAAACTCCGCGATACGCTGTTCGTACCCGACCTTCGCACGAACCTAATATCCGTTGCCAAAATCACCGACAACGGGTATAATGTTTTGTTTCGGAAACACGACGCCACTGTGTTTGAACCTGGCGGAGAAGTTGTGTTTACTGCCGAACGCAACGATAACCTTTACTACGCGCACTCCGCGGCCTTCATAGCCGTTTCAAAATCAGAACCGGTAAAAAGTATCGAATTGTGGCACCGGCGCCTTGGTCATGTTAACGAGGAAAGCTTGCATAAAATAAATAATGATAAGAGCGTACGCGGCGTCTCCTTCGAAAAGAACGAAAAACTTCCCACCTGCGAAGTCTGTTTGCGTTCGAAAATGTCGAAGTTACCATTTCCGAAAAAGTCAGACCGCGTAGTAAACACACTGGAAATAGTACACACAGACATATGCGGACCGATGAGCGTTGAATCGATCGGCGGCGCGAAATACTTTATTCTGTTTATAGACGATTATACGCGATGGTGTGAAGTTTTCTTCCTAAAACAAAAAAGCGAAGCGTTGTCGGCCTTTAAGAAATTTAAGAACTTCGCGGAAAATCAGACGGGCGCGCGGATAAAGTATCTACAGTCTGATAACGGCCGAGAGTTTCTAAACAACGAATTCAACCAATACCTAAATTCGTGCGGTATTAAAAGACGGCTAACCGTAACGCACACACCCCAACAAAACGGTGTTGCTGAGCGGAAAAACCGTACGCTCGTGGAAACGGCGCGATGCCTGCTCCTTCAGGCGGGTCTTCCGAAGCGTTTTTGGGCCGAAGCGATAGCAAACGCAAATTATACGCGCAACAGATTACCGTCTCGCGCTCTTAACGGCGAAAACGCCTATTATCGTTGGATGGGGAAACCACCGGACGTGTCGTATTTCAAAATTTTCGGGTCCAAGGTCATAACTTTGAATCGAGACCGTCAAAAATCTAAACTCGATCCTCGTGCCAAAGAAGGAATATTCCTCGGGTATTCGGAGGAAACGAAGGGATTTAGAGTGTGGCTCCCCGACGAGAATCGCGTCGATATTTCCCGCGATATTAGGTTCGTAAACGAGGCGTTAAAAGGGACAGAGAAATCGGATCGCGAAGATCGAGCAAAGAGCGAAAATTCATATTCCGAAAATAATGCTGACGACGCGCGCCTTGACAGTTCGCACAAAAACATAGAAATAGATGTGCAAAACAAAATAATTCCCTCGGAAGTCACGGAAAGGGGGGAACAGTCAGGAAATAGTTGCCGGAAAACGGATAGTGGCGATAGCATCCTTGAAGTACCCGTAGATCCTCGACGAGAACCAAATGGTAATCCGACAAGCGCGAATGAGATTAGGTACAGGGTAGGCAGACCGCGAATACTTCGGACCGGAAATCGCGGCAGGCCGAGAAAAATACGGAGTACCGTCGAAATCCAGGGCGATACCGAAAACGAATTTCAATTCGAGGAAGGAGAAGACGACGTATTCGACGTCGCTGAATCCTCAAACTCGGTAGAATCGGCGGGCATGGCCGAAGTTCCCTTGCAAACCGCGCTTTCCGGCCCGGATAAAACGGAATGGCGCGTCGCGATTCGGGATGAAATAGCGGCAATGCTCAAAAACGAGGTTTGGGAGATGGTCGAACGTCCTTCTAATCGCGATATTATTGGATGTCGCATGGTCCTCCGCGATAAAGTAAGCGCCGACGGAAAAATAATGCGGAGGAAGGCACGCCTAGTAGCGCGCGGTTTCGCACAACGCCCGGGTTTAGATTACGAGGAAACACACGCTCCCGTTACCAGACTGAGCTCGATACGGCTGATTATGGCTCTGGCTGTGGAATACGACATGAAGGTCCATCAATTAGACGTATCGACAGCGTATCTAAACGGAAAGGTCGACAAAGACATTTTTATGACGGTACCGGACGTCCTTCCCGACGCTTTACGCGATATAATATCGTACGGACCCGCGGAATGCAGCGAAAGTGCTCAGAGAATGCTGAGCGAATTATCGAACGGCAACAGAGTTTGTAAGATAAAAAAGGCCCTGTATGGACTGAAACAAGCCGGTAGACAGTGGAACAAACGCCTGGACGAGGAGTTGCGAAATATGAATTTTACCCCTCTCTATGCCGACCCGTGCGTATATGTATTGCGAAAGGGGGAGCATTTTCTCGTCCTCGCCGTATACGTAGACGACATTGTAATCGCCGCGAAAGACGATGCGCTATTAAAATACGTTAAAAGAGATCTTATGCAGAAATTTAAAATGACAGATCTGGGACGGATCAAACACTGCTTGGGCATCGAATTTGAACACGACAACACGGGAATAAAGATGAAGCAAAGCGGATATATAAAAAGAATTTTGGAAAAATTCGGCATGCTAAATTCAAACCCCGTAATTTCGCCGATTGATCCCTCTCAGAAACTGATCAAGCCCGAAAAGCCTGGCGTCGATGTAGGGAACTTTCCATATAGGGAACTCGTCGGATCCCTTATGTATTTAGCTACCGCCACACGCCCCGATATAGCTCACGCTGCAAGTAGTCTTAGCCAATATAGCTCGTGTTATGAGCGTCAACACTGCATTGCAGCGAAACGCGTACTTCGATATCTTAAGGGTACGATCGACTTAGGAATAAAATTCCAAAAAAGCGACGGTATTTTAAGGGGTTACGCGGACGCCGACTGGGGGGCGAACGTACAAGACCGGAGATCATATACCGGGGTTATTTTTATGTTAAGCAGCGGTCCTGTAAGTTGGGAGTCGCGGAAACAACGCACAGTTGCGCTTTCCACCATGGAAGCCGAGTACATGGCATTGACAGAAGCGACAAAGGAGGCCGTTCATCTGCAAAGCTTTCTGAAAGCCATCGGAATTCTCAAACAAAAATACATACCGTTATTCAACGATAATCGAAGTGCTATCGAACTCGCCAAAAATCCCATTTTTCACGGTCGATCAAAACACATCGATATTAGGCATCACTTCATACGAGAAAAGATAAAAGATGGTCAAATAAAGGTTATTCACAAAGCGTCAAATGATTTAATTGCAGATGTATTAACGAAAGGCTTGAGCGGACCGCGTCACCTGAAATGTATTTCGTCCTTTATCTATAGCCGTAAACACTAGAGTAAGGAACCGGCGCATCGTAGTAGTTCATTCATCGCACTCAAGAAATGTAAACACAAGCGATTGACATACGTTCTTATTTTGAGGGGGAGTGTTAGGCATAACCGTCAAAATAAGCCGTTACCATGCGAACACACGTATGTACATGTATATACCGCTGCGACACCGCGTGTTTATATCACCGCGAAATCGGCAGTTAGTTACGAAAGAAACAGAGACGGATTAAGAAGGTATTGCTGCGTTTTGTGCCGAACGATTACGCGATTGTGAAATATACATATATATTTTGTGCACTCACACAAGACTGGTTTATTTTTCATCCCTAGTCCCAACAATTATGTAATAACTCTTATTTTTATCCTTATTACTATTATTATTATCATTATAACTATTATTTTCAGCCTTATTCCTATTTTTATTATGTAATAACTCTTAGTTTTATCCTTATTACTATTATTATTATCATAATAACTATTATTTTCAGCCTTATTCCTATTTTTATTATGTAATAACTCTTATTTTTATCCTTATTTCTATTACTATTATCCTAATAACTCTTATTTTTATCCTTATTTCTATTATTAATATCATTATAACTATTATTTTCAGCCTTATTCCTATTTTTATTATATAATAACTCTTATTTTTATCCTTATTACTATTATTATTATCATTATAACTATTATTTTCAGCCTTATTCCTATTTTTATTATGTAATAACTCTTATTTTTATCCTTATTACTATTATTATTGTCATTATAACTGTTATTTTCAGCCTTATTCCTATTTTTATTATGTAATAACTCTTATTTTTATCCTTATTACTATTATTATTATCATTATAACTATTATTTTCAGCCTTATTCCTATTTTTATTATGTAATAAGTCTTAGTTTTATCCTTATTACTATTATTATTATCATTATAACTATTATTTTCAGCCTTATTCCTATTTTTATTATGTAATAACTCCTATTTTTATCCTTATTACTATTACTATTATCGTAATAACTCTTATTTTTATCCTTATTTCTATTATTATTATTATTATAACTATTATTTTCAGCCTTATTCCTATTTTTATTATGTAATATCTCTTATTTTTATCCATATTACTACTATTATTATTATCGTAATGACTCTTATTTTGATCCTTATTTCTGTTATTAATATCATTATAACTATTATTTTCAGCTTTATTCCTATTTTTATTATGTAATAACTCTTATTTTTATCCTTATTACTATTATTATTATCATTATAACTGTTATTTTCAGCCTTATTCCTATTTTTATTATGTAATAACTCTTATTTTTATCCTTATTACTATTATTATTATCATTATAACTATTATTTTCAGCCTTATTCCTATTTTTATTATGTAATAACTCTTAGTTTTATCCTTATTACTATTATTATTATCATTATAACTATTATTTTCAGCCTTATTCCTATTTTTATTATGTAATAACTCTTATTTTTATCCTTATTTCTATTACTATTATCCAAATAGCTCTTATTTTCATCCTTATTTCTATTATTAATATCATTATAACTATTATTTTCAGCCTTATTCCTATTTTTATTATGTAATAACTCTTATTTTTATCCTTATTACTATTATTATTATCATTATAACTATTATTTTCAGCCTTATTCCTATTTTTATTATGTAATAACTCTTAGTTTTATCCTTATTACTATTATTATTATCATTATAACTATTATTTTCAGCCTTATTCCTATTTTTATTATGTAATAACTCTTATTTTTATCCTTACTACTATTATTATTATCGTTATAGCCAATGTTTTCAGCCTTATTCCTATTTTTATTATGTAATAAATCTTACTTTTATCCTTATTACTGTTATTATTATCGTAATAACTCTTATTTTTATCCCTATTTCTATTATTATTGTCATTATATCTATTATGTTCGGCCTTATTCCTATTTTTATTATGTAATAACTCCTATTTTTATCCTTATTACTATTACTATTATCGTAATAACTCTTATTTTTATCCTTATTTCTATTATTATTATTATTATAACTATTATTTTCAGCGTTATTCCTATTTTTATTATGTAATATCTCTTATTTTTATCCATATTACTACTATTATTATTATCGTAATGACTCTTATTTTAATTCTTATTACTGTTGTTCATATCGTAATAACTCTTATTTTTATCCTTATTACTATTACTATTATCGTAATAACTCTTATTTTTATCCTTATTTCTATTACTATTATCCTAATAACTCTTATTTTTATCCTTATTTCTATTATTAATATCATTATAACTATTATTTTCAGCCTTATTCCTATTTTTATTATGTAATAACTCTTATTTTTATCCTTATTTCTATTACTATTATCCAAATAGCTCTTATTTTCATCCTTATTTCTATTATTAATATCATTATAACTATTATTTTCAGCCTTATTACTATTTTTATTATGTAATAACTCTTATTTTTATCCTTATTACTATTATTATTATCATTATAACTATAATTTTTCAGCCTTATTCCTATTTTTATTATGTATAAACCTTACTTTTATCCTTATTACTGTTATTATTATCGTAATAACTCTTATTTTTATCCCTATTTCTATTATTATTGTCATTATATCTATTATTTTCGGCCTTATTCCTATTTTTATTATGTAATAACTCCTATTTTTATCCTTATTACTATTACTATTATCGTAATAACTCTTATTTTTATCCTTATTTCTATTATTATTATTATTATAACTATTATTTTCAGCCTTATTCCTATTTTTATTATGTAATATCTCTTATTTTTATCCATATTACTACTATTATTATTATCGTAATGACTCTTATTTTTATCCTTATTTCTATTATTAATATCATTATAACTATTATTTTCAGCTTTATTCCTATTTTTATTATGTAATAACTCTTATTTTTATCCTTATTACTATTATTATTATCATTATAACTATTATTTTCAGCCTTATTCCTATTTTTTATTATGTAATAACTCTTATTTTTATCCTTATTACTATTATTATTATCATTATAACTATTATTTTCAGCCTTATTCCTATTTTTATTATGTAATAACTCTTAGTTTTATCCTTATTACTATTATTATTATCATTATAACTATTATTTTCAGCCTTATTCCTATTTTTATTATGTAAAAACTCTTATTTTTATCCTTACTACTATTATTATTATCGTTATAGCCAATGTTTTCAGCCTTATTCGTATTTTTATTATGTAATAAATCTTACTTTTATCCTTATTACTGTTATTATTATCGTAATAACTCTTATTTTTATCCCTATTTCTATTATTATTGTCATTATATCTATTATTTTCGGCCTTATTCCTATTTTTATTATGTAATAACTCCTATTTTTATCCTTATTACTATTACTATTATCGTAATAACTCTTATTTTTATCCTTATTTCTATTATTATTATTATTATAACTATTATTTTCAGCCTTATTCCTATTTTTATTATGTAATATCTCTTATTTTTATCCATATTACTACTATTATTATTATCGTAATGACTCTTATTTTAATTCTTATTACTGTTGTTCATATCGTAATAACTCTTATTTTTATCCTTATTTCTATTACTATTATCCTAATAACTCTTATTTTTATCCTTATTTCTATTATTAATATCATTATAACTATTATTTTCAGCTTTATTCCTATTTTCATTATGTAATAACTCTTATTTTTATCCTTATTACTATTATTATTATCATTATAACTATTATTTTCAGCCTTATTCCTATTTTTATTATGTAATAACTCTTATTTTTATCCTTATTTCTATTACTATTATCCTAATAACTCATATTTTTATCCTTATTACTATTATTATTATCATTATAACTATTATTTTCAGCCTTATTCCTATTTTGATTATGTAATAACTCTTATTTTTATCCTTATTACTATTATTATTATCATTATAACTATTATTTTCAGCCTTATTCCTATTTTTATTATGTAATAACTCTTATTTTTATCCTTACTACTATTATTATTATCGTTACAGCCAATGTTTTTCAGCCTTATTCCTATTTTTATTATATAATAACTCTTATTTTTATCCTTATTGCTATTATTATTATCGTTATAACTAATGTTTTCAGCCTTATTCCTATTTTTATTATGTAATAACTCTGATTTTTATCCTTATTACTATTATTATTATCGTTATAACTAATGTTTTCAGCCTTATTCCTATTATTATTATCGTAATAACTCTTATTTTTATCATTATTACTATTACTATTATCGTAATAACTATTATTTTTATCCTTACTACTGTTATTATTATCGTAATAACTCTTATTTTTATCCCTATTTCTATTATTATTGTCATTATAACTATTATTTTCGGCCTTATTCCTATTTTTATTATGTCGTAACTCTTATTTTTATACTTATTACTATTATTATTATCGTAATAACTATTATTTTCAGCCTTATTACTATTTTTATTATGTAATAACTCTTATTTTTATCCATATTACTACTGTTATTATTATCGTAATAACTCTTATCTTAATTCTTATTACTGTTGTTCTTATCGTAATAACTCTTATTTTTATCCTTATTACAATTATCATTATCGTAATAACTCTTATTTTTATCCTTATTACAATACAATTATCGTAATAACTCTTATTTTTATCCTTATTTCTATTACTATTATCCTAATAACTTCTTATTTTTATCCTTATTTCTATTATTAATATCATATAAACTATTATTTTCAGCCTTATTCCTATTTTTATTATGTAATGACTCTTATTTTTATCCTTATTACTATTATTATTATCATTATAACTATTATTTTCAGCCTTATTCCTATTTTTATTATGTAATAAATCTTACTTTTATCCTTATTACTGTTATTATTATCGTAATAACTCTTATTTTTATCCCTATTTCTATTATTATTGTCATTATATCTATTACTTTCGGCCTTATTCCTATTTTTATTATGTAATAACTCCTATTTTTATCGTTATTACTATTACTATTATCGTAATAACTCTTATTTTTATCCTTATTTCTATTATTATTATTATCATTATAACTATAATTTTCAGCCTTATTCCTATTTTTATTATGTAATAACTCTTATTTTTATCCTTATTTCTATTACTATTATCCAAATAGCTCTTATTTTCATCCTTATTTCTATTATTAATATCATTATAACTATTATTTCAGCCTTATTCCTATTTTTTATTATGTAATATCTCTTATTTTTTATCCATATTACTACTATTATTATTATCGTAATGACTCTTATTTTAATTCTTATTACTGTTGTTCATATCGTAATAACTCTTATTTTTATCCTTATTACTATTACTATTATCGTAATAACTCTTATTTTTATCCTTATTTCTATTACTATTATCCTAATAACTCTTATTTTTATCCTTATTTCTATTATTAATATCATTATAACTATTATTTTCAGCCTTATTCCTATTTTTATTATATAATAACTCTTATTTTTATCCTTATTACTATTATTATTATCATTATATCTATTATTTTCGGCCTTATTCCTATTTTTATTATGTAATAACTCCTATTTTTATCCTTATTACTATTACTATTATCGTAATAACTCTTATTTTTATCCTTATTTCTATTATTATTATTATTATAACTATTATTTTCAGCCTTATTCCTATTTTTATTATGTAATATCTCTTATTTTTATCCATATTACTACTATTATTATTATCGTAATGACTCTTATTTTAATTCTTATTACTGTTGTTCATATCGTAATAACTCTTATTTTTATCCTTATTTCTATTACTATTATCCTAATAACTCTTATTTTTATCCTTATTTCTATTATTAATATCATTATAACTATTATTTTCAGCTTTATTCCTATTTTCATTATGTAATAACTCTTATTTTTATCCTTATTACTATTATTATTATCATTATAACTATTATTTTCAGCCTTATTCCTATTTTTATTATGTAATAACTCTTATTTTTATCCTTATTTCTATTACTATTATCCTAATAACTCATATTTTTATCCTTATTACTATTATTATTATCATTATAACTATTATTTTCAGCCTTATTCCTATTTTGATTATGTAATAACTCTTATTTTTATCCTTATTACTATTATTATTATCATTATAACTATTATTTTCAGCCTATATTCCTATTTTATTATGTAATAACTCTTATTTTTATCCTTACTACTATTATTATTATCGTTATAGCCAATGTTTTCAGCCTTATTCCTATTTTTATTATGTAATAAATCTTACTTTTATCCTTATTACTGTTATTATTATCGTAATAACTCTTATTTTTATCCCTATTTCTATTATTATTGTCATTATATCTATTATGTTCGGCCTTATTCCTATTTTTATTATGTAATAACTCCTATTTTTATCCTTATTACTATTACTATTATCGTAATAACTCTTATTTTTATCCTTATTTCTATTATTATTATTATTATAACTATTATTTTCAGCGTTATTCCTATTTTTATTATGTAATATCTCTTATTTTTATCCATATTACTACTATTATTATTATCGTAATGACTCTTATTTTAATTCTTATTACTGTTGTTCATATCGTAATAAACTCTTATTTTTATCCTTATTACTATTACTATTATCGTAATAACTCTTATTTTTATCCTTATTTCTATTACTATTATCCTAATAACTCTTATTTTTATCCTTATTTCTATTATTAATATCATTATAACTATTATTTTCAGCCTTATTCCTATTTTTATTATGTAATAACTCTTATTTTTATCCTTATTTCTATTACTATTATCCAAATAGCTCTTATTTTCATCCTTATTTCTATTATTAATATCATTATAACTATTATTTTCAGCCTTATTACTATTTTTATTATGTAATAACTCTTATTTTTATCCTTATTACTATTATTATTATCATTATAACTATAATTTTCAGCCTTATTCCTATTTTTATTATGTATAAACCTTACTTTTATCCTTATTACTGTTATTATTATCGTAATAACTCTTATTTTTATCCCTATTTCTATTATTATTGTCATTATATCTATTATTTTCGGCCTTATTCCTATTTTTATTATGTAATAACTCCTATTTTTATCCTTATTACTATTACTATTATCGTAATAACTCTTATTTTTATCCTTATTTCTATTATTATTATTATTATAACTATTATTTTCAGCCTTATTCCTATTTTTATTATGTAATATCTCTTATTTTTATCCATATTACTACTATTATTATTATCGTAATGACTCTTATTTTTATCCTTATTTCTATTATTAATATCATTATAACTATTATTTTCAGCTTTATTCCTATTTTTATTATGTAATAACTCTTATTTTTATCCTTATTACTATTATTATTATCATTATAACTATTATTTTCAGCCTTATTCCTATTTTTATTATGTAATAACTCTTATTTTTATCCTTATTACTATTATTATTATCATTATAACTATTATTTTCAGCCTTATTCCTATTTTTATTATGTAATAACTCTTAGTTTTATCCTTATTACTATTATTATTATCATTATAACTATTATTTTCAGCCTTATTCCTATTTTTATTATGTAAAAACTCTTATTTTTATCCTTACTACTATTATTATTATCGTTATAGCCAATGTTTTCAGCCTTATTCGTATTTTTATTATGTAATAAATCTTACTTTTATCCTTATTACTGTTATTATTATCGTAATAACTCTTATTTTTATCCCTATTTCTATTATTATTGTCATTATATCTATTATTTTCGGCCTTATTCCTATTTTTATTATGTAATAACTCCAATTTTTATCCTTATTACTATTACTATTATCGTAATAACTCTTATTTTTATCCTTATTTCTATTATTATTATTATTATAACTATTATTTTCAGCCTTATTCCTATTTTTATTATGTAATATCTCTTATTTTTATCCATATTACTACTATTATTATTATCGTAATGACTCTTATTTTAATTCTTATTACTGTTGTTCATATCGTAATAACTCTTATTTTTATCCTTATTTCTATTACTATTATCCTAATAACTCTTATTTTTATCCTTATTTCTATTATTAATATCATTATAACTATTATTTTCAGCTTTATTCCTATTTTCATTATGTAATAACTCTTATTTTTATCCTTATTACTATTATTATTATCATTATAACTATTATTTTCAGCCTTATTCCTATTTTTATTATGTAATAACTCTTATTTTTATCCTTATTTCTATTACTATTATCCTAATAACTCATATTTTTATCCTTATTACTATTATTATTATCATTATAACTATTATTTTCAGCCTTATTCCTATTTTGATTATGTAATAACTCTTATTTTTATCCTTATTACTATTATTATTATCATTATAACTATTATTTTCAGCCTTATTCCTATTTTTATTATGTAATAACTCTTATTTTTATCCTTACTACTATTATTATTATCGTTACAGCCAATGTTTTCAGCCTTATTCCTATTTTTATTATATAATAACTCTTATTTTTATCCTTATTGCTATTATTATTATCGTTATAACTAATGTTTTCAGCCTTATTCCTATTTTTATTATGTAATAACTCTGATTTTTATCCTTATTACTATTATTATTATCGTTATAACTAATGTTTTCAGCCTTATTCCTATTATTATTATCGTAATAACTCTTATTTTTATCATTATTACTATTACTATTATCGTAATAACTATTATTTTTATCCTTACTACTGTTATTATTATCGTAATAACTCTTATTTTTATCCCTATTTCTATTATTATTGTCATTATAACTATTATTTTCGGCCTTATTCCTATTTTTATTATGTCGTAACTCTTATTTTTATACTTATTACTATTATTATTATCGTAATAACTATTATTTTCAGCCTTATTACTATTTTTATTATGTAATAACTCTTATTTTTATCCATATTACTACTGTTATTATTATCGTAATAACTCTTATCTTAATTCTTATTACTGTTGTTCTTATCGTAATAACTCTTATTTTTATCCTTATTACAATTATCATTATCGTAATAACTCTTATTTTTATCCTTATTACAATTACAATTATCGTAATAACTCTTATTTTTATCCTTATTTCTATTACTATTATCCTAATAACTCTTATTTTTATCCTTATTTCTATTATTAATATCATTATAACTATTATTTTCAGCCTTATTCCTATTTTTATTATGTAATGACTCTTATTTTTATCCTTATTACTATTATTATTATCATTATAACTATTATTTTCAGCCTTATTCCTATTTTTATTATGTAATAAATCTTACTTTTATCCTTATTACTGTTATTATTATCGTAATAACTCTTATTTTTATCCCTATTTCTATTATTATTGTCATTATATCTATTACTTTCGGCCTTATTCCTATTTTTATTATGTAATAACTCCTATTTTTATCGTTATTACTATTACTATTATCGTAATAACTCTTATTTTTATCCTTATTTCTATTATTATTATTATCATTATAACTATAATTTTCAGCCTTATTCCTATTTTTATTATGTAATAACTCTTATTTTTATCCTTATTTCTATTACTATTATCCAAATAGCTCTTATTTTCATCCTTATTTCTATTATTAATATCATTATAACTATTATTTTCAGCCTTATTCCTATTTTTATTATGTAATATCTCTTATTTTTATCCATATTACTACTATTATTATTATCGTAATGACTCTTATTTTAATTCTTATTACTGTTGTTCATATCGTAATAACTCTTATTTTTATCCTTATTACTATTACTATTATCGTAATAACTCTTATTTTTATCCTTATTTCTATTACTATTATCCTAATAACTCTTATTTTTATCCTTATTTCTATTATTAATATCATTATAACTATTATTTTCAGCCTTATTCCTATTTTTATTATATAATAACTCTTATTTTTATCCTTATTACTATTATTATTATCATTATAACTATTATTTTCAGCCTTATTCCTATTTTTATTATGTAATAACTCTTATTTTTATCCTTATTACTATTATTATTATCATTATAACTATTATTTTCAGCCTTATTCCTATTTTTATTATGTATAAAACCTTACTTTTATCCTTATTACTGTTATTATTATCGTAATAACTCTTATTTTTATCCCTATTTCTATTATTATTGTCATTATATCTATTATTTTCGGCCTTATTCCTATTTTTATTATGTAATAACTCCTATTTTTATACTTATTACTATTATTATTATCATTATAACTGTTATTTTCAGCCTTATTCCTATTTTTATTATGTAATAACTCTTATTTTTATCCTTATTACTATTATTATTATCATTATAACTATTATTTTCAGCCTTATTCCTATTTTTATTATGTAATAACTCTTAGTTTTATCCTTATTACTATTATTATTATCATTATAACTATTATTTTCAGCCTTATTCCTATTTTTATTATGTAATAACTCCTATTTTTATCCTTATTACTATTACTATTATCGTAATAACTCTTATTTTTATCCTTATTTCTATTATTATTATTATTATAACTATTATTTTCAGCCTTATTCCTATTTTTATTATGTAATATCTCTTATTTTTATCCATATTACTACTATTATTATTATCGTAATGACTCTTATTTTGATCCTTATTTCTGTTATTAATATCATTATAACTATTATTTTCAGCTTTATTCCTATTTTTATTATGTAATAACTCTTATTTTTATCCTTATTACTATTATTATTATCATTATAACTGTTATTTTCAGCCTTATTCCTATTTTTATTATGTAATAACTCTTATTTTTATCCTTATTACTATTATTATTATCATTATAACTATTATTTTCAGCCTTATTCCTATTTTTATTATGTAATAACTCTTAGTTTTATCCTTATTACTATTATTATTATCATTATAACTATTATTTTCAGCCTTATTCCTATTTTTATTATGTAATAACTCTTATTTTTATCCTTATTTCTATTACTATTATCCAAATAGCTCTTATTTTCATCCTTATTTCTATTATTAATATCATTATAACTATTATTTTCAGCCTTATTCCTATTTTTATTATGTAATAACTCTTATTTTTATCCTTATTACTATTATTATTATCATTATAACTATTATTTTCAGCCTTATTCCTATTTTTATTATGTAATAACTCTTAGTTTTATCCTTATTACTATTATTATTATCATTATAACTATTATTTTCAGCCTTATTCCTATTTTTATTATGTAATAACTCTTATTTTTATCCTTACTACTATTATTATTATCGTTATAGCCAATGTTTTCAGCCTTATTCCTATTTTTATTATGTAATAAATCTTACTTTTATCCTTATTACTGTTATTATTATCGTAATAACTCTTATTTTTATCCCTATTTCTATTATTATTGTCATTATATCTATTATGTTCGGCCTTATTCCTATTTTTATTATGTAATAACTCCTATTTTTATCCTTATTACTATTACTATTATCGTAATAACTCTTATTTTTATCCTTATTTCTATTATTATTATTATTATAACTATTATTTTCAGCCTTATTCCTATTTTTATTATGTAATATCTCTTATTTTTATCCATATTACTACTATTATTATTATCGTAATGACTCTTATTTTAATTCTTATTACTGTTGTTCATATCGTAATAACTCTTATTTTTATCCTTATTACTATTACTATTATCGTAATAACTCTTATTTTTATCCTTATTTCTATTACTATTATCCTAATAACTCTTATTTTTATCCTTATTTCTATTATTAATATCATTATAACTATTATTTTCAGCCTTATTCCTATTTTTATTATGTAATAACTCTTATTTTTATCCTTATTTCTATTACTATTATCCAAATAGCTCTTATTTTCATCCTTATTTCTATTATTAATATCATTATAACTATTATTTTCAGCCTTATTACTATTTTTATTATGTAATAACTCTTATTTTTATCCTTATTACTATTATTATTATCATTATAACTATAATTTTCAGCCTTATTCCTATTTTTATTATGTATAAACCTTACTTTTATCCTTATTACTGTTATTATTATCGTAATAACTCTTATTTTTATCCCTATTTCTATTATTATTGTCATTATATCTATTATTTTCGGCCTTATTCCTATTTTTATTATGTAATAACTCCTATTTTTATCCTTATTACTATTACTATTATCGTAATAACTCTTATTTTTATCCTTATTTCTATTATTATTATTATTATAACTATTATTTTCAGCCTTATTCCTATTTTTATTATGTAATATCTCTTATTTTTATCCATATTACTACTATTATTATTATCGTAATGACTCTTATTTTTATCCTTATTTCTATTATTAATATCATTATAACTATTATTTTCAGCTTTATTCCTATTTTTATTATGTAATAACTCTTATTTTTATCCTTATTACTATTATTATTATCATTATAACTATTATTTTCAGCCTTATTCCTATTTTTATTATGTAATAACTCTTATTTTTATCCTTATTACTATTATTATTATCATTATAACTATTATTTTCAGCCTTATTCCTATTTTTATTATGTAATAACTCTTAGTTTTATCCTTATTACTATTATTATTATCATTATAACTATTATTTTCAGCCTTATTCCTATTTTTATTATGTAAAAACTCTTATTTTTATCCTTACTACTATTATTATTATCGTTATAGCCAATGTTTTCAGCCTTATTCGTATTTTTATTATGTAATAAATCTTACTTTTATCCTTATTACTGTTATTATTATCGTAATAACTCTTATTTTTATCCCTATTTCTATTATTATTGTCATTATATCTATTATTTTTCGGCCTTATTCCTATTTTTATTATGTAATAACTCCTATTTTTATCCTTATTACTATTACTATTATCGTAATAACTCTTATTTTTATCCTTATTTCTATTATTATTATTATTATAACTATTATTTTCAGCCTTATTCCTATTTTTATTATGTAATATCTCTTATTTTTATCCATATTACTACTATTATTATTATCGTAATGACTCTTATTTTAATTCGTATTACTGTTGTTCATATCGTAATAACTCTTATTTTTATCCTTATTACTATTACTATTATCGTAATAACTCTTATTTTTATCCTTATTTCTATTACTATTATCCTAATAACTCTTATTTTTATCCTTATTTCTATTATTAATATCATTATAACTATTATTTTCAGCTTTATTCCTATTTTCATTATGTAATAACTCTTATTTTTATCCTTATTACTATTATTATTATCATTATAACTATTATTTTCAGCCTTATTCCTATTTTTATTATGTAATAACTCTTATTTTTATCCTTATTTCTATTACTATTATCCTAATAACTCATATTTTTATCCTTATTACTATTATTATTATCATTATAACTATTATTTTCAGCCTTATTCCTATTTTGATTATGTAATAACTCTTATTTTTTATCCTTATTACTATTATTATTATCATTATAACTATTATTTTCAGCCTTATTCCTATTTTTTATTATGTAATAACTCTTATTTTTATCCTTACTACTATTATTATTATCGTTACAGCCAATGTTTTCAGCCTTATTCCTATTTTTATTATATAATAACTCTTATTTTTATCCTTATTACTATTATTATTATCGTTATAACTAATGTTTTCAGCCTTATTCCTATTTTTATTATGTAATAACTCTGATTTTTATCCTTATTACTATTATTATTATCGTTATAACTAATGTTTTCAGCCTTATTCCTATTATTATTATCGTAATAACTCTTATTTTTATCATTATTACTATTACTATTATCGTAATAACTATTATTTTTATCCTTACTACTGTTATTATTATCGTAATAACTCTTATTTTTATCCCTATTTCTATTATTATTGTCATTATAACTATTATTTTCGGCCTTATTCCTATTTTTATTATGTCGTAACTCTTATTTTTATACTTATTACTATTATTATTATCGTAATAACTATTATTTTCAGCCTTATTACTATTTTTTATTATGTAATAACTCTTATTTTTATCCATATTACTACTGTTATTATTATCGTAACTCTTATCTTAATTCTTATTACTGTTGTTCTTATCGTAATAACTCTTATTTTTATCCTTATTACAATTATCATTATCGTAATAACTCTTATTTTTATCCTTATTACAATTACAATTATCG
>CAMAOD020000147.1:0-2500 GCA_945859595.2 Megachile willughbiella
CTGTCTCCGTCTCTGTCTCTGTCTCTGCCTCTGTCTCTGCCTCCGTATCTGTCTCTGTCTCCGTTTCTGTCTCTGTCTCTCTCGCTGTCTCTCCCTCTGTCTCTGTCTCCGTCTCTGTCCCTGGCTCTGTCTCTGCCTCTGTCTCCGTCTGCGTCTCTGTGTCTGTCTCTGTCTCTGTCCCAGTCCTCTGTCTCTGTCTCCGTCTCTGTCCCTGGCTCTGTCTCTGCCTCTGTCACCGTCTCTGCCTCTGTCTCTGTCTCTGTCTCTGTCTCTGTCCCTGGCTCTGTCTCTGTCTCAGTCTCTGTCTCTGTCTCTGTGTCTATCTCTGCCTCTGACTCTGTCGCTGTCCCTGTCTATGTCTCTGTCTCTGTCTCTGTCTCTGTCTCTGTCTCTGTCTCTGTCTGTCCCTGTCTCAGTCTCTGTCTCTGTCTCTGTCTCTGTCTCTGTCTCTGTCTCTGTCTCTGTCTCTGTCTCTGTCTCTGTCTCTGTCTCTGTCTCGGTCTTTGTCTCCGTCTCTGTCTCCGTCCCTGTCGCTGTCTCTCCCTCTGTCTCTGTCTCCGTCTCTGTCTCTGTCTCTGTCTCTGTCTCTGTCTCTTTGTTTGTCTCTGTCTCTGTCTCAGTCTCTGTCTCTGTCTCTGTCTCTGTCGCTGTCTCTCCCTCTGTCCCTGTCTCCGTCTCTGTCCCTGGCCCTGTCTCTTGCCTCTGTCTCCGTCACTGTCTCCGTCTCGGTCTTTGTCTCCGTCTCTGTCTCTGTCTCTGTCTCTGTCACTGTCTCTGTCTCTGTCTCTGTCTCTGTCTCTGTTTCTGTCTCTGTCCTCTGTCTCTGTCTCTGTCTCTGTCTCTGTCTCTGTCTCTGTCTCTGTCTCTGTCTCTGTCTCTGTCTCTGTCTCTGTCTCTGTCTCTGTCTCTGTATCTGTCTCTGTCTCTGTCTCTGTCTCTGTCTCTGTCTCTGTCTCTGTCTGTGTCGCCGTCTCTGTCTCTGTCTCTGTCTCTGTCTCTGTCTCTGTCTCTGTATCTGTCTCTGTCTCTGTCTCTGTCTCTGTCTCTGTCTCCGTCTCTGTCTCTGTCTCCGTCTCTGTCTCTGTCTCTGTCTCTGCCTCTGTCTGTGTCTCCGTATCTGTCTCTGTCTCTTGTTTCTGTCTCTGTCTCTCTCGATGTCTCTCCCTCTGTCTCTGTCTCCGTCTCTGTCCCTGGCTCTGTCTCTGCCTCTGTCTCTGTCTCCGTATCTGTCTCTGTCTCTGTCTCTGTCTCTGTCTCTATCTCCGTCTATCTCTCTGTCTCTGTCTCTGTCTCTGTCTCTGTCTCTGCCACTGTCTCTGTCTCTGTCTCTGTCTCTGTCTCTGTCTCTGTCGCTGTCTCTGTCGCTGTCTCTGTCTCTGTCTCCGTCTCTGTCTCTGTCTCTGTCTCTGCCTCTGACTCTGCCTCCGTATCTGTCTCTGTCTCCGTTTCTGTCTCTGTCTCTCTCGCTGTCTCTCCCTCTGTCTCTGTCTCCGTCTCTGTCCCTGGCTCTGTCTCTGCCTCTGTCTCCGTCTGCGTCTCTGTGTCTGTCTCTGTCTCTGTCCCAGTCTCTGTCTCTGTCTCCGTCTCTGTCCCTGGCTCTGTCTCTGCCTCTGTCACCGTCTCTGCCTCTGTCTCTGTCTCTGTCTCTGTCTCTGTCTCTGTGTCTATCTCTGCCTCTGACTCTGTCGCTGTCCCTGTCTATGTCTCTGTCTCTGTCTCTGTCTCTGTCTCTGTCTCTGTCTCTGTCTCTGTCTCTTGTCTCGGTCTCTGTCTCTGTCTCTGTCTCTGTCTCTGTCTCTGTCTCTGTCTCTGTCTCTGTCTCTGTCTCTGTCTCTGTCTCAGTCTCTGTCTCTGTCTCTGTCTCTGTCTCTGTCTCGGTCTTTGTCTCCGTCTCTGTCTCCGTCCCTGTCGCTGTCTCTCCCTCTGTCTCTGTCTCCGTCTCTGTCTCTGTCTCTGTCTCTTTGTCTGTCTCTGTCACTGTCTCTGTCTCTGTCTCTGTCTCTGTCGCTGTCTCTCCCTCTGTCCCTGTCTCCGTCTCTGTCCCTGGCTCTGTCTCTGCCTCTGTCTCTGTCTCTGTCTCTGTCTCTGTCTCAGTCTCTGTCTCTGTCTCTGTGTCTATCTCTGCCTCTGACTCCGTCTGCGTCTCTGCCTCTCTCCGTCTCAGTCCCAGTCTCTGTCTCTGTCTCCGTCTCTGTCCCTGGCTCTGTCTCTGCCTCTGTCACCGTCTCTGTCTCTGTCTCGGTCTTTGTCTATGTCTCTGTCGCTGTCTCTGTCTGTGTCTCTGCCTCTGTCTCGGTCTTTGTCTCCGTCTCTGTCTCTGTCTCTGTCTCTGTCTCTGTCTCTGTCTCTGTCTCTGTCTCTGTCTCTGTCTCTGTCTCTGTCTCTGTCTCTGTCTCTGTCTCTGTCTCTGTCTCTGTCTCTGTCTCTGTCCCTGTCTCTGTCTCTGTCTCTGTCTCTGTCTCTGTCTCTGTCTCTGTCTCTGTCTCTGTCTCTGTCTCTG
>CAMAOD020000147.1:7500-245000 GCA_945859595.2 Megachile willughbiella
TGTCTCTGTCTCTGTCTCTGTCTCTGTCTCTGTCT
Source organism: Megachile willughbiella (assembly GCA_945859595.2). Taxonomy (NCBI): domain Eukaryota; kingdom Metazoa; phylum Arthropoda; class Insecta; order Hymenoptera; family Megachilidae; genus Megachile; species Megachile willughbiella. The sequence continues at coordinate 7,536 of CAMAOD020000147.1, forward strand.
CTGTCTCTGTCTCTGTCCCTGTCTCTGTCTCTGTCTCTGTCTCTGTCTCTGTCTCTGTCTCTGTCTCTGTCTCTGTCTCTGTCTCTGTCTCTGTCTCTGTCTCTGTCTCTGTCTCTGTCTCTGTCTCTGTCGCTGTCTCTGTCTCTGTGTCTATCTCTGCCTCTGACTCTGTCGCTGTCCCTGTCAATGTCTCTGTCTCTGTCTCCGTCTGCGTCTCTGTCTCTGTCTCTGACGCTGTCTCTCCCCCTGTCTCTGTTTCTGTCTCTGTCTCCGTCTCTGTCTCTGTCTCTGTCTCTGTCTCTGTCTCTGTCTGTGTCTCTGACTCTGTCTCGGGCTTTCTCTCCGTCTCTGTCTCTGTCTCTCTCTCTGTCTCTGTCTCTGTCTCTGTCTCTGTCTCTGTCTCTGTCTCTGTCTCTGTCTCTGTCTCTGCCTCGGTCTCTGTCTCTGTCTCTGTCGCTGTCTCTCCCCCTGTCTCTGTCTCTGCCTCTGTCTCCGTCTCTGTCTCTGTCTCGGTCTTTGTCTCCGTCTCTGTCTCTGTCTCTGTCTCTGTCTCGGTCTTTGTCTCTGTCTCTGTCTCTGTCTCTGTCTCTGTCTCTGTCTCTGCCTCTGCCTCTGTCTCTGTCTCTGTCTCTGTCTCTGTCTCTGTCTCAGTCTCTGTCTCTGTCTCTGTCTCTGTCTCTGTCTCTGTCTCTGTCTCTGTCTCTGTTTCGGTCTTTGTCTCCGTCTCTGTCTCCGTCCCTGTCGCTGTCTCTCCCTCTGTCTCTGTGTCCGTCTCTGTCTCTGTCTCTGTCTCTGTCTCTTTGTTTGTCTCTGTCTCTGTCTCAGTCTCTGTCTCTGTCTCTGTCTCTGTCGCTGTCTCTCCCTCTGTCTCTGTCTCCGTCTCTATCCCTGGCCCTGTCTCTGCCTCTGTCTCTGTCTCCGTCTCTATCCCTGGCCCTGTCTCTGCCTCTGTCTCCGTCACTGCCTCCGTCTCGATCTTTGTCTCCGTCTCTGTCTCTGTCGCTGTCTCTCCCTCTGTCTCTGTCTCTGTCTCTGTCTCTGTCTCTGTCTCTGTTTCTGTCTCTGTCTCTGTCTCTGTCTCTGTCTCTGTCTCTGTCTCTGTCTCTGTCTCTGTCCCTGTCTCTGTCTCTGTCTCTGTCTCTGTCTCTGTATCTGTCTCTGTCTCTGTCTCTGTCTCTGTCTCTGTCTCTGTCTCTGTCGCCGTCTCTGTCTCTGTCTCCGTCTCTGTCTCTGTCTCTGTCTCTGCCTCTGTCTCTGTCTCCGTATCTGTCTCTGTCTCTGTTTCTGTCTCTGTCTCTCTCGCTGTCTCTCCCTCTGTCTCTGTCCTCCGTCTCTGTCCCTGGCTCTGTCTCTGCCTCTGTCTCCGTCTCTGTCTCTGTCTCGGTCTTTGTCTCCGTCTCTGTCTCCGTCTCTGTCTCTGTCTCTGTCTCTATCTCCGTCTATGTCTCTGTCTCTGTCTCTGTCTGTGTCTCTGCCACTGTCTGTGTCTCTGTCTCTGTCTCTGTCTCTGTCTCTGTCTCTGTCTCTGTCTCTGTCTCTGTCTCTGTTGCTGTCTCTGTCTCTGTCTCTGTCTCTGTCTCTGTCTCTGTCTCTGTCTCTGTCTCTGTCTCTGTCTCTGTCTCTGTCTCTGTCTCTGTCTCTGTATCTGTCTCTGTCTCTGTCTCTGTCTCTGTCTCTGTCTCTGTCTCTGTCTCCGTCTCTGTCTCTGTCTCTGTCTCGCGTCTCTGTCTCTGTCTCTGTCTCTGTCTCTGCCTCTGTCTGTGTCTCCGTATCTGTCTCTGTCTCTGTTTCTGTCTCTGTCTCTCTCGATGTCTCTCCCTCTGTCCTCTGTCCTCAGTCTCTGTCTCTGTCTCTGTATCTGTCTCTGTCTCTGTCTCTGGTCTCTGTCTCTGTCTCTGTCTCTGTCTCTGTCGCCGTCTCTGTCTCTGTCTCCGTCTCTGTCTCTGTCTCTGTCTCTGCCTCTGTCTCTGACTCCGTATCAGTCTCTGTCTCTGTTTCTGTCTCTGTCTCTCTCGCTGTCTCTCCCTCTGTCTCTGTCTCCGTCTCTGTCCCTGGCTCTGTCTCTGCCTCTGTCTCCGTCTCTGTCTCTGTCTCGGTCTTTGTCTCCGTCTCTGTCTCCGTCCCTGTCTCTGTCTCTGTCTCTATCTCCGTCTATGTCTCTGTCTCTGTCTCTGTCTCTGTCTCTGTCTCTGTCCTCTGTCTCAGTCTCTGTCTCTGTCTCTGTCTCTGTCTCTGTCTCTGTCTCTGTCTCTGTCTCGGTCTTTGTCTCCGTCTCTGTCTCCGTCCCTGTCGCTGTCTCTCCCTCTGTCTCTGTCTCCGTCTCTGTCTCTGTCTCTGTCTCCGTCTCTGTCTCTGTCCTCTGTCCTCCGTCTCTTTGTTTGTCTCCGTATCTGTCTCTGTCTCTGTTTCTGTCTCTGTCTCTCTCGCTGTCTCTCCCCTCTGTCTCTGTCTCCGTCTCTGTCCCTGGCTCTGTCTCTGCCTCTGTCTCCGTCTCTGTCTCTGTCTCGGTCTTTGTCTCCGTCTCTGTCTCCGTCTCTGTCTCTGTCTCTGTCTCTATCTCCGTCTATGCCTCTGTCTCTGTCTCTGTCTCTGTCTCGGTCTTTGTCTCCGTCTCTGTCTCTGTCTCTGTCTCTGTCTCTGTCTCTGTCTCTGTCGCTGTCTCTCCCTCTGTCCCTGTCTCCGTCTCTGTCTCTGTCTCTGTCTCTGTCTCTGTCTCCGTCTCTGTCTCTGTCTCTGTCTCTGTCTCTGTCTCCGTCTCTGTCTCTGTCTCTGTCTCTGCCTCTGTCCGTGTCTCCGTATCTGTCTCTGTCCTCTGTTTCTGTCTCTGTCTCTCTCGATGTCTCTCCCTCTGTCTCTGTCTCCGTCTCTGTCCCTGGCTCTGTCTCTGCCTCTGTCTCCGTCTCTGTCTCTGTCTCGCCTTTGTCTCCGTCTCTGTCTCCGTCTCTGTCTCTGTCTCTGTCTCTATCTCCGTCTATGTCTCTGTCTCTGTCTCTGTCTCTGTCTCTGTCTCTGCCACTGTCTCTGTCTCTGTCTCTGTCTCTGTCTCTGTCTCTGTCGCTGTCTCTGTCGCTGTCTCTGTCTCTGTCTCCGTCTCTGTCTCTGTCTCTGCCTCTGTCTCTGCCTCCGTATCTGTCTCTGTCTCCGTTTCTGTCTCTGTCTCTCTCGCTGTCTCTCCCTCTGTCTCTGTCTCCGTCTCTGTCCCTGGCTCTGTCTCTGCCTCTGTCTCCGTCTGCGTCCTCTGTGTCTGTCTCTGTCTCTGTCCCAGTCTCTGTCTCTGTCTCCGTCTCTGTCCCTGGCTCTGTCTCTGCCTCTGTCACCGTCTCTGCCTCTGTCTCTGTCTCTGTCTCTGTCTCTGTCTCTGTCTCTGTCCCTGGCTCTGTCTCTGTCTCAGTCTCTGTCTCTGTCTCTGTGTCTATCTCTGCCTCTGACTCTGTCGCTGTCCCTGTCTATGTCTCTGTCTCTGTCTCTGTCTCTGTCTCTGTCTCTGTCTCTGTCTCTGTCTCTGTCTCAGTCTCTGTCTCTGTCTCTGTCTCTGTCTCTGTCTCTGTCTCTGTCTCTGTCTCTGTCTCTGTCTCTGTCTCTGTCTCTGTCTCTGTCTCGTTCTTTGTCTCCGTCTCTGTCTCCGTCCCTGTCGCTGTCTCTCCCTCTGTCTCTGTCTCCGTCTCTGTCTCTGTCTCTGTCTCTGTCTCTTTGTTTGTCTCTGTCTCTGTCTCAGTCTCTGTCTCTGTCTCTGTCTCTGTCGCTGTCTCTCCCTCTGTCCCTGTCTCCGTCTCTGTCCCTGGCCCTGTCTCTGCCTCTGTCTCCGTTACTGTCTCCGTCTCGGTCTTTGTCTCCGTCTCTGTCTCTGTCTCTGTCTCTATCTCCGTCTATGTCTCTGTCTCTGTCTCTGTCTCTGTCTCTGTCTCTGTCTCTGTCTCTGTCTCTGTCTCTGTCTCTGTCTCTGTCTCTGTCGCTGTCTCTGTCGCTGTCTCTGTCTCTGTCTCCGTCTCTGTCTCTGTCTCTGTCTCTGCCTCTGACTCTGCCTCCGTATCTGTCCTCTGTCTCCGTTTCTGTCTCTGTCTCTCTCGCTGTCTCTGTCTCCGTCTCTATCCCTGGCCCTGTCTCTGCCTCTGTCTCCGTCACTGTCTCCGTCTCGGTCTTTGTCTCCGTCTCTGTCTCTGTCGTTGTCTACGTCTCTGTCTCTGTCTGTGTCTCGGTCTCTGTCTCCGTGCCTGTCTCCTGCCGCTGTCTCTGTCTCAGTCTCAGTCCCTGGGCTCTGCCTCTGCCTCTGTCTCCGTCTCTGTCTCTGTCTCGTTCTTTGTCTCCGTCTCTGTCTCTGTCGTTGTCGACGTCTCTGTCTCTGTCTCTGTCTCTGTCTCGGTCTCTGTCTCTGTCTCTGTCTCTGTCTCTGTCTCTGTCTCTGTCTCTGTCTCTGTCTCTGTCTCTGTCTCTGTCTCTGTCTCTGTCTCTGTCTCTGCCTCTGCCTCTGTCTCTGTCTCTGTCTCAGTCGCTGTCTCTCCCTCTGTGCCAGACTCCGTCTCTGTCCCTGGCTCTGTCTCTGCCTCTGTCTCCGTCTCTGTCTCTGTCTCGGTCTTTGCCTCCGTCTCTGTCTCTGTCTGTGTCTCGGTCTCTGTCTCCGTGCCTGTCTCTGCCGCTGTCTCTGTCTCAGTCTCAGTCCCTGGCTCTGCCTCTGCCTCTGTCTCCGGCTCTGTCTCTGTCTCTGTCCCAGTCTCTGTCTCGGTCTTTGTCTCCGTCTCTGTCTCTGTCTCTGTCTCTGTCTCTGTCTCTGTCTCTGTCTCTGTCCCAGTCTCTGTCTCTGTCTCCGTCTCTGTCCGTGACTCTGCCTCTGCCTCTGTCACCGTCCTCTGCCTCTGTCTCGGTCTTTGTCTATGTCTCTGTCTCTGTCTCTGTCTCTGTCTGAGACTCTGCCTCTGTCTCTGACTCTGTCTCGGTCTTTCTCTCCGTCTCTGTCTCTGTCTCTCTCTCTGTCTCTGTCTCTGTCTCTGTCTCTGTCTCTGTCTCTGTCTCTGTCCCTGGCTCTGCCTCTGTCTCAGTCTCTGTCTCTGTCTCTGTGTCTATCTCTGCCTCTGACTCTCTCGCTGTCCCTGTCTATGTCTCTGTCTCTGTCTCCGTCTGCGTCTGTGTGTCTGTCTCTGTCTCTGTCCCAGTCTCTGTCTCTGTCTCCGTCTCTGTCCCTGGCTCTGTCTCTGCCTCTGTCACCGTCTCTGCCTCTGTCTCTGTCTCTGTCTCTGTCTCTGTCTCTGTCTCTGTCTCTGTATCTGTCTCTGTCTCTGTCTCAGTCTCTGTCTCTGTCGCTGTCTCTCCCTCTGTCCCTGTCTCCGTCACTGTCCCTGGCCCTGTCTCTGCCTCTGTCTTCGTCTTCGTTTCCGTCTCTGTCTCTGCCGCTGTCTCTGTCTCTGTCTCAGACTCTGTCTCTGTCTCTGTCTCTGTCTCTGTTTCAGTCGCTGTCTCTCCCTCTGTGCCAGACTCCGTCTCTGTCCCTGGCTCTGTCTCTGCCTCTGTCTCCGTCTCTGTCTCTGTCTCGGTCTTTGCCTCCGTCTCTGTCTCTGTCTGTGTCTCGGTCTCTGTCTCCGTGCCTGTCTCTGCCGCTGTCTCTGTCTCAGTCTCAGTCCCTGGCTCTGCCTCTGCCTCTGTCTCCGTCTCTGTCTCTGTCTCGTTCTTTGTCTCCGTCTCTGTCTCTGTCGTTGTCTACGTCTCTGTCTCTGTCTCTGTCTCTGTCTTTGTCTCTGTCTCTGTCTCTGCCTCTGTCTCTGTCTCTGTCTCTGTCTCTGTCTCTGTCTCTGTCTCTGTCTCTGTCTCTGTCTCTGTCTCTGTCTCTGTCTCTGTCTCTGTCTCTGTCTCTGTCTCTGCCTCTGCCTCTGCCTCTGTCTCTATCTCTGTCTCTGTCGCTGTCTCTCCCTCTGTCCCTGTCTCCGTCTCTGTCCCTGGCTCTGTCTTTGCCTCTGTCAACATCTCTGTCAACGTCTCTGTCTCTGTCTCTGTCTCTGTCTCTGTCTCTGTCTCTGTCTCTGTCTCTGTCTCTGTCGCTGTCTCTCCCTCTGTCCCTGTCTCCGTCACTGTCCCTGGCCCTGTCTCTGTCTCTGTCTCTGTCTCTGTCTCTGCCTCTGTCACCGTCTCTGCCTCTGTCTCTGTCTCTGTCTCTGTCTCTGTCTCTGTCTCTGTCTCTGTCTCAGTCTCTGTCTCTGTCGCTGTCTCTCCCTCTGTCCCTGTCTCCGTCACTGTCCCTGGCCCTGTCTCTGTCTCTGTCTTCGTCTTCGTTTCCGTCTCTGTCTCTGCCGCTGTCTCTGTCTCTGTCTCCGTCTGCGTCTCTGCCTCTCTCTCCGTCACAGTCCCAGTCTCTGTCTCTGTCTCCGTCTCTGTCCCTGGCTCTGTCTCTGCCTCTGTCACTGTCTCTGTCTCTGTCTCGGTCTTTGTCTATGTCTCTGTCGCTGTCTCTGTCTGTGGCTCTGCCTCTGTCTCGGTCTTTGTCTCCGTCTCTGTCTCTGTCTCTGTCTCTGTCTCTGTCTCTGTCTCTGTCTCTGTCTCTGTCTCTGTCTCTGTCTCTGTCTCTGTCTCTGTCTCTGTCTCTGTCTCTGTCTCTGTCTCTGTCTCTGTCTCTGTCTCTGTCTCTGTCTCTGTCTCTGTCTCTGTCTCTGTCTCTGTCTCTGTCTCTGTCTCTGTCTCTGTCTCTGTCTCTGTCTCTGTCTCTGTCTCTGTCTCTGTCTCTGTCTCTGTCTCTGTCTCTGTCTCTGTCTCAGTCTCTGTCTCTGTCTCTGTCTCTGTCGCTGTCTCAGTCTCTGTCTCTGTCTCTGTGTCTATCTCTGCCTCTGACTCTGTCGCTGTCCCTGTCTATGTCTCTGTCTCTGTCTCCGTCTGCGTCTCTGTCTCTGTCTCTGACGCTGTCTCCCCCCCTGTCTCTGTTTCTGTCTCTGTCTCCGTCTCTGTCTCTGTCTCTGTCTCTGTCTCTGTCTGTGTCTCTGACTCTGTCTCGGTCTTTCTCTCCGTCTCTGTCTCTGTCTCTCTCTCTGTCTCTGTCTCTGTCTCTGTCTCTGTCTCTGTCTCTGTCTCTGTCTCTGTCTCTGTCTGAAACTCTGTCTCTGTCTCTGTCTCTGTCTCTGTCTCTGTCTCTGTCTCTGTCTCTGTCTCAGTCTCTGTCTCTGTCTCTGTCTCTGTCTCTGTCTCTGTCTCGGTCTTTGTCTCCGTCTCTGTCTCCGTCCCTGTCGCTGTCTCTCCCTCTGTCTCTGTCTCCGTCTCTGTCTCTGTCTCTGTCTCTGTCTCTTTTACTGTCTCTGTCTCTGTCTCTGTCTCTGTCTCTGTCTCTGTCTCTGTCGCTGTCTCTCCCTCTGTCCCTGTCTCCGTCTCTGTCCCTGGCCCTGTCTCTGCCTCTGTCTCCGTCACTGTCTCCGTCTCGGTCTTTGTCTCCGTCTCTGTCTCTGTCTCTGTCTCTGTCTCTGTCTCTGTCTCTGTCTCTGTCTCTGTCTCTGTCTCTGTCTCTGTCTCTGTCTTTGTTTCTGTCTCTGTCTCTGTCTCTGTCTCTGTCTCTGTCTCTGTCTCTGTCTCCGTCTGCGTCTCTGTCTCTCTCTCTGTCTCTGTCTCTGTCTCTGTCTCTGTCTCTGTCTCTGTCTCTGTATCTGTCTCTGTCTCTGTCTCTGTCTCTGTCTCTGTCTCTGTCTCTGTCTCCGTCTCTGTCTCTGTCTCCGTCTCTGTCTCTGTCTCTGTGTCTGTCTCTGTCTCTGTCCCAGTCTCTGTCTCTGTCTCCGTCTCTGTCCCTGGCTCTGTCTCTGCCTCTGTCACCGTCTCTGCCTCTGTCTCTGTCTCTGTCTCTGTCTCTGTATCTGTCTCTGTCTCTGTCTCTGTCTCTGTCTCTGTCTCTGTCTCTGTCTCTGTCTCTGTCTCTGTCTCTGTCTCTGTCTCTGTCTCTGTCTCTGTCTCTGTCTCTGTCTCTGTCTCTGTCTCTGTCTCTGTCTCTGCCTCTGTCTCTGGCGCTGTCTCAGTCTCTGTCTCTGTCTCTGTGTCTATCTCTGCCTCTGACTCTGTCGCTGTCCCTGTCTATGTCTCTGTCTCTGTCTCGGTCTGCGTCTCTGTCTCTGTCTCTGACGCTGTCTCTCCCCCTGTCTCTGTTTCTGTCTCTGTCTCCGTCTCTGTCTCTGTCTCAGTCTCTGTCTCTGTCTGTGTCTCTGACTCTGTCTCGGTCTTTCTCTCCGTCTCTGTCTCTGTCTCTCTCTCTGTCCCTGTCTCTGTCTCTGTCTCTGTCTCTGTCTCTGTCCCTGGCTCTGTCTCTGCCTCTGTCTCCGTCTCTGTCTCTGTCTCGGTCTTTGTCTCCGTCTCTGTCTCTGTCTCTGTCTCTGTCCCTGGCTCTGTCTCCGTCTCTGTCTCTGCCTCTGTCTCTGCCTCTCCCTCTGTCCCTGTCTCCGTCTCTGTCCCTGCCTCTGTCTCTGCCTCTGTCTCCGTCACTGTCTCCGTCTCGGTCTTTGTCTCCGTCTCTGTCTCCGTCTCTGTCTCGGTCTCTGTCTCTGTCTCTGTCTCTGTCTCTGTCTCTGTCTCTGTGTCTGTCTCTGCCAATGTCTCTGTCTCTGTCTCTGCCTCTGTCTCTGTCTCTGTCACTGTCTCTGTCTCTGCCTCTGTCTCTGCCTCTGTCTCTGTCTCTGTCTCTGTCTCTGTCTCTGTCTCCGTCTCCGTCTCTGTCTCTGTCTCTGTCTCCGCCTCTGTCCCAGTCTCTATCTCTGTCTCCGTCTCTGTCCCTGGCTCTGTCTCTGCCTCTGTCACCGTCTCTGTCTCTGTCTCGGTCTTTGTCTCTGTCTCTGTCTCTGTATCTGTCTCTGTCTCTGTCTCTGTCTCTGTCTGAAACTCTGTCTCTGTCGCTTTCTCTCCCTCTGTCCCTGTCTCCGTCTCTGTCCCTGGCTCTGTCTCTCCCTCTGTCTCCGTCTCTGTCTCTGTCTCTGTCTCTGTCTCTGTCTCAGTCTCTGTCTCTGTCTCTGTGTCTATCTGTGCCTCTGACTCTGTCGCTGTCCCTGTCTATGTCTCTGTCTCTGTCTCTGTCTCCGTCTGCGTCTCTGTCTCTGTCTCCGTCTCTGTCCCAGTCTCTGTCTCTGTCTCCGTCTCTGTCCGTGACTCTGCCTCTGCCTCTGTCACCGTCTCTGTCTCTGTCTCGGTCTTTGTCTATGTCTCTGTCTCTGTCTCTGTCTCTGTCTGAGACTCTGCCTCTGTCTCTGACTCTGTCTCGTTCTTTCTCTCCGTCTCTGTCTCTGTCTCTGTCTCTGTCTCTGTCTCTGTCTCAGTCTCTGTCTCTGTCTCTGTCTCTGTCTCTGTCTCGGTCTTTGTCTCCGTCTCTGTCTCCGTCCCTGTCGCTGTCTCTCCCTCTGTCTCTGTCTCCGCCTCTGTCTCTGTCTCTGTCTCTTGGTCTGTATCTGTCTCTGCCTCTGTCTCTGTCTCTGTCTCTGTCGCTGTCTCTCCCTCTGTCCCTGTCTCCGTCTCTGTCCCTGGCCCTGTCTCTGCCTCTGTCTCCGTCACTGTCTCCGTCTCGGTCTTTGTCTCCGTCTCTGTCTCTGTCTCTGTCTCTGTCTCTGTCTCTGTCTCTGTCTCTGTCTCTGTCTCTGACTCTGTTTCTGTCTCTGTCTCTGTCTCAGTCTCTGTCTCTGTCTCTGTCTCTGTCTCTGTCTCTGTCTCTGTCTCTGTCTCTGTCTCTGTCTCTGCCTCTGACTCTGTCGCTGTCCCTGTCTATGTCTCTGTCTCTGTCTCTGTCTCCGTCTGCGTCTCTGTCTCTGTCTCCGTCTCTGTCCCAGTCTCTGTCTCTGTCTCCGCCTCTGTCCGTGACTCTGCCTCTGCCTCTGTCACCGTCTCTGTCTCTGTCTCGTTCTTTATCTATGTCTCTGTCTCTGTCTCTGTCTCTGTCTGAGACTCTGCCTCTGTCTCTGACTCTGTCTCGGTCTTTCTCTCCGTCTCTGTCTCTGTCTCTCTCTCTGTCTCTGTCTCTGTCTCTGTCTCTGTCTCTGTCTCTGTCTCTGTCTCTGTCTCTGTCTCTGTCTCTGTCTCTGTCTCTGTCTCTGTCTCTGTCTCTGTCTCTGTCTCTGTCTCCGTCTCTGTCTCTGTCTCTGTCGCTGTCTCTCCCCCTGTCTCTGTCTCTGCCTCTGTCTCCGTCTCTGTCTCTGTCTCGGCCTTTGTCTCCGTCTCTGTCTCTGTCTCTGTCTCTGTCCCTGGCTCTGTCTCTGCCTCTGTCTCCGACCGCGTCTCTGCGTCTGTCTCTGCCGCTGTCTCTGTCTCTGTATCAGTCTCTGTCTCTTTCTCTGTCTCTGCCTCTGCCTCTGTCTCTGTCTCTGTTTCTGTCTCTGTCTCTGTCTCTGTCTCTGTCTCTGTCTCAGTCTCTGTCTCTGTCTCTGTCTCTGTCTCTGTCTCGGTCTTTGTCTCCGTCTCTGTCTCCGTCCCTGTCGCTTTCTCTCCCTCTGTCTCTGTCTCCGTCTCTGTCCCTGTCTCTGTCTCTGTCTCTTTTACTGTCTCTGTCTCTGTCTCTGTCTCTGTCTCTGTCTCTGTCGCTGTCTCTCCCTCTGTCCCTGTCTCCGTCTCTGTCCCTGGCCCTGTCTCTGCCTCTGTCTCCGTCACTGTCTCCGTCTCGGTCTTTGTCTCCGTCTCTGTCTCTGTCTCTGTCTCTGTCTCTGTCTCTGTCTCTGTCTCTGTCTCTGTCTCTGTGTCTGTCTCTGTCTCTGTCTTTGTTTCTGTCTCTGTCTCTGTCTCTGTCTCTGTCTCTGTCTCTGTCTCTGTCTCTGTCTCCGTCTGCGTCTCTGTCTCTCTCTCTGCCTCTGTCTCTGTCTCTGTCTCTGTCTCTGTATCTGTCTCTGTCTCTGTCTCTGTCTCTGTCTCTGTCTCTGTCTCTGTCTCCGTCTCTGTCTCTGTCTCCGTCTCTGTCTCTGTCTCTGTGTCTGTCTCTGTCTCTGTCCCAGTCTCTGTCTCTGTCTCCGTCTCTGTCCCTGGCTCTGTCTCTGCCTCTGTCACCGTCTCTGCCTCTGTCTCTGTCTCTGTCTCTGTCTCTGTATCTGTCTCTGTCTCTGTCTCTGTCTCTGTCTCTGTCTCTGTCTCTGTCTCTGTCTCTGTCTCTGTCTCTGTCTCTGTCTCTGCCTCTGTCTCTGGCGCTGTCTCAGTCTCTGTCTCTGTCTCTGTGTCTATCTCTGCCTCTGACTCTGTCGCTGTCCCTGTCTATGTCTCTGTCTCTGTCTCGGTCTGCGTCTCTGTCTCTGTCTCTGACGCTGTCTCTCCCCCTGTCTCTGTCTCTGCCTCTGTCACCGTCTCTGTCCCTGGCTCTGTCTCTGCCTCTGTCTCCGTCTCTGTCTCTGTCTCGGTCTTTGTCTCCGTCTCTGTCTCTGTCTCTGTCTCTGTCTCTGTCCCTGGCTCTGTCTCCGTCTCTGTCTCTGCCTCTGTCTCTGCCTCTCCCTCTGTACCTGTCTCCGTCTCTGTCCCTGGCTCTGTCTCTGCCTCTGTCTCCGTCACTGTCTCCGTCTCGGTCTTTGTCTCCGTCTCTGTCTCCGTCTCTGTCTCGGTCTCTGTCTCTGTCTCTGTCTCTGTCTCTGTCTCTGTCTCTGTGTCTGTCTCTGCCGCTGTCTCTGTCTCTGTCTCTGTCTCTGTCTCTGTCTCTGTCACTGTCTCTGTCTCTGCCTCTGTCTCTGCCTCTGTCTCTGTCTCTGTCTCTGTCTCTGTCTCTGTCTCCGTCTCCGTCTCTGTCTCTGTCTCTGTCTCCGCCTCTGTCCCAGTCTCTATCTCTGTCTCCGTCTCTGTCCCTGGCTCTGTCTCTGCCTCTATCACCGTCTCTGTCTCTGTCTCGGTCTTTGTCTCTGTCTCTGTCTCTGTCTCTGTCTCTGTCTCCGTCTCTGTCTCTGTCTCTGTCTCTGTCTCTGTCTGAAACTCTGTCTCTGTCTCTGTCTCTGTCTCTGTCGCTGTCTCTCCCTCTGTCCCTGTCTCCGTCTCTGTCCCTGGCTCTGTCTCTGCCTCTGTCTCCGTCTCTGTCTCTGTCTCTGTCTCTGTCCCTGTCTCTGTCTCAGTCTCTGTCTCTGTCTCTGTGTCTATCTCTGCCTCTGACTCTGTCGCTGTCCCTGTCTATGTCTCTGTCTCTGTCTCTGTCTCCGTCTGCGTCTCTGTCTCTGTCTCCGTCTCTGTCCCAGTCTATGTCTCTGTCTCTGTGTCTATCTCTGCCTCTGACTCTGTCGCTGACCCTGTCTATGTCTCTGTCTCTGTCTCTGTCTCTGTCTCTGTCTCTATCTCGGTCTCTGTCTCTGTCTCTGTCTCTGTCTCTGTCTCTGTCTCTGTCACTGTCTCTGTCTCTGCCTCTGTCTCTGCCTCTGTCTCTGTCTCTGTCTCTGTCTCTGTCTCCGTCTCCGTCTCTGTCTCTGTCTCTGTCTCCGCCTCTGTCCCAGTCTCTATCTCTGTCTCCGTCTCTGTCCCTGGCTCTGTCTCTGCCTCTGTCACCGTCTCTGTCTCTGTCTCGGTCTTTGTCTCTGTCTCTGTCTCTGTATCTGTCTCTGTCTCTGTCTCTGTCTCTGTCTCTGTCTCTGTCTGAAACTCTGTCTCTGTCGCTTTCTCTCCCTCTGTCCCTGTCTCCGTCTCTGTCCCTGGCTCTGTCTCTGCCTCTGTCTCCGTCTCTGTCTCTGTCTCTGTCTCTGTCTCTGTCTCTGTCTCTGTCTCAGTCTCTGTCTCTGTCTCTGTGTCTATCTGTGCCTCTGACTCTGTCTCCGTCTCTGTCTCTGTCTCTGTCTCTTTGTCTGTATCTGTCTCTGCCTCTGTCTCTGTCTCTGTCTCTGTCTCTGTCTTTGTCTCTGCCTCTGTCAACGTCTCTGTCAACGTCTCTGTCTCTGTCTCTGCCTCTGTCTCTGTCTCTGTCTCTGTCTCTGTCTCTGTCTCTGTCTCTGTCTCTGTCTCTGTCTCTGTCTCTGTCTCTGTCGCTGTCTCTCCCTCTGTCCCTGTCTCCGTCACTGTCCCTGGCCCTGTCTCTGTCTCTGTTTCTGCCTCTGTCTCTGTCTGTGTCTCTGTCTCTGTCTCCGTCTCTGTCTCTGCCGCTGTCTCTGTCTCTGTATCAGTCTCTGTCTCTGTCTCCGTCTCTGTCTCTGTGTCGTTCTTTGTCTCCGTCTCTGTCTCTGTCGTTGTCTACGTCTCTGTCTCTGTCTGTGTCTCGGTCTCTGTCTCCGTGCCTGTCTCTGCCGCTGTCTCTGTCTCAGTCTCAGTCCCTGGCTCTGCCTCTGCCTCTGTCTCCGTCTCTGTCTCTGTCTCGTTCTTTGTCTCCGTCTCTGTCTCTGTCGTTGTCGACGTCTCTGTCTCTGTCTCTGTCTCTGTCTTTGTCTCTGTCTCTGTCTCTGTCTCTGTCGCTGTCTCTGTCGATGTCTCTGCCTCTGTCACCGTCTCTGCCTCTGTCTCTGTCTCTGTCTCTGTCTCTGTATCTGTCTCTGTCTCTGTCTCTGTCTCAGTCTCTGTCTCTGTCGCTGTCTCTCCCTCTGTCCCTGTCTCCGTCACTGTCCCTGGCCCTGTCTCTGCCTCTGTCTTCGTCTTCGTTTCCGTCTCTGTCTCTGCCGCTGTCTCTGTCTATGTCTCTGTCGCCGTCTCTGCCTCTGTCTCTGTCTCTGCCTCTGTCTCTGTCTCTGCCTCTGCCTCCGTCTCTGACTCTGTCTCCGTCTCTATCTCCGTCTCTGTCTCTGTCTCTGTCTTTGTCTCTGTCTCTGTCTCTGTCTCTGTCGCTGTCTCTGTCGATGTCTCTGCCTCTGTCACCGTCTCTGCCTCTGTCTCTGTCTCTGTCTCTGTCTCTGTCTCTGTCTCTGTCTCTGTCTCTGTCACTGTCTCTGTCTCTGCCTCTGTCTCTGCCTCTGTCTCTGTCTCTGTCTCTGTCTCTGTCTCTGTCTCCGTCTCCGTCTCTGTCTCTGTCTCTGTCTCCGCCTCTGTCCCAGTCTCTATCTCTGTCTCCGTCTCTGTCCCTGGCTCTGTCTCTGCCTCTATCACCGTCTCTGTCTCTGTCTCGGTCTTTGTCTCTGTCTCTGTCTCTGTCTCTGTCTCTGTCTCTGTCTCCGTCTCTGTCTCTGTCTCTGTCTCTGTCTCTGTCTGAAACTCTGTCTCTGTCTCTGTCTCTGTCTCTGTCGCTGTCTCTCCCTCTGTCCCTGTCTCCGTCTCTGTCCCTGGCTCTGTCTCTGCCTCTGTCTCCGTCTCTGTCTCTGTCTCTGTCTCTGTCCCTGTCTCTGTCTCAGTCTCTGTCTCTGTCTCTGTGTCTATCTCTGCCTCTGACTCTGTCGCTGTCCCTGTCTATGTCTCTGTCTCTGTCTCTGTCTCCGTCTGCGTCTCTGTCTCTGTCTCCGTCTCTGTCCCAGTCTATGTCTCTGTCTCTGTGTCTATCTCTGCCTCTGACTCTGTCGCTGACCCTGTCTATGTCTCTGTCTCTGTCTCTGTCTCTGTCTCTGTCTCTATCTCGGTCTCTGTCTCTGTCTCTGTCTCTGTCTCTGTCTCTGTCTCTGTCACTGTCTCTGTCTCTGCCTCTGTCTCTGCCTCTGTCTCTGTCTCTGTCTCTGTCTCTGTCTCCGTCTCCGTCTCTGTCTCTGTCTCTGTCTCCGCCTCTGTCCCAGTCTCTATCTCTGTCTCCGTCTCTGTCCCTGGCTCTGTCTCTGCCTCTGTCACCGTCTCTGTCTCTGTCTCGGTCTTTGTCTCTGTCTCTGTCTCTGTATCTGTCTCTGTCTCTGTCTCTGTCTCTGTCTCTGTCTCTGTCTCTGTCTGAAACTCTGTCTCTGTCGCTTTCTCTCCCTCTGTCCCTGTCTCCGTCTCTGTCCCTGGCTCTGTCTCTGCCTCTGTCTCCGTCTCTGTCTCTGTCTCTGTCTCTGTCTCTGTCTCTGTCTCTGTCTCTGTCTCAGTCTCTGTCTCTGTCTCTGTGTCTATCTGTGCCTCTGACTCTGTCTCCGTCTCTGTCTCTGTCTCTGTCTCTTTGTCTGTATCTGTCTCTGCCTCTGTCTCTGTCTCTGTCTCTGTCTCTGTCTCTGTCTTTGTCTCTGCCTCTGTCAACGTCTCTGTCAACGTCTCTGTCTCTGTCTCTGCCTCTGTCTCTGTCTCTGTCTCTGTCTCTGTCTCTGTCTCTGTCTCTGTCTCTGTCTCTGTCTCTGTCTCTGTCTCTGTCGCTGTCTCTCCCTCTGTCCCTGTCTCCGTCACTGTCCCTGGCCCTGTCTCTGTCTCTGTTTCTGCCTCTGTCTCTGTCTGTGTCTCTGTCTCTGTCTCCGTCTCTGTCTCTGCCGCTGTCTCTGTCTCTGTATCAGTCTCTGTCTCTGTCTCCGTCTCTGTCTCTGTGTCGTTCTTTGTCTCCGTCTCTGTCTCTGTCGTTGTCTACGTCTCTGTCTCTGTCTGTGTCTCGGTCTCTGTCTCCGTGCCTGTCTCTGCCGCTGTCTCTGTCTCAGTCTCAGTCCCTGGCTCTGCCTCTGCCTCTGTCTCCGTCTCTGTCTCTGTCTCGTTCTTTGTCTCCGTCTCTGTCTCTGTCGTTGTCGACGTCTCTGTCTCTGTCTCTGTCTCTGTCTTTGTCTCTGTCTCTGTCTCTGTCTCTGTCGCTGTCTCTGTCGATGTCTCTGCCTCTGTCACCGTCTCTGCCTCTGTCTCTGTCTCTGTCTCTGTCTCTGTATCTGTCTCTGTCTCTGTCTCTGTCTCAGTCTCTGTCTCTGTCGCTGTCTCTCCCTCTGTCCCTGTCTCCGTCACTGTCCCTGGCCCTGTCTCTGCCTCTGTCTTCGTCTTCGTTTCCGTCTCTGTCTCTGCCGCTGTCTCTGTCTATGTCTCTGTCGCCGTCTGTGCCTCTGTCTCTGTCTCTGCCTCTGTCTCTGTCTCTGCCTCTGCCTCCGTCTCTGACTCTGTCTCCGTCTCTATCTCCGTCTCTGTCTCTGTCTCTGTCTCTGTCTCTGTCTCTGTCTCTGTCTCTGTCTCGGTCTCTGTCTCTGTCTCTGTCTCTGTCTCTGTCTCTGTCTCTGTCTCTGTCTCTGTCTCTGTCTCTGTCTCTGTCTCTGTCTCTGTCTCTGCCTCTGCCTCTGTCTCTGTCTCTTTCTCTGTCTCAGTCGCTGTCTCTCCCTCTGTGCCAGACTCCGTCTCTGTCCCTGGCTCTGTCTCTGCCTCTGTCTCCGTCTCTGTCTCTGTCTCGGTCTTTGCCTCCGTCTCTGTCTCTGTCTGTGTCTCGGTCTCTGTCTCCGTGCCTGTCTCTGCCGCTGTCTCTGTCTCAGTCTCAGTCCCTGGCTCTGCCTCTGCCTCTGTCTCCGGCTCTGTCTCTGTCTCGTTCTTTGTCTCCGTCTCTGTCTCTGTCGTTGTCTACGTCTCTGCCTCTGTCTCTGTCTCTGTCTTTGTCTCTGTCTCTGTCCCTGACTCTGTCTCTGCCTCTGTCTCTGTCTCTGTCTCAGTCTCTGTCTCTGTCTCTGTGTCTATCTCTGCCTCTGACTCTGTCGCTGTCCCTGTCTATGTCTCTGTCTCTGTCTCCGTCTGCGTCTCTGCCTCTCTCTCCGTCTCAGTCCCAGTCTCTGTCTCTGTCTCCGTCTCTGTCCCTGGCTCTGTCTCTGCCTCTGTCACCGTCTCTGTCTCTGTCTCGGTCTTTGTCCATGTCTCTGTCGCTGTCTCTGTCTGTGTCTCTGCCTCTGTCTCGTTCTTTGTCTCCGTCTCTGTCTCTGTCTCTTTCTCTGTCTCGGTCTCTGTCTCTGTCTCTGTCTCTGTCTCTGTCTCTGTCTCTGTCTCTGTCTCTGTCTCTGTCTCTGTCTCTGTCTCTGTCTCTGTCTCTGTCTCTGTCTCTGTCTCTGTCTCTGTCTCTGTCTCTGTCTCTGTCTCTGTCGCTGTCTCAGTCTCTGTCTCTGTCTCTGTGTCTATCTCTGCCTCTGACTCTGTCGCTGTCCCTGTCTATGTCTCTGTCTCTGTCTCCGTCTGCGTCTCTGTCTCTGTCTCTGACGCTGTCTCTCCCCCTGTCTCTGTCTCTGTCTCTGTCTCCGTCTCTGTCTCTGTCTCGGTCTTTGTCTCCGTATCTGTCTCTGTCTCTGTCTCTGTCCCTGGCTCTGTCTCTGTCTCTGTCTCCGACTGCGTCTCTGTGTCTGTCTCTGCCGCTGTCTCTGTCTCTGTCTCAGTCTCTGTCTCTGTCTCTGTCTCCGTCTCCGTCTCTGTCTCTGCCTCTGTCTCTGCCTCTCCCTCTGTCCCTGTCTCCGTCTCTGTCCCTGGCTCTGTCTCTGCCTCTGTCTCCGTCACTGTCTCCGTCTCGGTCTTTGTCTCCGTCTCTGTCTCTGTCTCTGTCTCGGTCTCTGTCTCTGTCTCTGTCTCTGTCTCTGTCTCTGTGTCTGTCTCTGCCGCTGTCTCTGTCTCTGTCTCTGTCTCTGTCTCTGTCTCTATCTCTGTCTCTGTCGCTGTCTCTCCCTCTGTCCCTGGCTCTCTCTCTGCCTCTGTCTCCGTCTCTGTCTCTGTCTCTGTCTCTGTCTCTGTCTCTGTCTCTGTCTCTGTCTCTGTCTCTGTCTCTGTCTCTGTCTCTGTCTCTGTCTCTGTCTCTGTCTCTGTCTCTGTCTCTGTCTCTGTCTCTGTCTCTGTCTCTGTCTCTGTCGCTGTCTCAGTCTCTGTCTCTGTCTCTGTGTCTATCTCTGCCTCTGACTCTGTCGCTGTCCCTGTCTATGTCTCTGTCTCTCTCTCCGTCTGCGTCTCTGTCTCTGTCTCTGACGCTGTCTCTCCCCCTGTCTCTGTCTCTGTCTCTGTCTCCGTCTCTGTCTCTGTCTCGGTCTTTGTCTCCGTATCTGTCTCTGTCTCTGTCTCTGTCCCTGGCTCTGTCTCTGTCTCTGTCTCCGACTGCGTCTCTGTGTCTGTCTCTGCCGCTGTCTCTGTCTCTGTCTCAGTCTCTGTCTCTGTCTCTGTCTCCGTCTCCGTCTCTGTCTCTGCCTCTGTCTCTGCCTCTCCCTCTGTCCCTGTCTCCGTCTCTGTCCCTGGCTCTGTCTCTGCCTCTGTCTCCGTCACTGTCTCCGTCTCGGTCTTTGTCTCCGTCTCTGTCTCTGTCTCTGTCTCGGTCTCTGTCTCTGTCTCTGTCTCTGTCTCTGTCTCTGTGTCTGTCTCTGCCGCTGTCTCTGTCTCTGTCTCTGTCTCTGTCTCTGTCTCTATCTCTGTCTCTGTCGCTGTCTCTCCCTCTGTCCCTGGCTCTCTCTCTGCCTCTGTCTCCGTCTCTGACTCTGTCTCTGTCTCTGTCTCTGTCTCTGTCTCTGTCTCTGTCTCTGTCTCTGGCTCTGTCTCTGCCTCTGTCTCCATCTCTGTCTCTGTCTCTGTCTCTGTCTCTGCCTCTGTCTCTGTCTCTGTCTCTGTCTCTGTCTCTGTCTCTGTCTCTGTCTCAGTCTCTGTCTCTGTCTCTGTGTCTATCTCTGCCTCTGACTCTGTCACTGTCCCTGCCTATGTCTCTGTCTCTGTCTCCGTCTGCGTCTCTGTCTCTGTCTCCGTCTCTGTCCCAGTCTCTGTCTCTGTCTCTTTCTCCGTCTCTGTCCCTGGCTCTATCTCTGTCTCTATCTACGTCTCTGTCCCTGTCTCTGCCTCTGTCTCTGTCACTGTCCCTCTCCCTGGCCCTGTCGCTGTCTCTGTCTCTGTCTCTGTATATGCATCTGTCTCTGTCTCTGTCTCGGTCTCTGTCTCTGTCTGTGTCTCTGTCTCTGTCTCTGTCTCTGTCTCTGTCTCTGTCTCTGTCTCTGTCTCTGTCTCTGTCTCCGTCTCTGTCTCTGCCTCTGTCTCTGCCTCTGTCTCTGTCTCTGCCTCTGTCTCCGTCTCTGACTCTGTCTCTGTCTCTATCTCCGTCTCTGTCTCTGTCTCCGTCTCTGTCTCTGTCTGTGTCTCTGTCTCTGTCTCTGTCTCTGTCTCTGTCCCTGCCTCTGTCTCTGCCTCTGCCTCTGTCTCTGTCTCTGTCTCTGTCGCTGTCTCTCCCTCTGTGCCAGACTCCGTCTCTGGCCCTGGCACTGTCTCTGCCTCTGTCTCCGTCTCTGTCTCTGTCTCGGTCTTTGTCTCCGTCTCTGTCTCTGTCTCTGTCTCCGCCTCTGTCCCATTCTCTGTCTCTGTCTACGTCTCTGTCCCTGGCTCTGTCTCTGCCTCTGTCACCGTCTCTGTCTCTGTCTCGGTCTCTGTCTCCGCCTCTGTCCCAGTCTCTATCTCTGTCTCCGTCTCTGTCCCTGGCTATGTCTCTGCCTCTGTCACCGTCTCTGTCTCTGTATCTGTCTCTGTCTCTGTCTCTGTCTCTGTCTCTGTCTCTGTCTCTGTCTCTGTCACTGTCTCTGTCTCTGCCTCTGTCTCTGCCTCTGTCCCTGTCTCTGTGTCTGTCTCTGTCTCCGTCTCCGTCTCTGTCTCTGTCTCTGTCTCCGCCTCTGTCCCAGTCTCTGTCTCTGTCTCCGTCTCTGTCCCTGGCTCTGTCTCTGCCTCTGTCACCGTCTCTGTATCTGTCTCGGTCTCTGTCTCTGTCTCTGTCTCTGTCTCTGTCTCTGTCTCTGTCTCTGTCTCTGTCTCTGTCTCTGTCTCTGTCTCTGTCTCTGCCTCTGCCTCTGTCACCGTCTCTGTCTCTGTCTCGGTCCTTGTCTCTGTCTCTGTCTATGTATCTGTCTCTGTCTCTGTCTCTGCCTCTGCCTCTGTCTCTGTCGCTGTCTCTCCCTCGGTCCCTGTCTCCGTCTCTGTCCCTGGCTCTGTCTCTGCCTCTGTCACCGTCTCTGTCTCTGTATCTGTCTCTGTCTCTGTCTCTGTCTCTGTCTCTGTCTCTGTCTCTGTCTCTGTCACTGTCTCTGTCTCTGCCTCTGTCTCTGCCTCTGTCCCTGTCTCTGTGTCTGTCTCTGTCTCCGTCTCCGTCTCTGTCTCTGTCTCTGTCTCCGCCTCTGTCCCAGTCTCTGTCTCTGTCTCCGTCTCTGTCCCTGGCTCTGTCTCTGCCTCTGTCACCGTCTCTGTATCTGTCTCGGTCTCTGTCTCTGTCTCTGTCTCCGCCTCTGTCCCAGTCTCTGTCTCTGTCTCTGGCTCTGTCTCTGCCTCTGTCACCGTCTCTGTCTCTGTCTCGGTCTTTGTCTCTGTCTCTGTCTCTGTCTCTGTCTCTGTCTCTGTCACTGCCTCTGCCTCTGTCTCGGTCTCTGTCTCTGTCTCTGTCGCTGTCTCTCCCTCTGTCCCTGTCTCCGTCTCTGTCCCTGGCTCTGTCTCTGCCTCTGTCTCTGTCTCCGTCTCTGTCGCTCTCTCTGTGTCTATCTCTGCCTCTGACTCTGTCGCTGTCCCTGTCTATGTCTCTGTCTCTGTCTCCGTCTGCGTCTCTGTCTCTCTCTCCGTCTCAGTCCCATTCTCTGTCTCTGTCTCCGTCCTTGTCCCTGGCTCTGTCTCTGCCTCTGTCACCGTCTCAGTCTCTGTCTCGGTCTCTGTCTATGTCTCTGTCTCTGTCTCAGTCTCTGTCTCTGTCTCTGTGTCTATCTCTGCCTCTGACTCTGTCACTGTCCCTGCCTATGTCTCTGTCTCTGTCTCCGTCTGCGTCTCTGTCTCTGTCTCCGTCTCTGTCCCAGTCTCTGTCTCTGTCTCTTTCTCCGTCTCTGTCCCTGGCTCTGTCTCTGTCTCTATCTACGTCTCTGTCCCTGTCTCTGCCTCTGTGTCTGTCACTGTCCCTCTCCCTGGCCCTGTCGCTGTCTCTGTCTCTGTCTCTGTATATGCATCTGCCTCTGACTCTGTCGCTGTCCCTGTCTATGTCTCTGTCTCTGTCTCCGTCTGCCTCTCTGTGTCTGTCTCTGTCTCTGTCCCAGTCTCTGTCTCTGTCTCCGTCTCTGTCCCTGGCTCTGTCTCTGCCTCTGTCGCCGTCTCTGCCTCTGTCTCTGTCTCTGTCTCTGTCTCTGTCTCTGTCTCTGTCCCTGTCTCTGTCTCTGTCTCTGTCTCTGTCTCTGTCTCAGTCTCTGTCTCTGTCGCTGTCTCTCCCTCTGTCCCTGTCTCCGTCACTGTCCCTGGCCCTGTCTCTGCCTCTGTCTTCGTCTTCGTTTCCGTCTCTGTCTCTGCCGCTGTCTCTGTCTCTGTCTCAGTCTCTGTCTCTGTCTCTGTCTCTGTCTCCGTCTCTGTCTCTGTCTCTGTCTCTGTCTCTACCTCTGTCTCTGTCTCTGCCTCTGTCTCCGTCTCTGACTCTGTCTCCGTCTCTATCTCCGTCTCTGTCTCTGTCTCTGCCTCTGTCTCTGTCTCTGTCTCTGTCTCTGTCTCTGTCTCTGCCTCTGCCTCTGCCTCTGTCTCTGTCTCTGTCTCTGTCCCTGGCTCTGTCTCTGCCTCTGTCTCCGTCTCTGTCTCTGTCTCGGTCTTTGCCTCCGTCTCTGTCTCTGTCTGTGTCTCGGTCTCTGTCTCCGTGCCTGTCTCTGCCGCTGTCTCTGTCTCAGTCTCAGTCCCTGGTTCTGCCTCTGCCTCTGTCTCCGTCTCTGTCTCTGTCTCGTTCTTTGTCTCCGTCTCTGTCTCTGTCTTTGTCTACGTCTCTGTCTCTGTCTCTGTCTCTCTCTTTGTCTCTGTCTCTGTCTCCGTCTCTGTCTCTGTCTCTGTCTGTGTCTCTGTCTCTGTCTCTGTCTCTGTCTCTGTCTCTGTCTCCGTCTCTGTCTCTGCCTCTGTCTCTGCCTCTGTCTCTGTCTCTGCCTCTGTCTCCGTCTCTGACTCTGTCTCTGTCTCTATCTCCGTCTCTGTCTCTGTCTCCGTATCTGTCTCTGTCTGTGTCTCTGTCTCTGTCTCTGTCTCTGTCCCTGCCTCTGTCTCTGCCTCTGCCTCTGTCTCTGTCTCTGTCTCTGTCGCTGTCTCTCCCTCTGTGCCAGACTCCGTCTCTGGCCCTGGCACTGTCTCTGCCTCTGTCTCCGTCTCTGTCTCTGTCTCGGTCTTTGTCTCCGCCTCTGTCTCTGTCTCTGTCTCCGCCTCTGTCCCAGTCTCTGTCTCTGTCTCTGTCTCTGTCTCCGTCTGCGTCTCTGTCTCTCTCTCCGTCTCAGTCCCATTCTCTGTCTCTGTCTCCGTCTCTGTCCCTGGCTCTGTCTCTGCCTCTGTCACCGTCTCTGTCTGCGTCTCTGTCTCTCTCTCCGTCTCAGTCCCATTCTCTGTCTCTGTCTCCGTCTCTGTCCCTGGCTCTGTCTCTGCCTCTGTCACCGTCTCTGTCTCCGCCTCTGTCCCAGTCTCTATCTCTGTCTCCGTCTCTGTCCCTGGCTATGTCTCTGCCTCTGTCACCGTCTCTGTCTCTGTATCTGTCTCTGTCTCTGTCTCTGTCTCTGTCTCTGTCTCTGTCTCTGTCTCTGTCTCTGTCTCGGTCTGCGTCTCTGTCTCTGTCTCTGTCTCTGTCTCAGTCGCTGTCTCTGTCTCTGTGTCTATCTCTGCCTCTGACTCTGTCACTGTCCCTGCCTATGTCTCTGTCTCTGTCTCCGTCTGCGTCTCTGTCTCTGTCTCCGTCTCTGTCCCAGTCTCTGTCTCTGTCTCTTTCTCCGTCTCTGTCCCTGGCTCTGTCTCTGCCTCTGTCTCCGTCTCTGACTCTGTTTCTGTCTCTATCTACGTCTCTGTCCCTGTCTCTGCCTCTGTCTCTGTCTCTGCCTCTGTCTCTGTCACTGTCCCTCTCCCTGGCCCTGTCGCTGTCTCTGTCTCTGACTCTGTATATGCATCTGTCTCTGTCTCTGTCTCCGTCTCTGTCTCTGTCTCTGTCTGTGTCTCTGTCTCTGTCTCTGTCTCTGTCTCTGTCTCTGTCTCTGTCTCTGTCTCTGTCTCTGTCTCTGTCTCTGTCTCTGTCTCTGTCTCTGTCTCCGTCTCTGTCTCTGCCTCTGTCTCCGTCTCTGTCCCTGGCTATGTCTCTGCCTCTGTCACCGTCTCTGTCTCTGTATCTGTCTCTGTCTTTGTCTCTGTCTCTGTCTCTGTCTCTGTCTCTGTCTCTGTCTCTGTCTCTGTCTCTGTCTCTGTCTCTGTCTCTGTCTCTGTCTCTGTCTCTGCCTCTGCCTCTGTCTCTGTCTCAGTCTCTGTCGCTGTCTCTCCCTCTGTCCCTGTCTCCATCTCTGTCCCTGGCTCTGTCTCTGTCTCTGTCTCTGTCTCTGTCTCTATCGCTGTCTCTCCCTCTGTGCCAGACTCCGTCTCTGGCCCTGGCTCTGTCTCTGTCTCCGTCTCTGTCCCTGGCTCTGTCTCTGCCTCTGTCACCGTCTCTGTCTCTGTCTCGGCCTTTGTCTCTGTCTCTGTCTCTGTCTCTGTCTCTGTCTCTGTCTCTGCCTCTGCCTCTGTCTCTGTCGCTGTCTCTCCCTCTGTCCCTGTCTCCGTCTCTGTCTCTGTCTCTGTGTCTATCTCTGCCTCTGACTCTGTCACTGTCCCTGCCTATGTCTTTGTCTCTGTCTCCGTCTGCGTCTCTGTCTCTGTCTCCGTCTCTGTCCCAGTCTCTGTCTCTGTCTCTTTCTCCGTCTCTGTCCCTGGCTCTGTCTCTGTCTCTATCTACGTCTCTGTCCCTGTCTCTGCCTCTGTCTCTGTTACTGTCCCTCTCCCTGGCCCTGTCGCTGTCTCTGTCTCTGTCTCTGTATATGCATCTGTCTCTGTCTCTGTCTCCGTCTCTGTCTCTGTCTCTGTCTGTGTCTCTGTCTCTGTCTCTGTCTCTGTCTCTGTCTCTGTCTCTGTCTCTGTCCCTGTCTCTGCCTCTGTCTCTGTCTCTGCCTCTGTCTCTGTCACTGTCCCTCTCCCTGGCCCTGTCGCTGTCTCTGTCTCTGTCTCTGTATATGCATCTGTCTCTGTCTCTGTCTCCGTCTCTGTCTCTGTCTCTGTCTCTGTCTCTGTCTCTGTCTCTGTCTCTGTCTCTGTCTCTGTCACTGTCACTGTCTCTGTCTCTGTCTCTGTCCCTGCCTCTGTCTCTGTCTCTGTCTCCGCCTCTGTCCCAGTCTCTGTCTCTGTCTCCGTCTCTGTCCCTGGCTCTGTCTCTGCCTCTGTCACCGTCTCTGTCTCTGTCTCGGTCTTTGTCTCTGTCTCTGTCTCTGTCTCTGTCTCTGTCTCTGTCTCTGCCTCTGCCTCTGTCTCTGTCTCTGTCTCTGTCGCTGTCTCTCCCTCTGTCTCTGTCTCCGTCTCTGTCCCTGGCTCTGTCTCTGCCTCTGTCTCTGTCTCTGTCTCTGTCTCAGTCTCTGTCTCTGTCTCTGTGTCTATCTCTGCCTCTGACTCTGTCGCTGTCCCTGTCTATGTCTCTGTCTCTGTCTCCGTCTGCGTCTCTGTCTCTCTCTCCGTCTCAGTCCCAGTCCCTGTCTCTGTCTCCGTCTCTGTCCCTGGCTCTGTCTCTGCCTCTGTCTCTGTCTCGGTCTTTGTCTATGTCTCTGTCTCTGTCTCTGTCTCTGTCTCTGTCTGAGACTCTGCCTCTGTCTCTGTCTCTGTCCCTGTCTCTGTCGCTGTTTCTCTCTCTCTTTCTCTGTCCCTGTCTCTGACGCTGGCTCTCTCTCTGCCTCTGTCTCCGTCTCTGACTCTGTCTCTGTCTCTATCTTCGTCACTGTCTCTGTCTCTGTCTCTGTCTCTGTCTCTGTCTCTGTCTCAGTCTCTGTCTCTGTCTCTGTGTCTATCTCTGCCTCTGACTCTGTCACTGTCCCTGCCTATGTCTCTGTCTCTGTCTCCGTCTGCGTCTCTGTCTCTGTCTCCGTCTCTGTCCCAGTCTCTGTCTCTGTCTCTTTCTCCGTCTCTGTCCCTGGCTCTGTCTCTGCCTCTGTCTCCGTCTCTGACTCTGTTTCTGTCTCTATCTACGTCTCTGTCACTGTCTCTGCCTCTGTCTCTGTCTCTGCCTCTGTCTCTGTCACTGTCCCTCTCCCTGGCCCTGTCGCTGTCTCTGTCTCTGACTCTGTATATGCATCTGTCTCTGTCTCTGTCTCCGTCTCTGTCTCTGTCTCTGTCTGTGTCTCTGTCTCTGTCTCTGTCTCTGTCTCTGTCTCTGTCTCTGTCTCTGTCTCTGTCTCTGTCTCTGTCTCTGTCTCTGTCTCTGTCTCCGTCTCTGTCTCTGCCTCTGTCTCCGTCTCTGTCCCTGGCTATGTCTCTGCCTCTGTCACCGTCTCTGTCTCTGTATCTGTCTCTGTCTTTGTCTCTGTCTCTGTCTCTGTCTCTGTCTCTGTCTCTGTCTCTGTCTCTGTCTCTGTCTCTGTCTCTGTCTCTGTCTCTGTCTCTGCCTCTGCCTCTGTCTCTGTCTCAGTCTCTGTCGCTGTCTCTCCCTCTGTCCCTGTCTCCATCTCTGTCCCTGGCTCTGTCTCTGTCTCTGTCTCTGTCTCTGTCTCTGTCGCTGTCTCTCCCTCTGTGCCAGACTCCGTCTCTGGCCCTGGCTCTGTCTCTGTCTCCGTCTCTGTCCCTGGCTCTGTCTCTGCCTCTGTCACCGTCTCTGTCTCTGTCTCGGCCTTTGTCTCTGTCTCTGTCTCTGTCTCTGTCTCTGTCTCTGCCTCTGCCTCTGTCTCTGTCGCTGTCTCTCCCTCTGTCCCTGTCTCCGTCTCTGTCTCTGTCTCTGTGTCTATCTCTGCCTCTGACTCTGTCACTGTCCCTGCCTATGTCTTTGTCTCTGTCTCCGTCTGCGTCTCTGTCCCAGTCTCTGTCTCTGTCTCTTTCTCCGTCTCTGTCCCTGGCTCTGTCTCTGTCTCTATCTACGTCTCTGTCCCTGTCTCTGCCTCTGTCTCTGTTACTGTCCCTCTCCCTGGCCCTGTCGCTGTCTCTGTCTCTGTCTCTGTATATGCATCTGTCTCTGTCTCTGTCTCCGTCTCTGTCTCTGTCTCTGTCTGTGTCTCTGTCTCTGTCTCTGTCTCTGTCTCTGTCTCTGTCTCTGTCTCTGTCTCCGTCTCTGTCTCTGCCTCTGTCTCTGCCTCTGCCTCTGTCTCTGCCTCTGTCTCCGTCTCTGACTCTGTCTCTATCTCTATCTCCGTCTCTGTCTCTGTCTCCGTCTCTGTCTCTGTCTCTGTCTCTTTCTCTGTCTCTGTCTCTGTCTCTGTCTCTGTCCCTGCCTCTGTCTCTGCTTCTGCCT
Source organism: Megachile willughbiella (assembly GCA_945859595.2). Lineage (NCBI taxonomy): Eukaryota > Metazoa > Arthropoda > Insecta > Hymenoptera > Megachilidae > Megachile > Megachile willughbiella. The sequence continues at coordinate 33,436 of CAMAOD020000147.1, forward strand.
CTGTCTCTGTCTCTGTCTCTGTCGCTGTCTCTCCCTCTGTGCCAGACTCCGTCTCTGGCCCTGGCACTGTCTCTGCCTCTGTCTCCGTCTCTGTTTCTGTCTCGGTCTTTGTCTCCGTCTCTGTCTCTGTCTCTGTCTCCGCCTCTGTCCCAGTCTCTGTCTCTGTCTCTGGCTCTGTCTCTGCCTCTGTCACCGTCTCTGTCTCTGTCTCGGTCTTTGTCTCTGTCTCTGTCTCTGTCTCTGTCTCTGTCTCTGTCACTGCCTCTGCCTCTGTCTCGGTCTCTGTCTCTGTCTCTGTCGCTGTCTCTCCCTCTGTCTCTGTCTCCGTCTCTGTCTCTGCCTCTGTCTCTGCCTCTGTCTCTGTCTCTGCCTCTGTCTCCGTCTCTGACTCTGTCTCTGTCTCTATCTCCGTCTCTGTCTCTGTCTCCGTATCTGTCTCTGTCTGTGTCTCTGTCTCTGTCTCTGTCTCTGTCCCTGCCTCTGTCTCTGCCTCTGCCTCTGTCTCTGTCTCTGTCTCTGTCGCTGTCTCTCCCTCTGTGCCAGACTCCGTCTCTGTCCCTGGCACTGTCTCTGCCTCTGTCTCCGTCTCTGTCTCTGTCTCGGTCTTTGTCTCCGCCTCTGTCTCTGTCTCTGTCTCCGCCTCTGTCCCAGTCTCTGTCTCTGTCTCTGTCTCCGTCTGCGTCTCTGTCTCTCTCTCCGTCTCAGTCCCAATCTCTGTCTCTGTCTCCGTCTCTGTCCCTGGCTCTGTCTCTGCCTCTGTCACCGTCTCTGTCTCCGCCTCTGTCCCAGTCTCTATCTCTGTCTCCGTCTCTGTCCCTGGCTATGTCTCTGCCTCTGTCACCGTCTCTGTCTCTGTATCTGTCTCTGTCTCTGTCTCTGTCTCTGTCTCTGTCTCTGTCTCTGTCTCTGTCTCGGTCTGCGTCTCTGTCTCTGTCTCTGTCTCTGCCTCAGTCTCTGTCTCTGTCTCTGTGTCTATCTCTGCCTCTGACTCTGTCACTGTCCCTGCCTATGTCTCTGTCTCTGTCTCCGTCTGCGTCTCTGTCTCTGTCTCCGTCTCTGTCCCAGTCTCTGTCTCTGTCTCTTTCTCCGTCTCTGTCCCTGGCTCTGTCTCTGCCTCTGTCTCCGTCTCTGACTCTGTTTCTGTCTCTATCTACGTCTCTGTCCCTGTCTCTGCCTCTGTCTCTGTCTCTGCCTCTGTCTCTGTCACTGTCCCTCTCCCTGGCCCTGTCGCTGTCTCTGTCTCTGACTCTGTATATGCATCTGTCTCTGTCTCTGTCTCCGTCTCTGTCTCTGTCTCTGTCTGTGTCTCTGTCTCTGTCTCTGTCTCTGTCTCTGTCTCTGTCTCTGTCTCTGTCTCTGTCTCTGTCTCTGTCTCTGTCTCTGTCTCTGTCTCCGTCTCTGTCTCTGCCTCTGTCTCCGTCTCTGTCCCTGGCTATGTCTCTGCCTCTGTCACCGTCTCTGTCTCTGTATCTGTCTCTGTCTTTGTCTCTGTCTCTGTCTCTGTCTCTGTCTCTGTCTCTGTCTCTGTCTCTGTCTCTGTCTCTGTCTCTGTCTCTGCCTCTGCCTCTGTCTCTGTCTCAGTCTCTGTCGCTGTCTCTCCCTCTGTCCCTGTCTCCATCTCTGTCCCTGGCTCTGTCTCTGCCTCTGTCTCCGTCTCTGACTCTGTTTCTGTCTCTATCTACGTCTCTGTCCCTGTCTCTGCCTCTGTCTCTGTCTCCGTCTCTGTCTCTGTCTCTGTCTGTGTCTCTGTCTCTGTCTCTGTCTCTGTCTCTGTCTCTGTCTCTGTCTCTGTCTCTGTCTCTGTCTCTGTCTCCGTCTCTGTCTCTGCCTCTGTCTCTGCCTCTGTCTCTGTCTCTGCCTCTGTCTCTGTCACTGTCCCTCTCCCTGGCCCTGTCGCTGTCTCTGTCTCTGACTCTGTATATGCATCTGTCTCTGTCTCTGTCTCCGTCTCTGTCTCTGTCTCTGTCTGTGTCTCTGTCTCTGTCTCTGTCTCTGTCTCTGTCTCTGTCTCTGTCTCTGTCTCTGTCTCTGTCTCTGTCTCTGTCTCTGTCTCTGTCTCCGTCTCTGTCTCTGCCTCTGTCTCCGTCTCTGTCCCTGGCTATGTCTCTGCCTCTGTCACCGTCTCTGTCTCTGTATCTGTCTCTGTCTTTGTCTCTGTCTCTGTCTCTGTCTCTGTCTCTGTCTCTGTCTCTGTCTCTGTCTCTGTCTCTGTCTCTGTCTCTGTCTCTGTCTCTGCCTCTGCCTCTGTCTCTGTCTCAGTCTCTGTCGCTGTCTCTCCCTCTGTCCCTGTCTCCATCTCTGTCCCTGGCTCTGTCTCTGTCTCTGTCTCTGTCTCTGTCTCTGTCGCTGTCTCTCCCTCTGTGCCAGACTCCGTCTCTGGCCCTGGCTCTGTCTCTGTCTCCGTCTCTGTCCCTGGCTCTGTCTCTGCCTCTGTCACCGTCTCTGTCTCTGTCTCGGCCTTTGTCTCTGTCTCTGTCTCTGTCTCTGTCTCTGTCTCTGCCTCTGCCTCTGTCTCTGTCGCTGTCTCTCCCTCTGTCCCTGTCTCCGTCTCTGTCTCTGTCTCTGTGTCTATCTCTGCCTCTGACTCTGTCACTGTCCCTGCCTATGTCTTTGTCTCTGTCTCCGTCTGCGTCTCTGTCCCAGTCTCTGTCTCTGTCTCTTTCTCCGTCTCTGTCCCTGGCTCTGTCTCTGTCTCTATCTACGTCTCTGTCCCTGTCTCTGCCTCTGTCTCTGTTACTGTCCCTCTCCCTGGCCCTGTCGCTGTCTCTGTCTCTGTCTCTGTATATGCATCTGTCTCTGTCTCTGTCTCCGTCTCTGTCTCTGTCTCTGTCTGTGTCTCTGTCTCTGTCTCTGTCTCTGTCTCTGTCTCTGTCTCTGTCTCTGTCTCCGTCTCTGTCTCTGCCTCTGTCTCTGCCTCTGCCTCTGTCTCTGCCTCTGTCTCCGTCTCTGACTCTGTCTCTATCTCTATCTCCGTCTCTGTCTCTGTCTCCGTCTCTGTCTCTGTCTCTGTCTCTTTCTCTGTCTCTGTCTCTGTCTCTGTCTCTGTCCCTGCCTCTGTCTCTGCTTCTGCCTCTGTCTCTGTCTCTGTCTCTGTCGCTGTCTCTCCCTCTGTGCCAGACTCCGTCTCTGGCCCTGGCACTGTCTCTGCCTCTGTCTCCGTCTCTGTTTCTGTCTCGGTCTTTGTCTCCGTCTCTGTCTCTGTCTCTGTCTCCGCCTCTGTCCCAGTCTCTGTCTCTGTCTCTGGCTCTGTCTCTGCCTCTGTCACCGTCTCTGTCTCTGTCTCGGTCTTTGTCTCTGTCTCTGTCTCTGTCTCTGTCTCTGTCTCTGTCACTGCCTCTGCCTCTGTCTCGGTCTCTGTCTCTGTCTCTGTCGCTGTCTCTCCCTCTGTCTCTGTCTCCGTCTCTGTCTCTGCCTCTGTCTCTGCCTCTGTCTCTGTCTCTGCCTCTGTCTCCGTCTCTGACTCTGTCTCTGTCTCTATCTCCGTCTCTGTCTCTGTCTCCGTATCTGTCTCTGTCTGTGTCTCTGTCTCTGTCTCTGTCTCTGTCCCTGCCTCTGTCTCTGCCTCTGCCTCTGTCTCTGTCTCTGTCTCTGTCGCTGTCTCTCCCTCTGTGCCAGACTCCGTCTCTGTCCCTGGCACTGTCTCTGCCTCTGTCTCCGTCTCTGTCTCTGTCTCGGTCTTTGTCTCCGCCTCTGTCTCTGTCTCTGTCTCCGCCTCTGTCCCAGTCTCTGTCTCTGTCTCTGTCTCCGTCTGCGTCTCTGTCTCTCTCTCCGTCTCAGTCCCAATCTCTGTCTCTGTCTCCGTCTCTGTCCCTGGCTCTGTCTCTGCCTCTGTCACCGTCTCTGTCTCCGCCTCTGTCCCAGTCTCTATCTCTGTCTCCGTCTCTGTCCCTGGCTATGTCTCTGCCTCTGTCACCGTCTCTGTCTCTGTATCTGTCTCTGTCTCTGTCTCTGTCTCTGTCTCTGTCTCTGTCTCTGTCTCTGTCTCGGTCTGCGTCTCTGTCTCTGTCTCTGTCTCTGCCTCAGTCTCTGTCTCTGTCTCTGTGTCTATCTCTGCCTCTGACTCTGTCACTGTCCCTGCCTATGTCTCTGTCTCTGTCTCCGTCTGCGTCTCTGTCTCTGTCTCCGTCTCTGTCCCAGTCTCTGTCTCTGTCTCTTTCTCCGTCTCTGTCCCTGGCTCTGTCTCTGCCTCTGTCTCCGTCTCTGACTCTGTTTCTGTCTCTATCTACGTCTCTGTCCCTGTCTCTGCCTCTGTCTCTGTCTCTGCCTCTGTCTCTGTCACTGTCCCTCTCCCTGGCCCTGTCGCTGTCTCTGTCTCTGACTCTGTATATGCATCTGTCTCTGTCTCTGTCTCCGTCTCTGTCTCTGTCTCTGTCTGTGTCTCTGTCTCTGTCTCTGTCTCTGTCTCTGTCTCTGTCTCTGTCTCTGTCTCTGTCTCTGTCTCTGTCTCTGTCTCTGTCTCTGTCTCCGTCTCTGTCTCTGCCTCTGTCTCCGTCTCTGTCCCTGGCTATGTCTCTGCCTCTGTCACCGTCTCTGTCTCTGTATCTGTCTCTGTCTTTGTCTCTGTCTCTGTCTCTGTCTCTGTCTCTGTCTCTGTCTCTGTCTCTGTCTCTGTCTCTGTCTCTGTCTCTGCCTCTGCCTCTGTCTCTGTCTCAGTCTCTGTCGCTGTCTCTCCCTCTGTCCCTGTCTCCATCTCTGTCCCTGGCTCTGTCTCTGCCTCTGTCTCCGTCTCTGACTCTGTTTCTGTCTCTATCTACGTCTCTGTCCCTGTCTCTGCCTCTGTCTCTGTCTCCGTCTCTGTCTCTGTCTCTGTCTGTGTCTCTGTCTCTGTCTCTGTCTCTGTCTCTGTCTCTGTCTCTGTCTCTGTCTCTGTCTCTGTCTCTGTCTCCGTCTCTGTCTCTGCCTCTGTCTCTGCCTCTGCCTCTGTCTCTGCCTCTGTCTCCGTCTCTGACTCTGTCTCTATCTCTATCTCCGTCTCTGTCTCTGTCTCCGTCTCTGTCTCTGTCTCTGTCTCTTTCTCTGTCTCTGTCTCTGTCTCTGTCTCTGTCCCTGCCTCTGTCTCTGCTTCTGCCTCTGTCTCTGTCTCTGTCTCTGTCGCTGTCTCTCCCTATGTGCCAGACTCCGTCTCTGGCCCTGGCACTGTCTCTGCCTCTGTCTCCGTCTCTGTCTCTGTCTCGCTCTTTGTCTCCGTCTCTGTCTCTGTCTCTGTCTCCGCCTCTGCCCCAGTCTCTGTCTCTGTCTCTGGCTCTGTCTCTGCCTCTGTCACCGTCTCTGTCTCTGTCTCGGTCTTTGTCTCTGTCTCTGTCTCTGTCTCTGTCTCTGTCTCTGTCACTGCCTCTGCCTCTGTCTCGGTCTCTGTCTCTGTCTCTGTCGCTGTCTCTCCCTCTGTCCCTGTCTCCGTCTCTGTCCCTGGCTCTGTCTCTGCCTCTGTCACCGTCTCTGTCTCTGTCTCGGTCTTTGTCTCTGTCTCTGTCTCTGTCTCTGCCTCTGCCTCTGTCTCTGTCGCTGTCTCTCCCTCTGTCCCTGTCTCCGTCTCTGTCCCTGGCTCTGTCTCTGCCTCTGTCACCGTCTCTATCTCTGTCTCTGTCGCTGTCTCTCCCTCTGTCCGTGGTTCTATCTCTGCCTCTGTCTCCGTCTCTGTCTCTGTCTCGGTCTTTGTCTCCGTCTCTGTCCCTGTCTCTGTCTCTGTCCCTGGCTCTGTCTCTGTCTCAGTCTCTGTCTCTGTCTCTGTGTCTATCTCTGCCTCTGACTCTGTCGCTGTCCCTGTCTATGTCTCTGTCTCTGTCTCCGTCTGCCTCTCTGTGCCTGTCTCTGTCTCTGTCCCAGTCTCTGTCTCTGTCTCCGTCTCTGTCCCTGGCGCTGTCTCTGCCTCTGTCACCGTCTCTGCCTCTGTCTCTGTCTCTGTCTCTGTCTCAGTCTCTGTCTCTGTCGCTGTCTCTCCCTCTGTCCCTGTCTCCGTCACTGTCCCTGGCCCTGTCTCTGCCTCTGTCTTCGTCTTCGTTTCCGTCTCTGTCTCTGCCGCTGTCTCTGTCTCTGTCTCAGTCTCTGTCTCTGTCTCTGTCTCTGTCTCTGTCTCCGTCTCTGTCTCTGTCTCTGTCTCTACCTCTGTCTCTGTCTCTGCCTCTGTCTCCGTCTCTGACTCTGTCTCCGTCTCTATCTCCGTCTCTGTCTCTGTCTCTGCCTCTGTCTCTGTCTCTGTCTCTGTCTCTGTCTCTGCCTCTGCCTCTGCCTCTGTCTCTGTCTCTGTCTCTGTCCCTGGCTCTGTCTCCGTCTCTGTCTCTGTCTCGGTCTTTGCCTCCGTCTCTGTCTCTGTCTGTGTCTCGGTCTCTGTCTCCGTGCCTGTCTCTGCCGCTGTCTCTGTCTCAGTCTCAGTCCCTGGTTCTGCCTCTGCCTCTGTCTCCGTCTCTGTCCCTGGCCCTGTCTCTGTCTCTGTTTCTGCCTCTGTCTCTGTCTGTGTCTCTGTCTCTGTCTCCGTCTCTGCCTCTGCCGCTGTCTCTGTCTCTGTATCAGCCTCTGTCTCTGTCTCCGTCTCTGTCTCTGTCTCTGTCTCAGCCTCTGTCTCTGTCCCCGTATCTGTCTCCGTCTCTGTCTCTGTCTCTGTCTGTGTCTCTGTCTCTGTCTCTGTCTCTGTCTCTGTCTCTGTCTCTGTCTCCGTCTCTGTCTCTGCCTCTGTCTCTGCCTCTGCCTCTGTCTCTGCCTCTGTCTCCGTCTCTGACTCTGTCTCTGTCTCTATCTCCGTCCCTGTCTCTGTCTCCGTCTCTGTCTCTGTCTCTGTCTCTTTCTCTGTCTCTGTCTCTGTCTCTGTCTCTGTCCCTGCCTCTGTCTCTGCTTCTGCCTCTGTCTCTGTCTCTGTCTCTGTCGCTGTCTCTCCCTCTGTGCCAGACTCCGTCTCTGGCCCTGGCACTGTCTCTGCCTCTGTCTCCGTCTCTGTCTCTGTCTCGCTCTTTGTCTCCGTCTCTGTCTCTGTCTCTGTCTCCGCCTCTGCCCCAGTCTCTGTCTCTGTCTCTGGCTCTGTCTCTGCCTCTGTCACCGTCTCTGTCTCTGTCTCGGTCTTTGTCTCTGTCTCTGTCTCTGTCTCTGTCTCTGTCTCTGTCACTGCCTCTGCCTCTGTCTCGGTCTCTGTCTCTGTCTCTGTCGCTGTCTCTCCCTCTGTCCCTGTCTCCGTCTCTGTCCCTGGCTCTGTCTCTGCCTCTGTCACCGTCTCTGTCTCTGTCTCGGTCTTTGTCTCTGTCTCTGTCTCTGTCTCTGCCTCTGCCTCTGTCTCTGTCGCTGTCTCTCCCTCTGTCCCTGTCTCCGTCTCTGTCCCTGGCTCTGTCTCTGCCTCTGTCACCGTCTCTATCTCTGTCTCTGTCGCTATCTCTCCCTCTGTCCGTGGTTCTATCTCTGCCTCTGTCTCCGTCTCTGTCTCTGTCTCGGTATTTGTCTCCGTCTCTGTCCCTGTCTCTGTCTCTGTCCCTGGCTCTGTCTCTGTCTCAGTCTCTGTCTCTGTCTCTGTGTCTATCTCTGCCTCTGACTCTGTCGCTGTCCCTGTCTATGTCTCTGTCTCTGTCTCCGTCTGCCTCTCTGTGCCTGTCTCTGTCTCTGTCCCAGTCTCTGTCTCTGTCTCCGTCTCTGTCCCTGGCTCTGTCTCTGCCTCTGTCACCGTCTCTGCCTCTGTCTCTGTCTCTGTCTCTGTCTCTGTCTCTGTCTCAGTCTCTGTCTCTGTCGCTGTCTCTCCCTCTGTCCCTGTCTCCGTCACTGTCCCTGGCCCTGTCTCTGCCTCTGTCTTCGTCTTCGTTTCCGTCTCTGTCTCTGCCGCTGTCTCTGTCTCTGTCTCTGTCTGTGTCTCTGTCTCTGTCTCCGTCTCTGCCTCTGCCGCTGTCTCTGTCTCTGTATCAGCCTCTGTCTCTGTCTCCGTCTCTGTCTCTGTCTCTGTCTCAGCCTCTGTCTCTGTCCCCGTATCTGTCTCTGTCTCTGTCTCTGTCTCTGTCTGAGACTCTGCCTCTGTCTCTGTCTCTGTCTCTGTCTCTGTCTCTGTCGCTGTTTCTCTCTCTTTCTCTGTCCCTGTCTCTGACCGTGGCTCTCTCTCTGCCTCTGTCTCCGTCTCTGACTCTGTCTCTGTCTCTATCTTCGTCTCTGTCTCTGTCTCTGTCTCTGTCTCTGTCTCTGTCTCTGTCTCTGTCTCTGTCTCTGTCTCTGTCTCTGTCTCTGTCTCTGTCTCCGTCTCTGTCTCTGTCTCTGTCTCTGTCTCTGTCTCTGTCCCTGTCTTTGTCTCTTTCTCTGTCTCTGCCTCTGCCTCTGTCTCTGTCTCTGTCTCTGTCGCTGTCTCTCCCTCCGTCCCTGTCTCCGTCTCTGTCCCTGGCTCTGTCTCTGCCTCTGTCTCCGTCACTGTCTCCGTCTCGGTCTTTGTCTCCGTCTCTGTCTCTGTCTCTGTCTCAGTCTGCGTCTCTGTCTCTGTCTCTGTCTCTGTCTCTGTCTCTGTCTCTGTCTCTGTCTCTGTCTCTGTCTCTGTGTCTATCTCTGCCTCTGACTCTGTCACTGTCCCTGCCTATGTCTCTGTCTCTGTCTCCGTCTGCGTCTCTGTCTCTGTCTCCGTCTCTGTCCCATTCTCTGTCTCTGTCTCTTTCTCCGTCTCTGTCCCTGGCTCTGTCTCTGCCTCTGTCTCCGTCTCTGACTCTGTTTCTGTCTCTATCTACGTCTCTGTCCCTGTCTCTGCCTCTGTCTCTGTCTCTGCCTCTGTCTCTGTCACTGTCCCTCTCCCTGGCCCTGTCGCTGTCTCTGTCTCTGTCTCTGTATATGCATCTGTCTCTGTCTCTGTCTCCGTCTCTGTCTCTGTCTCTGTCTCTGTCTCTGTCTCTGTCTCTGTCTCTGTCTCTGTCACTGTCACTGTCTCTGTCTCTGTCTCTGTCTCTGTCTCTGCCTCTGTCTCTGTCTCTGTCTCCGCCTCTGTCCCAGTCTCTGTCTCTGTCTCCGTCTCTGTCCCTGGCTCTGTCTCTGCCTCTGTCACCGTCTCTGTCTCTGTCTCGGTCTTTGTCTCTGTCTCTGTCTCTGTCTCTGTCTCTGTCTCTGTCTCTGTCTCTGTCTCTGTCTCTGCCTCTGCCTCTGTCTCTGTCTCTGTCTCTGTCGCTGTCTCTCCCTCTGTCTCTGTCTCCGTCTCTGTCCCTGGCTCTGTCTCTGCCTCTGTCTCTGTCTCTGTCTCTGTCTCTGTCTCAGTCTCTGTCTCTGTCTCTGTGTCTATCTCTGCCTCTGACTCTGTCGCTGTCCCTGTCTATGTCTCTGTCTCTGTCTCCGTCTGCGTCTCTGTCTCTCGCTCCGTCTCAGTCCCAGTCCCTGTCTCTGTCTCCGTCTCTGTCCCTGGCTCTGTCTCTGCCTCTGTCTCTGTCTCGGTCTTTGTCTATGTCTCTGTCTCTGTCTCTGTCTCTGTCTCTGTCTGAGACTCTGCCTCTGTCTCTGTCTCTGTCTCTGTCTCTGTCGCTGTTTCTCTCTCTTTCTCTGTCCCTGTCTCTGACGCTGGCTCTCTCTCTGCCTCTGTCTCCGTCTCTGACTCTGTCTCTGTCTCTATCTTCGTCACTGTCTCTGTCTCTGTCTCTGTCTCTGTCTCTGTCTCTGTCTCTGTCTCAGTCTCTGTCTCTGTCTCTGTGTCTATCTCTGCCTCTGATTCTGTCGCTGTCCCTGCCTATGTCTCTGTCTCTGTCTCCGTCTGCGTCTCTGTCTCTGTCTCCGTCTCTGTCCCAGTCTCTGTCTCTGTCTCTTTCTCCGTCTCTGTCCCTGGCTCGGTCTCTGCCTCTGTCTCCGTCTCTGACTCTGTTTCTGTCTCTATCTACGTCTCTGTCCCTGTCTCTGCCTCTGTCTCTGTCTCTGCCTCTGTCTCTGTCACTGTCCCTCTCCCTGGCCCTGTCGCTGTCTCTGTCTCTGTCTCTGTATATGCATCTGTCTCTGTCTCTGTCTCCGTCTCTGTCTCTGTCTCTGTCTGTGTCTCTGTCTCTGTCTCTGTCTCTGTCTCTGTCTCTGTCACCGTCTCTGTCTCTGTATCTGTCTCTGTCTTTGTCTCTGTCTCTGTCTCTGTCTCTGTCTCTGTCTCTGTCTCTGTCTCTGTCTCTGTCTCTGTCTCTGTCTCTGCCTCTGCCTCTGTCTCTGTCTCAGTCTCTGTCGCTGTCTCTCCCTCTGTCCCTGTCTCCATCTCTGTCCCTGGCTCTGTCTCTGCCTCTGTCTCCGTCTCTGACTCTGTTTCTGTCTCTATCTACGTCTCTGTCCCTGTCTCTGCCTCTGTCTCTGTCTCCGTCTCTGTCTCTGTCTCTGTCTGTGTCTCTGTCTCTGTCTCTGTCTCTGTCTCTGTCTCTGTCTCTGTCTCTGTCTCTGTCTCTGTCTCCGTCTCTGTCTCTGCCTCTGTCTCTGCCTCTGCCTCTGTCTCTGCCTCTGTCTCCGTCTCTGACTCTGTCTCTATCTCTATCTCCGTCTCTGTCTCTGTCTCCGTCTCTGTCTCTGTCTCTGTCTCTTTCTCTGTCTCTGTCTCTGTCTCTGTCTCTGTCCCTGCCTCTGTCTCTGCTTCTGCCTCTGTCTCTGTCTCTGTCTCTGTCGCTGTCTCTCCCTATGTGCCAGACTCCGTCTCTGGCCCTGGCACTGTCTCTGCCTCTGTCTCCGTCTCTGTCTCTGTCTCGCTCTTTGTCTCCGTCTCTGTCTCTGTCTCTGTCTCCGCCTCTGCCCCAGTCTCTGTCTCTGTCTCTGGCTCTGTCTCTGCCTCTGTCACCGTCTCTGTCTCTGTCTCGGTCTTTGTCTCTGTCTCTGTCTCTGTCTCTGTCTCTGTCTCTGTCACTGCCTCTGCCTCTGTCTCGGTCTCTGTCTCTGTCTCTGTCGCTGTCTCTCCCTCTGTCCCTGTCTCCGTCTCTGTCCCTGGCTCTGTCTCTGCCTCTGTCACCGTCTCTGTCTCTGTCTCGGTCTTTGTCTCTGTCTCTGTCTCTGTCTCTGCCTCTGCCTCTGTCTCTGTCGCTGTCTCTCCCTCTGTCCCTGTCTCCGTCTCTGTCCCTGGCTCTGTCTCTGCCTCTGTCACCGTCTCTATCTCTGTCTCTGTCGCTGTCTCTCCCTCTGTCCGTGGTTCTATCTCTGCCTCTGTCTCCGTCTCTGTCTCTGTCTCGGTCTTTGTCTCCGTCTCTGTCCCTGTCTCTGTCTCTGTCCCTGGCTCTGTCTCTGTCTCAGTCTCTGTCTCTGTCTCTGTGTCTATCTCTGCCTCTGACTCTGTCGCTGTCCCTGTCTATGTCTCTGTCTCTGTCTCCGTCTGCCTCTCTGTGCCTGTCTCTGTCTCTGTCCCAGTCTCTGTCTCTGTCTCCGTCTCTGTCCCTGGCGCTGTCTCTGCCTCTGTCACCGTCTCTGCCTCTGTCTCTGTCTCTGTCTCTGTCTCAGTCTCTGTCTCTGTCGCTGTCTCTCCCTCTGTCCCTGTCTCCGTCACTGTCCCTGGCCCTGTCTCTGCCTCTGTCTTCGTCTTCGTTTCCGTCTCTGTCTCTGCCGCTGTCTCTGTCTCTGTCTCAGTCTCTGTCTCTGTCTCTGTCTCTGTCTCTGTCTCCGTCTCTGTCTCTGTCTCTGTCTCTACCTCTGTCTCTGTCTCTGCCTCTGTCTCCGTCTCTGACTCTGTCTCCGTCTCTATCTCCGTCTCTGTCTCTGTCTCTGCCTCTGTCTCTGTCTCTGTCTCTGTCTCTGTCTCTGCCTCTGCCTCTGCCTCTGTCTCTGTCTCTGTCTCTGTCCCTGGCTCTGTCTCCGTCTCTGTCTCTGTCTCGGTCTTTGCCTCCGTCTCTGTCTCTGTCTGTGTCTCGGTCTCTGTCTCCGTGCCTGTCTCTGCCGCTGTCTCTGTCTCAGTCTCAGTCCCTGGTTCTGCCTCTGCCTCTGTCTCCGTCTCTGTCCCTGGCCCTGTCTCTGTCTCTGTTTCTGCCTCTGTCTCTGTCTGTGTCTCTGTCTCTGTCTCCGTCTCTGCCTCTGCCGCTGTCTCTGTCTCTGTATCAGCCTCTGTCTCTGTCTCCGTCTCTGTCTCTGTCTCTGTCTCAGCCTCTGTCTCTGTCCCCGTATCTGTCTCCGTCTCTGTCTCTGTCTCTGTCTGTGTCTCTGTCTCTGTCTCTGTCTCTGTCTCTGTCTCTGTCTCTGTCTCCGTCTCTGTCTCTGCCTCTGTCTCTGCCTCTGCCTCTGTCTCTGCCTCTGTCTCCGTCTCTGACTCTGTCTCTGTCTCTATCTCCGTCCCTGTCTCTGTCTCCGTCTCTGTCTCTGTCTCTGTCTCTTTCTCTGTCTCTGTCTCTGTCTCTGTCTCTGTCCCTGCCTCTGTCTCTGCTTCTGCCTCTGTCTCTGTCTCTGTCTCTGTCGCTGTCTCTCCCTCTGTGCCAGACTCCGTCTCTGGCCCTGGCACTGTCTCTGCCTCTGTCTCCGTCTCTGTCTCTGTCTCGCTCTTTGTCTCCGTCTCTGTCTCTGTCTCTGTCTCCGCCTCTGCCCCAGTCTCTGTCTCTGTCTCTGGCTCTGTCTCTGCCTCTGTCACCGTCTCTGTCTCTGTCTCGGTCTTTGTCTCTGTCTCTGTCTCTGTCTCTGTCTCTGTCTCTGTCACTGCCTCTGCCTCTGTCTCGGTCTCTGTCTCTGTCTCTGTCGCTGTCTCTCCCTCTGTCCCTGTCTCCGTCTCTGTCCCTGGCTCTGTCTCTGCCTCTGTCACCGTCTCTGTCTCTGTCTCGGTCTTTGTCTCTGTCTCTGTCTCTGTCTCTGCCTCTGCCTCTGTCTCTGTCGCTGTCTCTCCCTCTGTCCCTGTCTCCGTCTCTGTCCCTGGCTCTGTCTCTGCCTCTGTCACCGTCTCTATCTCTGTCTCTGTCGCTATCTCTCCCTCTGTCCGTGGTTCTATCTCTGCCTCTGTCTCCGTCTCTGTCTCTGTCTCGGTATTTGTCTCCGTCTCTGTCCCTGTCTCTGTCTCTGTCCCTGGCTCTGTCTCTGTCTCAGTCTCTGTCTCTGTCTCTGTGTCTATCTCTGCCTCTGACTCTGTCGCTGTCCCTGTCTATGTCTCTGTCTCTGTCTCCGTCTGCCTCTCTGTGCCTGTCTCTGTCTCTGTCCCAGTCTCTGTCTCTGTCTCCGTCTCTGTCCCTGGCTCTGTCTCTGCCTCTGTCACCGTCTCTGCCTCTGTCTCTGTCTCTGTCTCTGTCTCTGTCTCTGTCTCAGTCTCTGTCTCTGTCGCTGTCTCTCCCTCTGTCCCTGTCTCCGTCACTGTCCCTGGCCCTGTCTCTGCCTCTGTCTTCGTCTTCGTTTCCGTCTCTGTCTCTGCCGCTGTCTCTGTCTCTGTCTCTGTCTGTGTCTCTGTCTCTGTCTCCGTCTCTGCCTCTGCCGCTGTCTCTGTCTCTGTATCAGCCTCTGTCTCTGTCTCCGTCTCTGTCTCTGTCTCTGTCTCAGCCTCTGTCTCTGTCCCCGTATCTGTCTCTGTCTCTGTCTCTGTCTCTGTCTGAGACTCTGCCTCTGTCTCTGTCTCTGTCTCTGTCTCTGTCTCTGTCGCTGTTTCTCTCTCTTTCTCTGTCCCTGTCTCTGACCGTGGCTCTCTCTCTGCCTCTGTCTCCGTCTCTGACTCTGTCTCTGTCTCTATCTTCGTCTCTGTCTCTGTCTCTGTCTCTGTCTCTGTCTCTGTCTCTGTCTCTGTCTCTGTCTCTGTCTCTGTCTCTGTCTCTGTCTCTGTCTCCGTCTCTGTCTCTGTCTCTGTCTCTGTCTCTGTCTCTGTCCCTGTCTTTGTCTCTTTCTCTGTCTCTGCCTCTGCCTCTGTCTCTGTCTCTGTCTCTGTCGCTGTCTCTCCCTCCGTCCCTGTCTCCGTCTCTGTCCCTGGCTCTGTCTCTGCCTCTGTCTCCGTCACTGTCTCCGTCTCGGTCTTTGTCTCCGTCTCTGTCTCTGTCTCTGTCTCAGTCTGCGTCTCTGTCTCTGTCTCTGTCTCTGTCTCTGTCTCTGTCTCTGTCTCTGTCTCTGTCTCTGTCTCTGTGTCTATCTCTGCCTCTGACTCTGTCACTGTCCCTGCCTATGTCTCTGTCTCTGTCTCCGTCTGCGTCTCTGTCTCTGTCTCCGTCTCTGTCCCATTCTCTGTCTCTGTCTCTTTCTCCGTCTCTGTCCCTGGCTCTGTCTCTGCCTCTGTCTCCGTCTCTGACTCTGTTTCTGTCTCTATCTACGTCTCTGTCCCTGTCTCTGCCTCTGTCTCTGTCTCTGCCTCTGTCTCTGTCACTGTCCCTCTCCCTGGCCCTGTCGCTGTCTCTGTCTCTGTCTCTGTATATGCATCTGTCTCTGTCTCTGTCTCCGTCTCTGTCTCTGTCTCTGTCTCTGTCTCTGTCTCTGTCTCTGTCTCTGTCTCTGTCACTGTCACTGTCTCTGTCTCTGTCTCTGTCTCTGTCTCTGCCTCTGTCTCTGTCTCTGTCTCCGCCTCTGTCCCAGTCTCTGTCTCTGTCTCCGTCTCTGTCCCTGGCTCTGTCTCTGCCTCTGTCACCGTCTCTGTCTCTGTCTCGGTCTTTGTCTCTGTCTCTGTCTCTGTCTCTGTCTCTGTCTCTGTCTCTGTCTCTGTCTCTGCCTCTGCCTCTGTCTCTGTCTCTGTCTCTGTCGCTGTCTCTCCCTCTGTCTCTGTCTCCGTCTCTGTCCCTGGCTCTGTCTCTGCCTCTGTCTCTGTCTCTGTCTCTGTCTCTGTCTCAGTCTCTGTCTCTGTCTCTGTGTCTATCTCTGCCTCTGACTCTGTCGCTGTCCCTGTCTATGTCTCTGTCTCTGTCTCCGTCTGCGTCTCTGTCTCTCGCTCCGTCTCAGTCCCAGTCCCTGTCTCTGTCTCCGTCTCTGTCCCTGGCTCTGTCTCTGCCTCTGTCTCTGTCTCGGTCTTTGTCTATGTCTCTGTCTCTGTCTCTGTCTCTGTCTCTGTCTGAGACTCTGCCTCTGTCTCTGTCTCTGTCTCTGTCTCTGTCGCTGTTTCTCTCTCTTTCTCTGTCCCTGTCTCTGACGCTGGCTCTCTCTCTGCCTCTGTCTCCGTCTCTGACTCTGTCTCTGTCTCTATCTTCGTCACTGTCTCTGTCTCTGTCTCTGTCTCTGTCTCTGTCTCTGTCTCAGTCTCTGTCTCTGTCTCTGTGTCTATCTCTGCCTCTGATTCTGTCGCTGTCCCTGCCTATGTCTCTGTCTCTGTCTCCGTCTGCGTCTCTGTCTCTGTCTCCGTCTCTGTCCCAGTCTCTGTCTCTGTCTCTTTCTCCGTCTCTGTCCCTGGCTCGGTCTCTGCCTCTGTCTCCGTCTCTGACTCTGTTTCTGTCTCTATCTACGTCTCTGTCCCTGTCTCTGCCTCTGTCTCTGTCTCTGCCTCTGTCTCTGTCACTGTCCCTCTCCCTGGCCCTGTCGCTGTCTCTGTCTCTGTCTCTGTATATGCATCTGTCTCTGTCTCTGTCTCCGTCTCTGTCTCTGTCTCTGTCTGTGTCTCTGTCTCTGTCTCTGTCTCTGTCTCTGTCTCTGTCTCTGTCTCTGTCTCTGTCTCTGTCTCCGTCTCTGTCTCTGCCTCTGTCTCTGCCTCTGTCTCTGTCTCTGCCACTGTCTCCGTCTCTGACTCTGTCTCTGTCTCTATCTCCGTCTCTGTCTCTGTCTCCGTCTCTGTCTCTGTCTCTGTCTCTGTCTCTGTCTCTGTCTCTGTCTCTGTCCCTGCCTCTGTCCCTGCCTCTGCCTCTGCCTCTGTCTCTGTCTCTGTCTCTGTCTCTATCGCTGTCTCTCCCTCTGTCCCTGTCTCCGTCTCTGTCCCTGGCTCTGTCTCTGCCACTGTCTCTGTCTCCGTCTCTGTCTCAGTCTCTGTCTCTCTCTCTGTGTCTATCTCTGCCTCTGACTCTGTCGCTGTCCCTGTCTATGTCTCTGTCTCTGTCTCCGTCTGCGTCTCTGTCTCTCTCTCCGTCTCAGTCCCATTCTCTGTCTCTGTCTCCGTCTCTGTCCCTGGCTCTGTCTCTGCCTCTGTCACCGTCTCTGTCTCTGTCTCGGTCTCTGTCTATGTCTCTGTCTCTGTCTCTGTCTCTGTCTGAGACTCTGCCTCTGTCTCTGTCTCTGTCTCTGTCTCTGTCTCTGTCTCTGTCTCTGTCTCTGTCTCTGTCTCTGTCTCTGTCTCTGTCTCTGTCTCTGTCTCTGTCTCTGTCGCTGTTTCTCTCTCTTTCTCTGTCCCTGTCTCTGTCCCTGGCTCTCTCTCTGCCTCTGTCTCCGTCTCTGACTCTGTCTCTGTCTCTATCTCCGTCTCTGTCTCTGTCTCTGTCTCTGTCTCTGTCTCTGTCTCTGTCTCTGTCTCTGTCTCTGCCTCTGCCTCTGCCTCTGCCTCTGTCGCTATCTCTGTCTCTGTCGCTGTCTCTCCCTCTGTCCCTGGTTCTGTCTCTGCCTCTGTCTCTGTCTCTGTCTCTGTGTCTATCTCTGCCTCTGACTCTGTCGCTGTCCCTGTCTATGTCTCTGTCTCTGTCTCCGTCTGCGTCTCTGTGTCTGTCTCTGTCTCTGTCCCAGTCTCTGTCTCTGTCTCCGTCTCTGTCCCTGGCTCTGTCTCTGCCTCTGTCACCGTCTCTGCCTCTGTCTCTGTCTCTGTCTCTGTCTCTGTCTCTGCCTCTGTCTCCGTCTCTGACTCTGTCTCTGTCTCTATCTCCGTCTCTGTCTCTGTCTCCGTCTCTGTCTCTGTCTCTGTCTCTGTCTCTGTCTCTGTCTCTGTCTCTGTCTCTGTCCCTGCCTCTGTCTTTGCCTCTGCCTCTGTCTCTGTCTCTGTCTCTGTCGCTGTCTCTCCCTCTGTGCCAGACTCCGTCTCTGGCCCTGGCACTGTCTCTGCATCTGTCTCCGTCTCTGTCTCTGTCTCTGTCTCGGTCTTTGTCTCCGTCTCTGTCTCTGTCTCGGTCTTTGTCTCTGTCTCTGTCTCTGTCTCTGTCTCTGTCTCTGTCTCTGTCACTGCCTCTGCCTCTGTCTCGGTCTCTGTCTCTGTCTGTGTCGCTGTCTCTCCCTCTGTCCCTGTCTCCGTCTCTGTCCCTGGCTCTGTCTCTGCCTCTATCTCTGTCTCCGTCTCTGTCTCTCTCTCTGTGTCTACCTCTGCCTCTGACTCTGTCGCTGTCCCTGTCTATGTCTCTGTCTCTGTCTCCGTCTCCGTCTCTGTCCCTGGCTCTGTCTCTGCCTCTGTCACCGTCTCTGCCTCTGTCTCTGTCTCTGTCTCTGTCTCTGTCTCTGCCTCTGTCTCCGTCTCTGACTCTGTCTCTGTCTCTATCTCCGTCTCTGTCTCTGTCTCCGTCTCTGTCTCTGTCTCTGTCTCTGTCTCTGTCTCTGTCTCTGTCTCTGTCTCTGTCCCTGCCTCTGTCTTTGCCTCTGCCTCTGTCTCTGTCTCTATCTCCGTCTCTGTCTCTGTCTCTGTCTCTGTCTCTGTCTCCGTCTCTGTCTCTGTCTCTGTCTCTGCCTCTGTCTCTGTCTCTGTCTCTGTCTCTGTCTCTGTCTCTGTCTCTGTCTCTGTCTCTGTCTCTGTCTCTGTCTCTGTCTCTGTCGCTGTCTCTCCCTCTGTCCCTGGTTCTGTCTCTGCCTCTGTCTCCGTCTCTGTCTCTGTCTCGGTCTTTGTCTCCGTCTCTGTCCCTGTCTCTGTCTCTGTCCCTGGCTCTGTCTCTGTCTCAGTATCTGTCTCTGTCTCTGTGTCTATCCCTGCCTCTGACTCTGTCGCTGTCCCTGTCTATGTCTCTGTCTCTGTCTCCGTCTGCGTCTCTGTGTCTGTCTCTGTCTCCGTCCCTGTCTCTGTCTCTGTCTCCGTCTGCGTCTCTGTCTCTCTCTCCGTCTCAGTCCCATTCTCTGTCTCTGTCTCCGTCTCTGTCCCTGGCTCTGTCTCTGCCTCTGTCACCGTCTCTGTCTCTGTCTCGGTCTCTGTCTATGTCTCTGTCTCTGTCTCTGTCTCTGTCTGAGACTCTGCCTCTGTCTCTGTCTCTGTCTCTGTCTCTGTCTCTGTCTCTGTCTCTGTCTCTGTCTCTGTCTCTGTCTCTGTCGCTGTTTCTCTCTCTTTCTCTGTCCCTGTCTCTGTGCCTGGCTCTCTCTCTGCCTCTGTCTCCGTCTCTGACTCTGTCTCTGTCTCTATCTCCGTCTCTGTCTCTGTCTCTGTCTCTGTCTCTGTCTCTGTCTCTGTCTCTGTCTCTGTCTCTGTCTCTGTCTCTGTCTCTGTCTCTGTCTCTGTCACCGTCTCTGTCTCTGTCTCGGTCTCTGTCTATGTCTCTGTCTCTGTCTCTGTCTCTGTCTGAGACTCTGCCTCTGTCTCTGTCTCTGTCTCTGTCTCTGTCTCTGTCTCTGTCTCTGTCTCTGTCTCTGTCTCTGTCTCTGTCTCTGTCTCTGTCTCTGTCTCTGTCGCTGTTTCTCTCTCTTTCTCTGTCCCTGTCTCTGTCCCTGGCTCTTTCTCTGCCTCTGTCTCCGTCTCTGACTCTGTCTCTGTCTCTATCTCCGTCTCTGTCTCTGTCTCTGTCTCTGTCTCTGTCTCTGTCTCTGTCTCTGTCTCTGTCTCTGTCTCTGTCTCTGCCTCTGCCTCTGCCTCTGTCTCTATCTCTGTCTCTGTCGCTGTCTCTCCCTCTGTCCCTGGTTCTGTCTCTGCCTCTGTCTCTGTCTCTGTCTCTGTGTCTATCTCTGCCTCTGACTCTGTCGCTGTCCCTGTCTATGTCTCTGTCTCTGTCTCTGTCTCTGCCTCTGTCTCCGTCTCTGACTCTGTCTCTGTCTCTATCTCCGTCTCTGTCTCTGTCTCCGTCTCTGTCTCTGTCTCTGTCTCTGTCTCTGTCTCTGTCTCTGTCTCTGTCTCTGTCCCTGCCTCTGTCTTTGCCTCTGCCTCTGTCTCTGTCTCTATCTCCGTCTCTGTCTCTGTCTCTGTCTCTGTCTCTGTCTCTGTCTCTGTCTCTGTCTCTGTCTCTGTCTCTGTCTCTGTCTCTGTCTCTGTCTCTGTCTCTGTCTCTGTCTCTGTCTCTGTCTCTGTCTCTGTCTCTGTCGCTGTCTCTCCCTCTGTCCCTGGTTCTGTCTCTGCCTCTGTCTCCGTCTCTGTCTCTGTCTCGGTCTTTGTCTCCGTCTCTGTCCCTGTCTCTGTCTCTGTCCCTGGCTCTGTCTCTGTCTCAGTATCTGTCTCTGTCTCTGTGTCTATCCCTGCCTCTGACTCTGTCGCTGTCCCTGTCTATGTCTCTGTCTCTGTCTCCGTCTGCGTCTCTGTGTCTGTCTCTGTCTCTGTCCCAGTCTCTGTCTCTGTCTCCGTCTCTGTCCCTGGCTCTGTCTCTGCCTCTGTCACCGTCTCTGCCTCTGTCTCTGTCTCTGTCTCTGTCTCTGTCTCTGCCTCTGTCTCCGTCTCGGACTCTGTCTCTGTCTCTATCTCCGTCTCTGTCTCTGTCTCCGTCCCTGTCTCTGTCTCTGTCTCCGTCTGCGTCTCTGTCTCTCTCTCCGTCTCAGTCCCATTCTCTGTCTCTGTCTCCGTCTCTGTCCCTGGCTCTGTCTCTGCCTCTGTCACCGTCTCTGTCTCTGTCTCGGTCTCTGTCTATGTCTCTGTCTCTGTCTCTGTCTCTGTCTGAGACTCTGCCTCTGTCTCTGTCTCTGTCTCTGTCTCTGTCTCTGTCTCTGTCTCTGTCTCTGTCTCTGTCTCTGTCTCTGTCTCTGTCTCTGTCGCTGTTTCTCTCTCTTTCTCTGTCCCTGTCTCTGTGCCTGGCTCTCTCTCTGCCTCTGTCTCCGTCTCTGACTCTGTCTCTGTCTCTATCTCCGTCTCTGTCTCTGTCTCTGTCTCTGTCTCTGTCTCTGTCTCTGTCTCTGTCTCTGTCTCTGTCTCTGTCTCTGTCTCTGTCTCTGTCACCGTCTCTGTCTCTGTCTCGGTCTCTGTCTATG
Source organism: Megachile willughbiella (assembly GCA_945859595.2). Taxonomy (NCBI): domain Eukaryota; kingdom Metazoa; phylum Arthropoda; class Insecta; order Hymenoptera; family Megachilidae; genus Megachile; species Megachile willughbiella. Next base: position 53,233 of record CAMAOD020000147.1, read on the forward strand.
TCTCTGTCTCTGTCTCTGCCTCTGTCTCCGTCTCGGACTCTGTCTCTGTCTCTATCTCCGTCTCTGTCTCTGTCTCCGTCCCTGTCTCTGTCTCTGTCTCCGTCTGCGTCTCTGTCTCTCTCTCCGTCTCAGTCCCATTCTCTGTCTCTGTCTCCGTCTCTGTCCCTGGCTCTGTCTCTGCCTCTGTCACCGTCTCTGTCTCTGCCTCTGTCTCTGTCTCTGTCTCTGTCTCTGTCTCTGTCTCTGTCTCTGTCTCTGTCTCTGTCTCTGTCTCTGTCTCTGTCTCTGTCTCTGTCGCTGTTTCTCTCTCTTTCTCTGTCCCTGTCTCTGTCCCTGGCTCTTTCTCTGCCTCTGTCTCCGTCTCTGACTCTGTCTCTGTCTCTATCTCCGTCTCTGTCTCTGTCTCTGTCTCTGTCTCTGTCTCTGTCTCTGTCTCTGTCTCTGTCTCTGCCTCTGCCTCTGCCTCTGTCTCTATCTCTGTCTCTGTCGCTGTCTCTCCCTCTGTCCCTGGTTCTGTCTCTGCCTCTGTCTCTGTCTCTGTCTCTGTGTCTATCTCTGCCTCTGACTCTGTCGCTGTCCCTGTCTATGTCTCTGTCTCTGTCTCCGTCTGCGTCTCTGTGTCTGTCTCTGTCTCTGTCCCAGTCTCTGTCTCTGTCTCCGTCTCTGTCCCTGGCTCTGTCTCTGCCTCTGTCACCGTCTCTGCCTCTGTCTCTGTCTCTGTCTCTGTCTCTGTCTCTGCCTCTGTCTCCGTCTCTGACTCTGTCTCTGTCTCTATCTCCGTCTCTGTCTCTGTCTCCGTCTCTGTCTCTGTCTCTGTCTCTGTCTCTGTCTCTGTCTCTGTCTCTGTCTCTGTCCCTGCCTCTGTCTCCGTCTCTGACTCTGTCTCTGTCTCTATCTCCGTCTCTGTCTCTGTCTCTGTCTCTGTCTCTGTCTCTGTCTCTGTCTCTGTCTCTGTCTCTGTCTCCGTCTCTGTCTCTGTCTCGGTCTTTGTCTCCGTCTCTGTCCCTGTCTCTGTCTCTGTCCCTGGCTCTGTCTCTGTCTCAGTATCTGTCTCTGTCTCTGTGTCTATCCCTGCCTCTGACTCTGTCGCTGTCCCTGTCTATGTCTCTGTCTCTGTCTCCGTCTGCGTCTCTGTGTCTGTCTCTGTCTCTGTCCCAGTCTCTGTCTCTGTCTCCGTCTCTGTCCCTGGCTCTGTCTCTGCCTCTGTCACCGTCTCTGCCTCTGTCTCTGTCTCTGTCTCTGTCTCTGTCTCTGCCTCTGTCTCCGTCTCGGACTCTGTCTCTGTCTCTATCTCCGTCTCTGTCTCTGTCTCCGTCCCTGTCTCTGTCTCTGTCTCCGTCTGCGTCTCTGTCTCTCTCTCCGTCTCAGTCCCATTCTCTGTCTCTGTCTCCGTCTCTGTCCCTGGCTCTGTCTCTGCCTCTGTCACCGTCTCTGTCTCTGTCTCGGTCTCTGTCTATGTCTCTGTCTCTGTCTCTGTCTCTGTCTGAGACTCTGCCTCTGTCTCTGTCTCTGTCTCTGTCTCTGTCTCTGTCTCTGTCTCTGTCTCTGTCTCTGTCTCTGTCTCTGTCTCTGTCGCTGTTTCTCTCTCTTTCTCTGTCCCTGTCTCTGTGCCTGGCTCTCTCTCTGCCTCTGTCTCCGTCTCTGACTCTGTCTCTGTCTCTATCTCCGTCTCTGTCTCTGTCTCTGTCTCTGTCTCTGTCTCTGTCTCTGTCTCTGTCTCTGTCTCTGTCTCTGTCTCTGTCTCTGTCTCTGTCTCTGTCACCGTCTCTGTCTCTGTCTCGGTCTCTGTCTATGTCTCTGTCTCTGTCTCTGTCTCTGTCTGAGACTCTGCCTCTGTCTCTGTCTCTGTCTCTGTCTCTGTCTCTGTCTCTGTCTCTGTCTCTGTCTCTGTCTCTGTCTCTGTCTCTGTCTCTGTCTCTGTCTCTGTCGCTGTTTCTCTCTCTTTCTCTGTCCCTGTCTCTGTCCCTGGCTCTTTCTCTGCCTCTGTCTCCGTCTCTGACTCTGTCTCTGTCTCTATCTCCGTCTCTGTCTCTGTCTCTGTCTCTGTCTCTGTCTCTGTCTCTGTCTCTGTCTCTGTCTCTGTCTCTGTCTCTGCCTCTGCCTCTGCCTCTGTCTCTATCTCTGTCTCTGTCGCTGTCTCTCCCTCTGTCCCTGGTTCTGTCTCTGCCTCTGTCTCTGTCTCTGTCTCTGTGTCTATCTCTGCCTCTGACTCTGTCGCTGTCCCTGTCTATGTCTCTGTCTCTGTCTCTGTCTCTGCCTCTGTCTCCGTCTCTGACTCTGTCTCTGTCTCTATCTCCGTCTCTGTCTCTGTCTCCGTCTCTGTCTCTGTCTCTGTCTCTGTCTCTGTCTCTGTCTCTGTCTCTGTCTCTGTCTCTGTCTCTGTCCCTGCCTCTGTCTTTGCCTCTGCCTCTGCCTCTGTCTCCGTCTCTGTCTCTGTCTCGGTCTTTGTCTCCGTCTCTGTCCCTGTCTCTGTCTCTGTCCCTGGCTCTGTCTCTGTCTCAGTATCTGTCTCTGTCTCTGTGTCTATCCCTGCCTCTGACTCTGTCGCTGTCCCTGTCTATGTCTCTGTCTCTGTCTCCGTCTGCGTCTCTGTGTCTGTCTCTGTCTCTGTCCCAGTCTCTGTCTCTGTCTCCGTCTCTGTCCCTGGCTCTGTCTCTGCCTCTGTCACCGTCTCTGCCTCTGTCTCTGTCTCTGTCTCTGTCTCTGTCTCTGCCTCTGTCTCCGTCTCGGACTCTGTCTCTGTCTCTATCTCCGTCTCTGTCTCTGTCTCCGTCCCTGTCTCTGTCTCTGTCTCCGTCTGCGTCTCTGTCTCTCTCTCCGTCTCAGTCCCATTCTCTGTCTCTGTCTCCGTCTCTGTCCCTGGCTCTGTCTCTGCCTCTGTCACCGTCTCTGTCTCTGTCTCGGTCTCTGTCTATGTCTCTGTCTCTGTCTCTGTCTCTGTCTGAGACTCTGCCTCTGTCTCTGTCTCTGTCTCTGTCTCTGTCTCTGTCTCTGTCTCTGTCTCTGTCTCTGTCTCTGTCTCTGTCTCTGTCGCTGTTTCTCTCTCTTTCTCTGTCCCTGTCTCTGTGCCTGGCTCTCTCTCTGCCTCTGTCTCCGTCTCTGACTCTGTCTCTGTCTCTATCTCCGTCTCTGTCTCTGTCTCTGTCTCTGTCTCTGTCTCTGTCTCTGTCTCTGTCTCTGTCTCTGTCTCTGTCTCTGTCTCTGTCTCTGTCACCGTCTCTGTCTCTGTCTCGGTCTCTGTCTATGTCTCTGTCTCTGTCTCTGTCTCTGTCTGAGACTCTGCCTCTGTCTCTGTCTCTGTCTCTGTCTCTGTCTCTGTCTCTGTCTCTGTCTCTGTCTCTGTCTCTGTCTCTGTCTCTGTCTCTGTCTCTGTCTCTGTCTCTGTCTCTGTCGCTGTTTCTCTCTCTTTCTCTGTCCCTGTCTCTGTCCCTGGCTCTTTCTCTGCCTCTGTCTCCGTCTCTGACTCTGTCTCTGTCTCTATCTCCGTCTCTGTCTCTGTCTCTGTCTCTGTCTCTGTCTCTGTCTCTGTCTCTGTCTCTGTCTCTGTCTCTGTCTCTGTCTCTGCCTCTGCCTCTGCCTCTGTCTCTATCTCTGTCTCTGTCGCTGTCTCTCCCTCTGTCCCTGGTTCTGTCTCTGCCTCTGTCTCTGTCTCTGTCTCTGTGTCTATCTCTGCCTCTGACTCTGTCGCTGTCCCTGTCTATGTCTCTGTCTCTGTCTCCGTCTGCGTCTCTGTGTCTGTCTCTGTCTCTGTCCCAGTCTCTGTCTCTGTCTCCGTCTCTGTCCCTGGCTCTGTCTCTGCCTCTGTCACCGTCTCTGCCTCTGTCTCTGTCTCTGTCTCTGTCTCTGTCTCTGCCTCTGTCTCCGTCTCTGACTCTGTCTCTGTCTCTATCTCCGTCTCTGTCTCTGTCTCCGTCTCTGTCTCTGTCTCTGTCTCTGTCTCTGTCTCTGTCTCTGTCTCTGTCTCTGTCCCTGCCTCTGTCTTTGCCTCTGCCTCTGTCTCTGTCTCTGTCTCTGTCGCTGTCTCTCCCTCTGTGCCAGACTCCGTCTCTGGCCCTGGCACTGTCTCTGCCTCTGTCTCCGTCTCTGTCTCTGTCTCTGTCTCGGTCTTTGTCTCCGTCTCTGTCTCTGTCTCGGTCTTTGTCTCTGTCTCTGTCTCTGTCTCTGTCTCTGTCTCTGTCTCTGTCACTGCCTCTGCCTCTGTCTCGGTCTCTGTCTCTGTCTGTGTCGCTGTCTCTCCCTCTGTCCCTGTCTCCGTCTCTGTCCCTGGCTCTGTCTCTGCCTCTATCTCTGTCTCCGTCTCTGTCTCTCTCTCTGTGTCTACCTCTGCCTCTGACTCTGTCGCTGTCCCTGTCTATGTCTCTGTCTCTGTCTCCGTCTCCGTCTCTGTCCCTGGCTCTGTCTCTGCCTCTGTCACCGTCTCTGCCTCTGTCTCTGTCTCTGTCTCTGTCTCTGTCTCTGCCTCTGTCTCCGTCTCTGACTCTGTCTCTGTCTCTATCTCCGTCTCTGTCTCTGTCTCCGTCTCTGTCTCTGTCTCTGTCTCTGTCTCTGTCTCTGTCTCTGTCTCTGTCTCTGTCCCTGCCTCTGTCTTTGCCTCTGCCTCTGTCTCTGTCTCTATCTCCGTCTCTGTCTCTGTCTCTGTCTCTGTCTCTGTCTCTGTCTCTGTCTCTGTCTCTGTCTCTGTCTCTGTCTCTGTCTCTGTCTCTGTCTCTGTCTCTGTCTCTGTCTCTGTCTCTGTCTCTGTCTCTGTCTCTGCCTCTGCCTCTGCCTCTGTCTCTATCTCTGTCTCTGTCGCTGTCTCTCCCTCTGTCCCTGGTTCTGTCTCTGCCTCTGTCTCCGTCTCTGTCTCTGTCTCGGTCTTTGTCTCCGTCTCTGTCCCTGTCTCTGTCTCTGTCCCTGGCTCTGTCTCTGTCTCAGTATCTGTCTCTGTCTCTGTGTCTATCCCTGCCTCTGACTCTGTCGCTGTCCCTGTCTATGTCTCTGTCTCTGTCTCCGTCTGCGTCTCTGTGTCTGTCTCTGTCTCTGTCCCAGTCTCTGTCTCTGTCTCCGTCTCTGTCCCTGGCTCTGTCTCTGCCTCTGTCACCGTCTCTGCCTCTGTCTCTGTCTCTGTCTCTGTCTCTGTCTCTGCCTCTGTCTCCGTCTCGGACTCTGTCTCTGTCTCTATCTCCGTCTCTGTCTCTGTCTCCGTCCCTGTCTCTGTCTCTGTCTCCGTCTGCGTCTCTGTCTCTCTCTCCGTCTCAGTCCCATTCTCTGTCTCTGTCTCCGTCTCTGTCCCTGGCTCTGTCTCTGCCTCTGTCACCGTCTCTGTCTCTGTCTCGGTCTCTGCCTATGTCTCTGTCTCTGTCTCTGTCTCTGTCTGAGACTCTGCCTCTGTCTCTGTCTCTGTCTCTGGCTCTGTCTCTGTCTCTGTCTCTGTCTCTGTCTCTGTCTCTGTCTCTGTCGCTGTTTCTCTCTCTTTCTCTGTCCCTGTCTCTGTCCCTGGCTCTCTCTCTGCCTCTGTCTCCGTCTCTGACTCTGTCTCTGTCTCTATCTCCGTCTCTGTCTCTGTCTCTGTCTCTGTCTCTGTCTCTGTCTCTGTCTCTGTCTCTGTCTCTGTCTCTGTCTCTGTCTCTGTCTCTGTCTCTGTCTCTGTCTCTGTCTCTGTCTCTGTCTCTGTCTCTGTCTCTGTCTCTGCCTCTGCCTCTGCCTCTGTCTCTATCTCTGTCTCTGTCGCTGTCTCTCCCTCTGTCCCTGGTTCTGTCTCTGCCTCTGTCTCCGTCTCTGTCTCTGTCTCGGTCTTTGTCTCCGTCTCTGTCCCTGTCTCTGTCTCTGTCCCTGTGTCTGTCTCTGTCTCAGTCTCTGTCTCTGTCTCTGTGTCTATCTCTGCCTCTGACTCTGTCGCTGTCCCTGTCTATGTCTCTGTCTCTGTCTCCGTCTGCGTCTCTGTGTCTGTCTCTGTCTCTGTCCCAGTCTCTGTCTCTGTCTCCGTCTCTGTCCCTGGCTCTGTCTCTGCCTCTGCCACCGTCTCTGCCTCTGTCTCTGTCTCTGTCTCTGCCTCTGTCTCCGTCTCTGACTCTGTCTCTGTCTCTATCTCCGTCTCTGTCTCCGTCTCCGTCTCTGTCTCTGTCTCTGTCTCTGTCTCTGTCTCTGTCTCTGTCTCTGTCCCTGCCTCTGTCTTTGCCTCTGCCTCTGTCTCTGTCTCTGTCTCTGTCGCTGTCTCTCCCTCTGTGACAGACTCCGTCTCTGGCCCTGGCACTGTCTCTGCCTCTGTCTCCGTCTCTGTCTCTGTCTCGGTCTTTGTCTCCGTCTCTGTCTCTGTCTCTGTCTCCGCCTCTGTCCCAGTCTCTGTCTCTGTCTCTGGCTCTGTCTCTGCCTCTGTCACCGTCTCTGTCTCTGTCTCGGTCCTTGTCTCTGTCTCTGTCTCTGTCTCTGTCTCTGTCTCTGTCTCTGTCTCTGTCTCTGTCTCTGTCTCTGTCGCTGTTTCTCTCTCTTTCTCTGTCCTTGTCTCTGTCCCTGGCTCTCTCTCTGCCTCTGTCTCCGTCTCTGACTCTGTCTCTGTCTCTATCTCCGTCTCTGTCTCTGTCTCTGTCTCTGTCTCTGTCTCTGTCTCTGTCTCTGTCTCTGTCTCTGTCTCTGTCTCTGTTTCTGTCTCTGTCTCTGTCTCTGCCTCTGCCTCTGCCTCTGTCTCTATCTCTGTCTCTGTCGCTGTCTCTCCCTCTGTCCCTGGGTCTGTCTCTGCCTCTGTCTCCGTCTCTGTCTCTGTCTCGGTCTTTGTCTCCGTCTCTGTCCCTGTCTCCGTCTCTGTCCCTGGCTCTGTCTCTGTCTCAGTCTCTGTCTCTGTCTCTGTGTCTATCTCTGCCTCTGACTCTGTCGCTGTCCCTGTCTATGTCTCTGTCTCTGTCACCGTCTGCGTCTCTGTGTCTGTCTCTGTCTCTGTCCCAGTCTCTGTCTCTGTCTCCGTCTCTGTCCCTGGCTCTGTCTCTGCCTCTGTCACCGTCTCTGCCTCTGTCTCTGTCTCTGTCTCTGTCTCTGTCTCTGTCTCTGTCTCAGTCTCTGTCTCTGTCGCTGTCTCTCCCTCTGTCCCTGTCTCCGTCACTGTCCCTGGACCTGTCTCTGCCTCTGTCTTCGTCTTCGTTTCCGTCTCTGTCTCTGCCGCTGTCTCTGTCTCTGTCTCAGTCTCTGTCTCTGTCTCTGTCTCTGTGTCCGTCTCTGTCTCTGTCTCTGTCTCTGTCTCTGCCTCCGTCTCTGTCTCTGCCTCTGTCTCCGTCTCTGACTCTGTCTCCGTCTCTATCTCCGTCTCTGTCTCTGTCTCTGCCTCTGTCTCCGTCTCTGTCTCTGTCTCGGTCTTTGCCTCCGTCTCTGCCTCTGTCTGTGTCTCGGTCTCAGTCTCCGTGCCTGTCTCTGCCGCTGTCTCTGTCTCAGTCTCAGTCCCTGGCTCTGCCTCTGCCTCTGTCTCCGTCTCTGTCTCTGTCTCGTTCTTTGTCTCCGTCTCTGTCTCTGTCTTTGTCTACGTCTCTGTCTCTGTCTCTGTCTCTGTCTTTGTCTCTGTCTCTGTGTCTATCTCTGCCTCTGACTCTGTCGCTGTCCCTGTCTATGTCTCTGTCTCTGTCACCGTCTGCGTCTCTGTGTCTGTCTCTGTCTCTGTCCCAGTCTCTGTCTCTGTCTCCGTCTCTGTCCCTGGCTCTGTCTCTGCCTCTGTCACCGTCTCTGCCTCTGTCTCTGTCTCTGTCTCTGTCTCTGTCTCTGTCTCTGTCTCAGTCTCTGTCTCTGTCGCTGTCTCTCCCTCTGTCCCTGTCTCCGTCACTGTCCCTGGACCTGTCTCTGCCTCTGTCTTCGTCTTCGTTTCCGTCTCTGTCTCTGCCGCTGTCTCTGTCTCTGTCTCAGTCTCTGTCTCTGTCTCTGTCTCTGTGTCCGTCTCTGTCTCTGTCTCTGTCTCTGTCTCTGCCTCCGTCTCTGTCTCTGCCTCTGTCTCCGTCTCTGACTCTGTCTCCGTCTCTATCTCCGTCTCTGTCTCTGTCTCTGCCTCTGTCTCCGTCTCTGTCTCTGTCTCGGTCTTTGCCTCCGTCTCTGCCTCTGTCTGTGTCTCGGTCTCAGTCTCCGTGCCTGTCTCTGCCGCTGTCTCTGTCTCAGTCTCAGTCCCTGGCTCTGCCTCTGCCTCTGTCTCCGTCTCTGTCTCTGTCTCGTTCTTTGTCTCCGTCTCTGTCTCTGTCTTTGTCTACGTCTCTGTCTCTGTCTCTGTCTCTGTCTTTGTCTCTGTCTCTGTCTCTGTCTCTGTCTCTGTCTCTGTCTCTGTCTCTGTCTCTGTCTCTGCCTCTGTCTCCGTCTCTGACTCTGTCTCCGTCTCTATCTCCGTCTCTGTCTCTGTCTCTGCCTCTGTCTCCGTCTCTGTCTCTGTCTCGGTCTTTGCCTCCGTCTCTGCCTCTGTCTGTGTCTCGGTCTCAGTCTCCGTGCCTGTCTCTGCCGCTGTCTCTGTCTCAGTCTCAGTCCCTGGCTCTGCCTCTGCCTCTGTCTCCGTCTCTGTCTCTGTCTCGTTCTTTGTCTCCGTCTCTGTCTCTGTCTTTGTCTACGTCTCTGTCTCTGTCTCTGTCTCTGTCTCTGTCTTTGTCTCTGTCTCTGTCTCTGTCTCTGTCTCTGTCTCTGTCTCTGTCTCAGCCTCTGCCTCTGTCCCTGTCTCCGTCTCTGTCCCTGGCTCTGTCTCTGCCTCTGTCTCTGTCTCTGTCTCTGTCTCAGTCTCTGTCTCTGTCTGTGTGTCTATCTCTGCCTCTGACTCTGTCGCTGTCCCTGTCTATGTCTCTGTCTCTGTCTCCGTCTGCGTCTCTGTCTCTCTCTCCGTCTCAGTCCCAGTCCCTGTCTCTGTCTCCGTCTCTGTCCCTGGCTCTGTCTCTGCCTCTGTCTCTGTCTCGGTCTTTGTCTATGTCTCTGTCTCTGTCTGAGACTCTGCCTCTGTCTCTGTCTCTGTCTCTGTCTCTGTCTCTGTCGCTGCTTCTCTCTCTTTCTCTGTCCCTGTCTCTGACCCTGGCTCTCTCTCTGCCTCTGTCTCCGTCTCTGACTCTGTCTCTGTCTCTATCTTCGTCTCTGTCTCTGTCTCTGTCTCTGTCTCTGTCCCTGTCTCTGTCTCTGTCTCTGTCTCCGTCTCTGTCTCTGTCTCTGTCTCTGTCTCTGTCTCTGTCTCTGTCTCTTTCTCTGTCTCTGCCTCTGCCTCTGTCTCTGTCTCTGTCTCTGTCGCTGTCTCTCCCTCCGTCCCTGTCTCCGTCTCTGTCCCTGGCTCTGTCTCTGCCTCTGTCTCCGTCACTGTCTCCGTCTCGTTCTTTGTCTCCGTCTCTGTCTCTGTCTCTGTCTCTGTCTCGGTCTTTGTCTCTGTCTCTGTCTCTGTCTCTGTCTCTGTCTCTATCTCTGTCTCTGTCTCTGTCTCTGTCTCTGTCTCTGTCTCTGTCTCTGTCTCTGTCACTGTCACTGTCTCTGTCTCTGTCTCTGTCTCTGTCTCTGCCTCTGTCTCTGTCTCTGCCTCCGCCTCTGTCCCAGTCTCTATCTCTCTCTCCGTCTCTGTCCCTGGCTCTGTCTCTGCCTCTGTCACCGTCTCTGTCTCTGTATCTGTCTCTGTCTCTGTCTCTGTCTCTGCCTCTGTCTCTGTCTCTGTCTCTGTCACTGTCTCTGTCTCTGCCTCTGCCTCTGTCTCTGCCTCTGTCCCTGTCTCTGTCTCTGTCTCTGTCTCCGTCTCCGTCTCTGTCTCTGTCTCTGTCTCCGCCTCTGTCCCAGTCTCTGTCTCTGTCTCCGTCTCTGTCCCTGGCTCTGTCTCTGCCTCTGTCACCGTCTCTGTCTCTCTCTCGGTCTTTGTCTCTGTCTCTGTCTCTGTCTCTGCCTCTGTCTCAGCCTCTGCCTCTGTCTCTGTCTCTGTCTCTGTCGCTGTCTCTCCCTCTGTCCCTGTCTCCGTCTCTGTCCCTGGCTCTCTCTCTGCCTCTGTCTCCGTCTCTGACTCTGTCTCTGTCTCTATCTTCGTCTCTGTCTCTGTCTCTGTCTCTGTCTCTGTCTCTGTCTCTGTCTCTGTCTCTGTCTCTGTCACTGTCTCCGTCTCTGTCTCTCTCTCTGTCTCTGTCTCTGTCTCTGTCTCTTTCTCTTTCTCTGTCTCTGTCTCTGCCTCTGCCTCTGTCTCTGTCTCTGTCTCTGTCGCTGTCTCTCCCTCCGTCCCTGTCTCCGTCTCTGTCCCTGGCTCTGTCTCTGCCTCTGTCTCCGTCACTGTCTCCGTCTCGGTCTCTGTCTCTGTCTCTGTCTCGGTCTCCGTCTCTGTCTCTGACTCTGTCTCTGTCTCTATCTCCGTCTCTGTCTCCGTCTGCGTCTCTGTCTCTCTCTCCGTCTCAGTCCCATTCTCCGTCTCTGTCTCCGTCTCTGTCCCTGGCTCTGTCTCTGCCTCTGTCACCGTCTCTGTCTCTGTCTCGGTCTCTGTCTATGTCTCTGTCTCTGTCTATGTCTCTGTCTGAGACTCTGCCTCTGTCTCTGTATCTGTCTCCGTCTCTGTCTCTGTCTCTGTCTCTGTCTCTGTCGCTGTTTCTCTCTCTTTCTCTGTCCCTGTCTCTGTCCCTGGCTCTCTCTCTGCCTCTGTCTCCGTCTCTGACTCTGTCTCTGTCTCTATCTCCGTCTCTGTCGCTGTCTCTATCTCTGTCTCTGCCTCTGCCTCTGCCTCTGTCTCTATTTCTGTCTCTGTCGCTGTCTCTCCCTCTGTCCCTGGTTCTGTCTCTGCCTCTGTCTCCGTCTGTGTCTCTGTCTCGGTCTTTGTCTCCGTCTCTGTCCCTGTCTCTGTCTCTGTCCCTGGCTCTGTCTCTGTCTCAGTCTCTGTCTCTGTCTCTGTGTCTATCTCTGCCTCTGACTCTGTCGCTGTCCCTGTATATGTCTCTGTCTCTGTCTCCGTCTGCGTCTCTGTCTCTCTCTCCGTCTCAGTCCCAGTCTCTGTCTCTGTCTCCGTCTCTGTCCCTGGCTCTGTCTCTGCCTCTGTCTCTGTCTCGGTCTTTGTCTATGTCTCTGTCTCTGCCTCTGTCTCTGTCTGAGACTCTGCCTCTGTCTCTCTGTCTGTCTCTGTCTCTGTCTCTGTCGCTGTTTCTCTCTCTTTCTCTGTCCCTGTCACTGACCCTGGCTCTCTCTCTGCCTCTGTCTCCGTCTCTGACTCTGTCTCTGTCTCTATCTCCGTCTCTGTCTCTGTCTCTGTCTGTGTCTCTGTCTCTGTCTCTGTCTCTGTCTCTGTCTCTGTCTCTGTCTCTGTCTCTGTCTCTGTCTCCGTCTCTGTCTCTGTCCCTGTCTACGTCTCTGTCTCTGTCTCTGTCTCTGTCTTTGTCTCTGTCTCTGTCTCTGTCTCTGTCTCTGTCTCTGTCTCTGTCTCTGTCTCTGTCTCTGTCTCTGCCTCTGTCTCCGTCTCTGACTCTGTCTCCGTCTCTATCTCCGTCTCTGTCTCTGTCTCTGCCTCTGTCTCCGTCTCTGTCTCTGTCTCGGTCTTTGCCTCCGTCTCTGCCTCTGTCTGTGTCTCGGTCTCAGTCTCCGTGCCTGTCTCTGCCGCTGTCTCTGTCTCAGTCTCAGTCCCTGGCTCTGCCTCTGCCTCTGTCTCCGTCTCTGTCTCTGTCTCGTTCTTTGTCTCCGTCTCTGTCTCTGTCTTTGTCTACGTCTCTGTATCTGTCTCTGTCTCTGTCTCTGTCTTTGTCTCTGTCTCTGTCTCTGTCTCTGTCTCTGTCTCTGTCTCTGTCTCTGTCTCAGCCTCTGCCTCTGTCCCTGTCTCCGTCTCTGTCCCTGGCTCTGTCTCTGCCTCTGTCTCTGTCTCTGTCTCTGTCTCAGTCTCTGTCTCTGTCTGTGTGTCTATCTCTGCCTCTGACTCTGTCGCTGTCCCTGTCTATGTCTCTGTCTCTGTCTCCGTCTGCGTCTCTGTCTCTCTCTCCGTCTCAGTCCCAGTCCCTGTCTCTGTCTCCGTCTCTGTCCCTGGCTCTGTCTCTGCCTCTGTCTCTGTCTCGGTCTTTGTCTATGTCTCTGTCTCTGTCTGAGACTCTGCCTCTGTCTCTGTCTCTGTCTCTGTCTCTGTCTCTGTCGCTGTTTCTCTCTCTTTCTCTGTCCCTGTCTCTGACCCTGGCTCTCTCTCTGCCTCTGTCTCCGTCTCTGACTCTGTCTCTGTCTCTATCTTCGTCTCTGTCTCTGTCTCTGTCTCTGTCTCTGTCCCTGTCTCTGTCTCTGTCTCTGTCTCCGTCTCTGTCTCTGTCTCTGTCTCTGTCTCTGTCTCTGTCTCTGTCTCTTTCTCTGTCTCTGCCTCTGCCTCTGTCTCTGTCTCTGTCTCTGTCGCTGTCTCTCCCTCCGTCCCTGTCTCCGTCTCTGTCCCTGGCTCTGTCTCTGCCTCTGTCTCCGTCACTGTCTCCGTCTCGTTCTTTGTCTCCGTCTCTGTCTCTGTCTCTGTCTCTGTCTCGGTCTTTGTCTCTGTCTCTGTCTCTGTCTCTGTCTCTGTCTCTATCTCTGTCTCTGTCTCTGTCTCTGTCTCTGTCTCTGTCTCTGTCTCTGTCTCTGTCACTGTCACTGTCTCTGTCTCTGTCTCTGTCTCTGTCTCTGCCTCTGTCTCTGTCTCTGCCTCCGCCTCTGTCCCAGTCTCTATCTCTCTCTCCGTCTCTGTCCCTGGCTCTGTCTCTGCCTCTGTCACCGTCTCTGTCTCTGTATCTGTCTCTGTCTCTGTCTCTGTCTCTGCCTCTGTCTCTGTCTCTGTCTCTGTCACTTTCTCCGTCTCTGCCTCTGCCTCTGTCTCTGCCTCTGTCCCTGTCTCTGTCTCTGTCTCTGTCTCCGTCTCCGTCTCTGTCTCTGTCTCTGTCTCCGCCTCTGTCCCAGTCTCTGTCTCTGTCTCCGTCTCTGTCCCTGGCTCTGTCTCTGCCTCTGTCACCGTCTCTGTCTCTCTCTCGGTCTTTGTCTCTGTCTCTGTCTCTGTCTCTGCCTCTGTCTCAGCCTCTGCCTCTGTCTCTGTCTCTGTCTCTGTCGCTGTCTCTCCCTCTGTCCCTGTCTCCGTCTCTGTCCCTGGCTCTCTCTCTGCCTCTGTCTCCGTCTCTGACTCTGTCTCTGTCTCTATCTTCGTCTCTGTCTCTGTCTCTGTCTCTGTCTCTGTCTCTGTCTCTGTCTCTTTCTCTTTCTCTGTCTCTGTCTCTGCCTCTGCCTCTGTCTCTGTCTCTGTCTCTGTCGCTGTCTCTCCCTCCGTCCCTGTCTCCGTCTCTGTCCCTGGCTCTGTCTCTGCCTCTGTCTCCGTCACTGTCTCCGTCTCGGTCTCTGTCTCTGTCTCTGTCTCGGTCTCCGTCTCTGTCTCTGACTCTGTCTCTGTCTCTATCTCCGTCTCTGTCTCCGTCTGCGTCTCTGTCTCTCTCTCCGTCTCAGTCCCATTCTCCGTCTCTGTCTCCGTCTCTGTCCCTGGCTCTGTCTCTGCCTCTGTCACCGTCTCTGTCTCTGTCTCGGTCTCTGTCTATGTCTCTGTCTCTGTCTATGTCTCTGTCTGAGACTCTGCCTCTGTCTCTGTATCTGTCTCCGTCTCTGTCTCTGTCTCTGTCTCTGTCTCTGTCGCTGTTTCTCTCTCTTTCTCTGTCCCTGTCTCTGTCCCTGGCTCTCTCTCTGCCTCTGTCTCCGTCTCTGACTCTGTCTCTGTCTCTATCTCCGTCTCTGTCGCTGTCTCTATCTCTGTCTCTGCCTCTGCCTCTGCCTCTGTCTCTATTTCTGTCTCTGTCGCTGTCTCTCCCTCTGTCCCTGGTTCTGTCTCTGCCTCTGTCTCCGTCTGTGTCTCTGTCTCGGTCTTTGTCTCCGTCTCTGTCCCTGTCTCTGTCTCTGTCCCTGGCTCTGTCTCTGTCTCAGTCTCTGTCTCTGTCTCTGTGTCTATCTCTGCCTCTGACTCTGTCGCTGTCCCTGTATATGTCTCTGTCTCTGTCTCCGTCTGCGTCTCTGTCTCTCTCTCCGTCTCAGTCCCAGTCTCTGTCTCTGTCTCCGTCTCTGTCCCTGGCTCTGTCTCTGCCTCTGTCTCTGTCTCGGTCTTTGTCTATGTCTCTGTCTCTGCCTCTGTCTCTGTCTGAGACTCTGCCTCTGTCTCTCTGTCTGTCTCTGTCTCTGTCTCTGTCGCTGTTTCTCTCTCTTTCTCTGTCCCTGTCACTGACCCTGGCTCTCTCTCTGCCTCTGTCTCCGTCTCTGACTCTGTCTCTGTCTCTATCTCCGTCTCTGTCTCTGTCTCTGTCTGTGTCTCTGTCTCTGTCTCTGTCTCTGTCTCTGTCTCTGTCTCTGTCTCTGTCTCTGTCTCTGTCTCCGTCTCTGTCTCTGTCCCTGTCTATGTCTCTGTCTCTGTCTCTGTCTCTGTCTCTGTCTCTTTCTCTGTCTCTGTCTCTGTCTCTGTCTCTGTCTCTGCCTCTGCCTCTGCCTCTGTCTCTATCTCTGTCTCTGTCGCTGTCTCTCCCTCTGTCCCTGGTTCTGTCTCTGCCTCTGTCTCCGTCTCTGCCTCTGTCTCGGTCTTTGTCTCCGTCTCTGTCCCTGTCTCTGTCTCTGTCCCTGGCTCTGTCTCTGTCTCAGTCTCTGTCTCTGTCTCTGTGTCTATCTCTGCCTCTGACTCTGTCGCTGTCCCTGTATATGTCTCTGTCTCTGTCTCCGTCTGCGTCTCTGTCTCTCTCTCCGTCTCAGTCCCAGTCTCTGTCTCTGTCTCCGTCTCTGTCCCTGGCTCTGTCTCTGCCTCTGTCTCTGTCTCGGTCTTTGTCTATGTCTCTGTTTCTGCCTCTGTCTCTGTCTGAGACTCTGCCTCTGTCTCTCTGTCTGTCTCTGTCTCTGTCTCTGTCGCTGTTTCTCTCTCTTTCTCTGTCCCTGTCACTGACCCTGGCTCTCTCTCTGCCTCTGTCTCCAACTCTGACTCTGTCTCTGTCTCTATCTCCGTCTCTGTCTCTGTCTCTGTCTCTGTCTCTGTCTCTGTCTCTGTCTCTGTCTCTGTCTCTGTCTCCGTCTCTGTCTCTGTCCCTGTCTCTATCTCTGTCTCTGTCTCTGTCTCTGTCTCTGTCTCTTTCTCTGTCTCTGCCTCTGCCTCTGTCTCTGTCTCTGTCTCTGTCGCTGTCTCTCCCTCCGTCCCTGTCGCCGTCTCTGTCCCTGGCTCTGTCTCTGCCTCTGTCTCCGTCACTGTCTCCGTCTCGGTCTTTGTCTCCGTCTCTGTCTCTGTCTCTGTCTCGGTCTCTGTCTCTGTCTCTGTCTCTGTCTCTGTTTCTGTCTCTGTCTCTGTCTCTGTTTCTGTCCCTGTCTCTGTCGCTGTCACTGTCTCTGTCGCTGTTTCTCTCTCTTTCTCTGTCCCTGTCTCTGTCCCTGGCTCTCTCTCTGCCTCTGTCTCCGTCCCTGGCTCTGTCTCTGTCTCAGTCTCTGTCTCTGTCTCTGTGTCTATCTCTGCCTCTGACTCTGTCGCTGTCCCTGTCTATGTCTCTGTCTCTGTCTCCGTCTGCGTCTCTGTCTCTCTCTCCGTCTCAGTCCCAGTCTCTGTCTCTGTCTCCGTCTCTGTCCCTGGCTCTGTCTCTGCGTCTGTCTCTGTCTCGGTCTTTGTCTATGTCTCTGTCTCTGTCTCTGTCTCTGTCTGAGACTCTGCCTCTGTCTCTGTGTCTGTCTCTGTCTCTGTCTCTGTCGCTGTTTCTCTCTCTTTCTCTGTCCCTGTCTCTGACCCTGGCTCTCTCTCTGCCTCTGTCTCCGTCTCTGACTCTGCCTCTGTCTCTATCTCCGTCTCTGTCTCTGTCTCTGTCTCTGTCTCTGTCTCTGTCTCTGTCTCTGTCTCTGTCTCTGTCTCTGTATCCGTCTCTGACTCTGTCTCTGTCTCTATCTCCGTCTCTGTCTCTGTCTCTGTCTCCGTCTCTGTCTCTGTCTCTGTCTCTGTCTCCGTCTCTGTCTCTGTCTCTGTCTCTGTCTCTGTCTCTGTCTCTGCCTCTGTCGCTGTCTCAGTCTCTGTCTCTGTCTCTGTGTCTATCTCTGCCTTTGACTCTGTCGCTGTCCCTGTCTATGTCTCTGTCTCTGTCTCCGTCTGCGTCTCTGTCTCTGTCTCTGACGCTGTCTCTCCCACTTTCTCTGTCTCTGTCTCTGTCTCTGTCTCCGTCTCTGTCTCTGTCTCTGTCTCTGTCTCTGTCTCTGTCTGTGTCTCTGACTCTGTCTCGGTCTTTCTCTCCGTCTCTGTCTCTGTCTCTGTCTCTCTCTCTGTCTCTGTCTCTGTCTCTGTCTCTGTCTCTGTCTCTGTCGCTGTCTCTGTCTGTGTCTCTGCCTCTGTCTCGGTCTTTGTCTCCGCCTCTGTCTCTGTCTCTGTCGCTGTCCCTGTCTATGTCTCTGTCTCTGCCTCTGTCTCTGCCTCTGCCTCTGTCTCTGTCTCTGTCTCCGTCTGCGTCTCTGTCTCTCTCTCCGTCTCAGTCCCATTCTCTGTCTCTGTCTCCGTCTCTGTCCCTGGCTCTGTCTCTGCCTCTGTCACCGTCTCTGTCTCTGTCTCGGTCTCTGCCTATGTCTCTGTCTCTGTCTCTGTCTCTGTCTGAGACTCTGCCTCTGTCTCTGTCTCTGTCTCTGTCTCTGTCTCTGTCTCTGTCTCTGTCGCTGTTTCTCTCTCTTTCTCTGTCCTTGTCTCTGTCCCTGGCTCTCTCTCTGCCTCTGTCTCCGTCTCTGTCTCTGTCTCTGTCTCTGCCTATGTCTCTGTCTCTGTCTCTGTCTCTGTCTCTGTCTGAGACTCTGCCTCTGTCTCTGTCTCTGTCTCTGTCTCTGTCTCTGTCTCTGTCTCTGTCGCTGTTTCTCTCTCTTTCTCTGTCCTTGTCTCTGTCCCTGGCTCTCTCTCTGTCTCTGTCTCTATCTCCGTCTCTGTCTCTGTCTCTGTCTCTGTCTCTGTCTCTGTCTCTGTCTCTGTCTCTGTCTCTGTCTCTGTCTCTGTCTCTGCCTCTGCCTCTGCCTCTGTCTCTATCTCTGTCTCTGTCGCTGTCTCTCCCTCTGTCCCTGGGTCTGTCTCTGCCTCTGTCTCCGTCTCTGTCTCTGTCTCGGTCTTTGTCTCCGTCTCTGTCCCTGTCTCCGTCTCTGTCCCTGGCTCTGTCTCTGTCTCAGTCTCTGTCTCTGTCTCTGTGTCTATCTCTGCCTCTGACTCTGTCGCTGTCCCTGTCTATGTCTCTGTCTCTGCCACCGTCTGCGTCTCTGTGTCTGTCTCTGTCTCTGTCCCAGTCTCTGTCTCTGTCTCCGTCTCTGTCCCTGGCTCTGTCTCTGCCTCTGTCACCGTCTCTGCCTCTGTCTCTGTCTCTGTCTCTGTCTCTGTCTCTGTCTCTGTCTCAGTCTCTGTCTCTGTCGCTGTCTCTCCCTCTGTCCCTGTCTCCGTCACTGTCCCTGGACCTGTCTCTGCCTCTGTCTTCGTCTTCGTTTCCGTCTCTGTCTCTGCCGCTGTCTCTGTCTCTGTCTCAGTCTCTGTCTCTGTCTCTGTCTCTGTGTCCGTCTCTGTCTCTGTCTCTGTCTCTGTCTCTGCCTCCGTCTCTGTCTCTGCCTCTGTCTCCGTCTCTGACTCTGTCTCCGTCTCTATCTCCGTCTCTGTCTCTGTCTCTGCCTCTGTCTCCGTCTCTGTCTCTGTCTCAGTCCCTGGCTCTGCCTCTGCCTCTGTCTCCGTCTCTGTCTCTGTCTCGTTCTTTGTCTCCGTCTCTGTCTCTGTCTTTGTCTACGTCTCTGTCTCTGTCTCTGTCTCTGTCTTTGTCTCTGTCTCTGTCTCTGTCTCTGTCTCTGTCTCTGTCTCTGTCTCTGTCTCTGTCTCTGTCTCTGTCTCCGTCTCTGTCCCTGGCTCTGGCTCTGCCTCTGTCTCCGTCTCTGTCTCTGTCTCGGTCTTTGTCTCCGTCTCTGTCTCTGTCTCTGTCTCTGTCTCTATCTCTGTCCCTGTCTCTGTCTCTGTCTCTGTCTCTGTCTCAGTCTCTGTCTCTGTCACTGTCACTGTCTCTGTCTCTGTCTCTGTCTCTGTCTCTGCCTCTGTCTCTGTATCTGTCTCCGCCTCTGTCCCAGTCTCTATCTCTGTCTCCCTCTCTGTCCCTGGCTCTGTCTCTGCCTCTGTCACCGTCTCTGTCTCTGTATCTGTCTCTGTCTCTGTCACTGTCTCTGTCTCTGTCTCTGTCTCTGTCACTGTCTCTGTCTCTGCCTCTGCCTCTGTCTCTGCCTCTGTCCCTGTCTCTGTCTCTGTCTCTGTCTCCGTCTCCGTCTCTGTCTCTGTCTCTGTCTCCGCCTCTGTCCCAGTCTCTGTCTCTGTCTCCGTCTCTGTCCCTGGCTCTGTCTCTGCCTCTGCCTCTGTCTCTATCTCTGTCTCTGTCGCTGTCTCTCCCTCTGTCCCTGTCTCCGTCACTGTCCCTGGACCTGTCTCTGCCTCTGTCTTCGTCTTCGTTTCCGTCTCTGTCTCTGCCGCTGTCTCTGTCTCTGTCTCAGTCTCTGTCTCTGTCTCTGTCTCTGTCTCCGTCTCTGTCTCTGTCTCTGTCTCTGTCTCTGCCTCTGTCTCTGTCTCTGCCTCTGTCTCCGTCTCTGACTCTGTCTCCGTCTCTATCTCCGTCTCTGTCTCTGTCTCTGCCTCTGTCTCCGTCTCTGTCTCTGTCTCGGTCTTTGCCTCCGTCTCTGCCTCTGTCTGTGTCTCGGTCTCAGTCTCCGTGCCTGTCTCTGCCGCTGTCTCTGTCTCAGTCTCAGTCCCTGGCTCTGCCTCTGCCTCTGTCTCCGTCTCTGTCTCTGTCTCGTTCTTTGTCTCCGTCTCTGTCTCTGTCTTTGTCTACGTCTCTGTCTCTGTCTCTGTCTCTGTCTTTGTCTCTGTCTCTGTCTCTGTCTCTGTCTCTGTCTCTGTCTCTGTCTCTGTCTCTGTCTCTGTCTCTGTCTCTGTCTCTGTCTCTGTCTCTGTCTCTGTCTCTGTCACTGTCACTGTCTCTGTCTCTGTCTCTGTCTCTGCCTCTGTCTCTGTCTCTGCCTCCGCCTCTGTCCCAGTCTCTATCTCTCTCTCCGTCTCTGTCCCTGGCTCTGTCTCTGCCTCTGTCAGCGTCTCTGTCTCTGTATCTGTCTCTGTCTCTGTCTCTGTCTCTGCCTCTGTCTCTGTCTCTGTCTCTGTCACTGTCTCTGTCTCTGCCTCTGCCTCTGTCTCTGCCTCTGTCCCTGTCTCTGTCTCTGTCTCTGTCTCCGTCTCCGTCTCTGTCTCTGTCTCTGTCTCCGCCTCTGTCCCAGTCTCTGTCTCTGTCTCCGTCTCTATCCCTGGCTCTGTCTCTGCCTCTGTCACCGTCTCTGTCTCTCTCTCGGTCTTTGTCTCTGTCTCTGTCTCTGTCTCTGTCTCTGTCTCAGCCTCTGCCTCTGTCCCTGTCTCCGTCTCTGTCCCTGGCTCTGTCTCTGCCTCTGTCTCTGTCTCTGTCTCTGTCTCAGTCTCTGTCTCTGTCTGTGTGTCTATCTCTGCCTCTGACTCTGTCGCTGTCCCTGTCTATGTCTCTGTCTCTGTCTCCGTCTGCGTCTCTGTCTCTCTCTCCGTCTCAGTCCCAGTCCCTGTCTCTGTCTCCGTCTCTGTCCCTGGCTCTGTCTCTGCCTCTGTCTCCGTCACTGTCTCCGTCTCGGTCTCTGTCTCTGTCTCTGTCTCGGTCTCCGTCTCTGTCTCTGACTCTGTCTCTGTCTCTATCTCCGTCTCTGTCTCCGTCTGCGTCTCTGTCTCTCTCTCCGTCTCAGTCCCATTCTCCGTCTCTGTCTCCGTCTCTGTCCCTGGCTCTGTCTCTGCCTCTGTCACCGTCTCTGTCTCTGCCTCGGTCTCTGTCTATGTCTCTGTCTCTGTCTATGTCTCTGTCTGAGACTCTGCCTCTGTCTCTGTCTCTGTCTCCGTCTCTGTCTCTGTCTCTGTCTCTGTCTCTGTCGCTGTTTCTCTCTCTTTCTCTGTCCCTGTCTCTGTCCCTGGCTCTCTCTCTGCCTCTGTCTCCGTCTCTGACTCTGTCTCTGTCTCTATCTCCGTCTCTGTCGCTGTCTCTGTCTCTGTCTCTGCCTCTGCCTCTGCCTCTGTCTCTATCTCTGTCTCTGTCGCTGTCTCTCCCTCTGTCCCTGGTTCTGTCTCTGCCTCTGTCTCCGTCTGTGTCTCTGTCTCGGTCTTTGTCTCCGTCTCTGTCCCTGTCTCTGTCTCTGTCCCTGGCCCTGTCTCTGTCTCAGTCTCTGTCTCTGTCTCTGTGTCTATCTCTGCCTCTGACTCTGTCGCTGTCCCTGTATATGTCTCTGTCTCTGTCTCCGTCTGCGTCTCTGTCTCTCTCTCCGTCTCAGTCCCAGTCTCTGTCTCTGTCTCCGTCTCTGTCCCTGGCGCTGTCTCTGCCTCTGTCTCTGTCTCGGTCTTTGTCTATGTCTCTGTCTCTGCCTCTGTCTCTGTCTGAGACTCTGCCTCTGTCTCTCTGTCTGTCTCTGTCTCTGTCTCTGTCGCTGTTTCTCTCTCTTTCTCTGTCCCTGTCACTGACCCTGGCTCTCTCTCTGCCTCTGTCTCCGTCTCTGACTCTGTCTCTGTCTCTATCTCCGTCTCTGTCTCTGTCTCTGTCTGTGTCTCTGTCTCTGTCTCTGTCTCTGTCTCTGTCTCTGTCTCTGTCTCTGTCTCTGTCTCCGTCTCTGTCTCTGTCCCTGTCTATGTCTCTGTCTCTGTCTCTGTCTCTGTCTCTGTCTCTTTCTCTGTCTCTGTCTCTGTCTCTGTCTCTGTCTCTGTCTCTGCCTCTGCCTCTGCCTCTGTCTCTATCTCTGTCTCTGTCGCTGTCTCTCCCTCTGTCCCTGGTTCTGTCTCTGCCTCTGTCTCCGTCTCTGTCTCTGTCTCGGTCTTTGTCTCCGTCTCTGTCCCTGTCTCTGTCTCTGTCCCTGGCTCTGTCTCTGTCTCAGTCTCTGTCTCTGTCTCTGTGTCTATCTCTGCCTCTGACTCTGTCGCTGTCCCTGTATATGTCTCTGTCTCTGTCTCCGTCTGCGTCTCTGTCTCTCTCTCCGTCTCAGTCCCAGTCTCTGTCTCTGTCTCCGTCTCTGTCCCTGGCTCTGTCTCTGCCTCTGTCTCTGTCTCGGTCTTTGTCTATGTCTCTGTTTCTGCCTCTGTCTCTGTCTGAGACTCTGCCTCTGTCTCTCTGTCTGTCCCTGTCTCTGTCTCTGTCGCTGTTTCTCTCTCTTTCTCTGTCCCTGTCACTGACCCTGGCTCTCTCTCTGCCTCTGTCTCCAACTCTGACTCTGTCTCTGTCTCTATCTCCGTCTCTGTCTCTGTCTCTGTCTCTGTCTCTGTCTCTGTCTCTGTCTCTGTCTCTGTCTCCGTCTCTGTCTCTGTCCCTGTCTCTATCTCTGTCTCTGTCTCTGTCTCTGTCTCTGTCTCTTTCTCTGTCTCTGCCTCTGCCTCTGTCTCTGTCTCTGTCTCTGTCGCTGTCTCTCCCTCCGTCCCTGTCGCCGTCTCTGTCCCTGGCTCTGTCTCTGCCTCTGTCTCCGTCACTGTCTCCGTCTCGGTCTTTGTTTCCGTCTCTGTCTCTGTCTCTGTCTCGGTCTCTGTCTCTGTCTCTGTCTCTGTCTCTGTTTCTGTCTCTGTCTCTGTCTCTGTTTCTGTCCCTGTCTCTGTCGCTGTCACTGTCTCTGTCGCTGTTTCTCTCTCTTTCTCTGTCCCTGTCTCTGTCCCTGGCTCTCTCTCTGCCTCTGTCTCCGTCCCTGGCTCTGTCTCTGTCTCAGTCTCTGTCTCTGTCTCTGTGTCTATCTCTGCCTCTGACTCTGTCGCTGTCCCTGTCTATGTCTCTGTCTCTGTCTCCGTCTGCGTCTCTGTCTCTCTCTCCGTCTCAGTCCCAGTCTCTGTCTCTGTCTCCGCCTCTGTCCCTGGCTCTGTCTCTGCGTCTGTCTCTGTCTCGGTCTTTGTCTATGTCTCTGTCTCTGTCTCTGTCTCTGTCTGAGACTCTGCCTCTGTCTCTGTGTCTGTCTCTGTCTCTGTCTCTGTCGCTGTTTCTCTCTCTTTCTCTGTCCCTGTCTCTGACCCTGGCTCTCTCTCTCTGCCTCTGTCTCCGTCTCTGACTCTGCCTCTGTCTCTATCTCCGTCTCTGTCTCTGTCTCTGTCTCTGTCTCTGTCTCTGTCTCTGTCTCTGTCTCTGTCTCTGTCTCTGTATCCGTCTCTGACTCTGTCTCTGTCTCTATCTCCGTCTCTGTCTCTGTCTCTGTCTCCGTCTCTGTCTCTGTCTCTGTCTCTGTCTCCGTCTCTGTCTCTGTCTCTGTCTCTGTCTCTGTCTCTGTCTCTGCCTCTGTCGCTGTCTCAGTCTCTGTCTCTGTCTCTGTGTCTATCTCTGCCTTTGACTCTGTCGCTGTCCCTGTCTATGTCTCTGTCTCTGTGTCTATCTCTGCCTTTGACTCTGTCGCTGTCCCTGTCTATGTCTCTGTCTCTGTCTCCGTCTGCGTCTCTGTCTCTGTCTCTGACGCTGTCTCTCCCACTTTCTCTGTCTCTGTCTCTGTCTCTGTCTCCGTCTCTGCCTCTGTCTCTGTCTCTGTCTCTGTCTGTGTCTCTGACTCTGTCTCGGTCTTTCTCTCCGTCTCTGTCTCTGTCTCTGTCTCTCTCTCTGTCTCTGTCTCTGTCTCTGTCTCTGTCTCTGTCTCTGTCTCTGTCGCTGTCTCTGTCTGTGTCTCTGCCTCTGTCTCGGTCTTTGTCTCCGCCTCTGTCTCTGTCTCTGTCGCTGTCCCTGTCTATGTCTCTGTCTCTGCCTCTGTCTCTGCCTCTGCCTCTGTCTCTGTCTCTGTCTCCGTCTGCGTCTCTGTCTCTCTCTCCGTCTCAGTCCCATTCTCTGTCTCTGTCTCCGTCTCTGTCCCTGGCTCTGTCTCTGCCTCTGTCACCGTCTCTGTCTCTGTCTCGGTCTCTGCCTATGTCTCTGTCTCTGTCTCTGTCTCTGTCTGAGACTCTGCCTCTGTCTCTGTCTCTGTCTCTGTCTCTGTCTCTGTCTCTGTCTCTGTCGCTGTTTCTCTCTCTTTCTCTGTCCTTGTCTCTGTCCGTGGCTCTCTCTCTGCCTCTGTCTCCGTCTCTGACTCTGTCTCTGTCTCTATCTCCGTCTCTGTCTCTGTCTCTGTCTCTGTCTCTGTCTCTGTCTCTGTCTCTGTCTCTGTCTCTGTCTCTGTCTCTGTCTCTGTCTCTGTCTCTGCCTCTGCCTCTGCCTCTGTCTCTATCTCTGTCTCTGTCGCTGTCTCTCCCTCTGTCCCTGGGTCTGTCTCTGCCTCTGTCTCCGTCTCTGTCTCTGTCTCGGTCTTTGTCTCCGTCTCTGTCCCTGTCTCCGTCTCTGTCCCTGGCTCTGTCTCTGTCTCAGTCTCTGTCTCTGTCTCTGTGTCTATCTCTGCCTCTGACTCTGTCGCTGTCCCTGTCTATGTCTCTGTCTCTGTCACCGTCTGCGTCTCTGTGTCTGTCTCTGTCTCTGTCCCAGTCTCTGTCTCTGTCTCCGTCTCTGTCCCTGGCTCTGTCTCTGCCTCTGTCACCGTCTCTGCCTCTGTCTCTGTCTCTGTCTCTGTCTCTGTCTCTGTCTCTGTCTCAGTCTCTGTCTCTGTCGCTGTCTCTCCCTCTGTCCCTGTCTCCGTCACTGTCCCTGGACCTGTCTCTGCCTCTGTCTTCGTCTTCGTTTCCGTCTCTGTCTCTGCCGCTGTCTCTGTCTCTGTCTCAGTCTCTGTCTCTGTCTCTGTCTCTGTGTCCGTCTCTGTCTCTGTCTCTGTCTCTGTCTCTGCCTCCGTCTCTGTCTCTGCCTCTGTCTCCGTCTCTGACTCTGTCTCCGTCTCTATCTCCGTCTCTGTCTCTGTCTCTGCCTCTGTCTCCGTCTCTGTCTCTGTCTCAGTCTTTGCCTCCGTCTCTGCCTCTGTCTGTGTCTCGGTCACAGTCTCCGTGCCTGTCTCTGCCGCTGTCTCTGTCTCAGTCTCAGTCCCTGGCTCTGCCTCTGCCTCTGTCTCCGTCTCTGTCTCTGTCTCGTTCTTTGTCTCCGTCTCTGTCTCTGTCTTTGTCTACGTCTCTGTCTCTGTCTTTGTCTCTGTCTCTGTCTCTGTCTCTGTCTCTGTCTCTGTCTCTGTCTCTGTCTCTGTCTCTGTCTCTGTCTCTGTCTCTGTCTCTGTCTCCGTCTCTGTCCCTGGCTCTGGCTCTGCCTCTGTCTCCGTCTCTGTCTCTGTCTCGGTCTTTGTCTCCGTCTCTGTCTCTGTCTCTGTCTCTGTCTCTATCTCTGTCCCTGTCTCTGTCTCTGTCTCTGTCTCTGTCTCAGTCTCTGTCTCTGTCACTGTCACTGTCTCTGTCTCTGTCTCTGTCTCTGTCTCTGCCTCTGTCTCTGTATCTGTCTCCGCCTCTGTCCCAGTCTCTATCTCTGTCTCCCTCTCTGTCCCTGGCTCTGTCTCTGCCTCTGTCACCGTCTCTGTCTCTGTATCTGTCTCTGTCTCTGTCTCTGTCTCTGTCTCTGTCTCTGTCTCTGTCACTGTCTCTGTCTCTGCCTCTGCCTCTGTCTCTGCCTCTGTCCCTGTCTCTGTCTCTGTCTCTGTCTCCGTCTCCGTCTCTGTCTCTGTCTCTGTCTCCGCCTCTGTCCCAGTCTCTGTCTCTGTCTCCGTCTCTGTCCCTGGCTCTGTCTCTGCCTCTGCCTCTGTCTCTATCTCTGTCTCTGTCGCTGTCTCTCCCTCTGTCCCTGGGTCTGTCTCTGCCTCTGTCTCCGTCTCTGTCTCTGTCTCGGTCTTTGTCTCCGTCTCTGTCCCTGTCTCTGTCTCTGTCCCTGGCTCTGTCTCTGTCTCAGTCTCTGTCTCTGTCTCTGTGTCTATCTCTGCCTCTGACTCTGTCGCTGTCCCTGTCTATGTCTCTGTATCTGTCACCGTCTGCGTCTCTGTGTCTGTCTCTGTCTCTGTCCCAGTCTCTGTCTCTGTCTCCGTCTCTGTCCCTGGCTCTGTCTCTGCCTTTGTCACCGTCTCTGCCTCTGTCTCTGTCTCTGTCTCTGTCTCTGTCTCTGTCTCTGTCTCAGTCTCTGTCTCTGTCGCTGTCTCTCCCTCTGTCCCTGTCTCCGTCACTGTCCCTGGACCTGTCTCTGCCTCTGCCTTCGTCATCGTTTCCGTCTCTGTCTCTGCCGCTGTCTCTGTCTCTGTCTCAGTCTCTGTCTCTGTCTCTGTCTCTGTCTCCGTCTCTGTCTCTGTCTCTGTCTCTGTCTCTGCCTCTGTCTCTGTCTCTGCCTCTGTCTCCGTCTCTGACTCTGTCTCCGTCTCTATCTCCGTCTCTGTCTCTGTCTCTGCCTCTGTCTCCGTCTCTGTCTCTGTCTCGGTCTTTGCCTCCGTCTCTGCCTCTGTCTGTGTCTCGGTCTCAGTCTCCGTGCCTGTCTCTGCCGCTGTCTCTGTCTCAGTCTCAGTCCCTGGCTCTGCCTCTGCCTCTGTCTCCGTCTCTGTCTCTGTCTCGGTCTTTGTCTCCGTCTCTGTCTCTGTCTCTGTCTCTGTCTCTATCTCTGTCCCTGTCTCTGTCTCTGTCTCTGTCTCTGTCTCAGTCTCTGTCTCTGTCACTGTCACTGTCTCTGTCTCTGTCTCTGTCTCTGTCTCTGCCTCTGTCTCTGTCTCTGTCTCCGCCTCTGTCCCAGTCTCTATCTCTGTCTCCGTCTCTGTCCCTGGCTCTGTCTCTGCCTCTGTCACCGTCTCTGTCTCTGTATCTGTCTCTGTCTCTGTCTCTGTCTCTGTCTCTGTCTCTGTCACTGTCTCTGTCTCTGCCTCTGCCTCTGTCTCTGCCTCTGTCCCTGTCTCTGTCTCTGTCTCTGTCTCCGTCTCCGTCTCTGTCTCTGTCTCTGTCTCCGCCTCTGTCCCAGTCTCTGTCTCTGTCTCCGTCTCTGTCCCTGGCTCTGTCTCTGCCTCTGTCACCGTCTCTGTCTCTGTCTCGGTCTTTGTCTCTGTCTCTGTCTCTGTCTCTGTCTCTGTCTCTGTCTCAGCCTCTGCCTCTGTCCCTGTCTCCGTCTCTGTCCCTGGCTCTGTCTCTGCCTCTGTCTCTGTCTCTGTCTCTGTCTCAGTCTCTGTCTCTGTCTGTGTGTCTATCTCTGCCTCTGACTCTGTCGCTGTCCCTGTCTATGTCTCTGTCTCTGTCTCCGTCTGCGTCTCTGTCTCTCTCTCCGTCTCAGTCCCAGTCCCTGTCTCTGTCTCTGTCTCTGTCTCTGTCTCTGTCTCAGCCTCTGCCTCTGTCCCTGTCTCCGTCTCTGTCCCTGGCTCTGTCTCTGCCTCTGTCTCTGTCTCTGTCTCTGTCTCAGTCTCTGTCTCTGTCTGTGTGTCTATCTCTGCCTCTGACTCTGTCGCTGTCCCTGTCTATGTCTCTGTCTCTGTCTCCGTCTGCGTCTCTGTCTCTCTCTCCGTCTCAGTCCCAGTCCCTGTCTCTGTCTCCGTCTCTGTCCCTGGCTCTGTCTCTGCCTCTGTCTCTGTCTCGGTCTTTGTCTATGTCTCTGTCTCTGTCTGAGACTCTGCCTCTGTCTCTGTCTCTGTCTCTGTCTCTGTCTCTGTCTCTGTCTCTGTCTCTGTCTCTGTCTCTGTCTCTGTCTCTGTCTCTGTCTCTGTCTCTGTCTCTGTCTCAGCCTCTGCCTCTGTCTCTGTCTCTGTCTCTGTCGCTGTCTCTCCCTCTGTCCCTGTCTCCGTCTCTGTCCCTGGCTCTGTCTCTGCCTGAGTCTCTGTCTCTGTCTCTGTCTCAGTCTCTGTCTCTGTCTCTGTGTCTATCTCTGCCTCTGACTCTGTCGCTGTCCCTGTCTATGTCTCTGTCTCTGTCTCCGTCTGCGTCTCTGTCTCTGTCTCCGTCTCTGTTCCAGTCCCTGTCTCTGTCTCCGTCTCTGTCCCTGGCCCTGTCTCTGCCTCTGTCTCTGTCTCGGTCTTTGTCTATGTCTCTGTCTCTGTCTCTGTCTCTGTCTGAGACTCTGCCTCTGTCTCTGTCTCTGTCTCTGTCTCTGTCTATGTCGCTGTTTCTCTCTCTTTCTCTGTCCCTGTCTCTGACCCTGGCTCTCTCTCTGCCTCTGTCTCCGTCTCTGACTCTGTCTCTGTCTCTATCTTCGTCTCTGTCTCTGTCTCTGTCTCTGTCTCTGTCTCTGTCTCTGTCTCTGTCTCTGTCTCTGTCTCTGTCTCTGTCACTGTCTCCGTCTCTGTCTCTCTCTCTGTCTCTGTCTCTGTCTCTGTCTCTGTCTCTTTCTCTGTCTCTGTCTCTGCCTCTGCCTCTGTCTCTGTCTCTGTCTCTGTCGCTGTCTCTCCCTCCGTCCCTGTCTCCGTCTCTGTCCCTGGCTCTGTCTCTGCCTCTGTCTCCGTCACTGTCTCCGTCTCGGTCTCTGTCTCTGTCTCTGTCTCGGTCTCCGTCTCTGTCTCTGACTCTGTCTCTGTCTCTATCTCCGTCTCTGTCTCCGTCTGCGTCTCTGTCTCTCTCTCCGTCTCAGTCCCATTCTCTGTCTCTGTCTCCGTCTCTGTCCCTGGCTCTGTCTCTGCCTCTGTCACCGTCTCTGTCTCTGTCTCGGTCTCTGTCTATGTCTCTGTCTCTGTCTATGTCTCTGTCTGAGACTCTGCCTCTGTCTCTGTCTCTGTCTCTGTCTCCGTCTCTGTCTCTGTCTCTGTCTCTGTCTCTGTCGCTGTTTCTCTCTCTTTCTCTGTCCCTGTCTCTGTCCCTGGCTCTCTCTCTGCCTCTGTCTCCGTCTCTGACTCTGTCTCTGTCTCTATCTCCGTCTCTGTCTCTGTCTCTGTCTCTGTCTCTGTCTCTGCCTCTGCCTCTGCCTCTGTCTCTATCTCTGTCTCTGTCGCTGTCTCTCCCTCTGTCCCTGGTTCTGTCTCTGCCTCTGTCTCCGTCTGTGTCTCTGTCTCGGTCTTTGTCTCCGTCTCTGTCCCTGTCTCTGTCTCTGTCCCTGGCTCTGTCTCTGTCTCAGTCTCTGTCTCTGTCTCTGTGTCTATCTCTGCCTCTGACTCTGTCGCTGTCCCTGTATATGTCTCTGTCTCTGTCTCCGTCTGCGTCTCTGTCTCTCTCTCCGTCTCAGTCCCAGTCTCTGTCTCTGTCTCCGTCTCTGTCCCTGGCTCTGTCTCTGCCTCTGTCTCTGTCTCGGTCTTTGTCTATGTCTCTGTCTCTGCCTCTGTCTCTGTCTGAGACTCTGCCTCTGTCTCTCTGTCTGTCTCTGTCTCTGTCTCTGTCGCTGTTTCTCTCTCTTTCTCTGTCCCTGTCACTGACCCTGGCTCTCTCTCTGCCTCTGTCTCCGTCTCTGACTCTGTCTCTGTCTCTATCTCCGTCTCTGTCTCTGTCTCTGTCTCTGTCTCTGTCTCTGTCTCTGTCTCTGTCTCTGTCTCTGTCTCTGTCTCTGTCTCTGTCTCTGTCTCCGTCTCTGTCTCTGTCCCTGTCTATGTCTCTGTCTCTGTCTCTGTCTCTGTCTCTGTCTCTTTCTCTGTCTCTGTCTCTGTCTCTGTCTCTGTCTCTGCCTCTGCCTCTGCCTCTGTCTCTATCTCTGTCTCTGTCGCTGCCTCTCCCTCTGTCCCTGGTTCTGTCTCTGCCTCTGTCTCCGTCTCTGTCTCTGTCTCGGTCTTTGTCTCCGTCTCTGTCCCTGTCTCTGTCTCTGTCCCTGGCTCTGTCTCTGTCTCAGTCTCTGTCTCTGTCTCTGTGTCTATCTCTGCCTCTGACTCTGTCGCTGTCCCTGTATATGTCTCTGTCTCTCTCTCCGTCTCAGTCCCAGTCTCTGTCTCTGTCTCCGTCTCTGTCCCTGGCTCTGTCTCTGCCTCTGTCTCTGTCTCGGTCTTTGTCTATGTCTCTGTTTCTGCCTCTGTCTCTGTCTGAGACTCTGCCTCTGTCTCTCTGTCTGTCTCTGTCTCTGTCTCTGTCGCTGTTTCTCTCTCTTTCTCTGTCCCTGTCACTGACCCTGGCTCTCTCTCTGCCTCTGTCTCCGACTCTGACTCTGTCTCTGTCTCTATCTCCGTCTCTGTCTCTGTCTCTGTCTCTGTCTCTGTCTCTGTCTCTGTCTCTGTCTCTGTCTCTGTCTCCGTCTCTGTCTCTGTCCCTGTCTCTATCTCTGTCTCTGTCTCTGTCTCTGTCTCTGTCTCTTTCTCTGTCTCTGCCTCTGCCTCTGTCTCTGTCTCTGTCTCTGTCGCTGTCTCTCCCTCCGTCCCTGTCGCCGTCTCTGTCCCTGGCTCTGTCTCTGCCTCTGTCTCCGTCACTGTCTCCGTCTCGGTCTTTGTCTCCGTCTCTGTCTCTGTCTCTGTCTCGGTCTCTGTCTCTGTCTCTGTCTCTGTCTCTGTTTCTGTCTCTGTCTCTGTCTCTGTTTCTGTCCCTGTCTCTGTCGCTGTCACTGTCTCTGTCGCTGTTTCTCTCTCTTTCTCTGTCCCTGTCTCTGTCCCTGGCTCTCTCTCTGCCTCTGTCTCCGTCCCTGGCTCTGTCTCTGTCTCAGTCTCTGTCTCTGTCTCTGTGTCTATCTCTGCCTCTGACTCTGTCGCTGTCCCTGTCTATGTCTCTGTCTCTGTCTCCGTCTGCGTCTCTGTCTCTCTCTCCGTCTCAGTCCCAGTCTCTGTCTCTGTCTCCGTCTCTGTCCCTGGCTCTGTCTCTGCGTCTGTCTCTGTCTCGGTCTTTGTCTATGTCTCTGTCTCTGTCTCTGTCTCTGTCTGAGACTCTGCCTCTGTCTCTGTGTCTGTCTCTGTCTCTGTCTCTGTCGCTGTTTCTCTCTCTTTCTCTGTCCCTGTCTCTGACCCTGGCTCTCTCTCTGCCTCTGTCTCCGTCTCTGACTCTGCCTCTGTCTCTATCTCCGTCTCTGTCTCTGTCTCTGTCTCTGTCTCTGTCTCTGTCTCTGTCTCTGTCTCTGTCTCTGTCTCTGTCTCTGTCTCTGTCTCTGTCTCCGTCTCTGACTCTGTCTCTGTCTCTATCTCCGTCTCTGTCTCTGTCTCTGTCTCCGTCTCTGTCTCTGTCTCTGTCTCTGTCTCCGTCTCTGTCTCTGTCTCTGTCTCTGTCTCTGTCTCTGTCTCTGTCTCTGCCTCTGTCGCTGTCTGTGTCTCTGACTCTGTCTCGGTCTTTCTCTCCGTCTCTGTCTCTGACTCTGTCTCTGTCTCTATCTCCGTCTCTGTCTCTGTCTCTGTCTCTGTCTCTGTCTCTGTCTCTGTCTCTGTCTCTGTCTCTGTCTCTGTCTCTGTCTCTGTCTCTGTCTCTGCCGCTGTCTCTGTCTCTGTATCAGTCTCTGTCTCTGTCTCCGTCTCTGTCTCTGCCTCTGTCTCTGCCTCTGTCTCTGTCCCCGTATCTGTCTCTGTCTCTGTTTCTGTCTCTGCCTCTGTTGCTCGCTCTCCCTCTGTCTCTGTCTCCGTCTCTGTCCCATGCTCTGTCTCTGCCTCTGTCTCCGTCTCTGTCTCTGTCTCGGTCTTTGTCTCCGTCTCTGTCTCTGTCTCTGTCTCTATCTCTGTCTCTGTCGCTGTCTCTGTCTCTGTCTCTGTCTCTGTCTCGTTCTCTGTCTCTGTCTCTGTCACTGTCTCTGTCTCTGTCTCTGTCTCTGCCTCTGTCTCTGTCTCTGTCTCCGCCTCTGTCCCAGTCTCTATCTCTGTCTCCGTCTCTGTCCCTGGCTCTGTCTCTGCCTCTGTCACCGTCTCTGTCTCTGTCTCGGTCTTTGTCTACGTCTCTGCCTCTGTCTCGGTCTTTGTCTCCGTCTCTGTCTCTGTCTCTGCCTCTGTCTCTGTCTCTGTCTCTGTCTCTGCCTCTGTCTCTGTCTCTGTCTCTGTCTGTGTCTCTGTCTCTGTTTCTGTCTCTGCCTCTGTCGCTGTCTCAGTCTCTGTCTCTGTCTCTGTGTCTATCTCTGCCTCTGACTCTGTCGCTGTCCCTGTCTATGTCTCTGTCTCTGTCTCCGTCTGCGTCTCTGTTTCTGTCTCTGACGCTGTCTCTCCCCCTGTCTCTGTCTCTGTCTCTGTCTCCGTCTCTGTCTCTGTCTCTGTCTCTGTCTCTGTCTGTGTCTCTGACTCTGTCTCGGACTTTCTCTCCGTCTCTGTCTCTGTCTCTCTCTCTGTCTCTGTCTCTGTCTCTGTCTCTGTCTCTGTCTCTGTCGCTGTCTCTCCCCCTGTCTCTGTCTCTGCCTCTGTCTCCGTCCCTGTCTCTGTCTCGGTCTTTGTCTCCGTCTCTGTCTCTGTCTCTGTCTCTGTCCCTGGCTCTGTCTCTGTCTCTGTCCCTGGCTCTGTCTCTGTCTCTGTCTCCGTCTGCGTCTCTGTGTCTGTCTCTGCCGCTGTCTCTGTCTCTGTCTCTGTCTCTGTCTCTGTCTCTGTCTCTGTCTCTGTCTCTGTGTCTGCCTATGTCTCTGTCTCTGTCTCCGTCTGCGTCTCTGTCTCTGTCTCTGTCTCTGCCTCTGTCTCCGTCTCTGTCTCTGTCTCGGTCTTTGTCTATGTCTCTGTCTCTGTCTCTGTCTCTGTCTGAGACTCTGCCTCTGTCT
The DNA here is from genome assembly GCA_945859595.2 of Megachile willughbiella. Taxonomy (NCBI): domain Eukaryota; kingdom Metazoa; phylum Arthropoda; class Insecta; order Hymenoptera; family Megachilidae; genus Megachile; species Megachile willughbiella. Next base: position 84,534 of record CAMAOD020000147.1, read on the forward strand.
CTGTCTCCGTCTCTGTCCCTGGCTCTGTCTCTGCCTCTGTCTCCGTCACTGTCTCCGTCTCGGTCTTTGTCTCCGTCTCTGTCTCTGTCTCTGTCTCGGTCTCTGTCTCTGTCTCTGTCTCTGTCTCTGTCGCTGTTTCTCTCTCTTTCTCTGTCCCTGTCTCTGTCCCTGGCTCTCTCTCTGCCTCTGTCTCCGTCTCTGACTCTGTTTCTGTCTGTATCTCCGTCTCTGTCTCTGTCTCTGTCTCTGTCTCTGTCTCTGTCTCTGTCTCTGGCTCTGTCTCTGCCTCTGTCTCCGTCTCTGTCTCTGTCTCTGTCTCTGTCTCTGTCTCTGTCTCTGTCTCTGTCTCTGTCTCTGTCTCTGTCTCTGTCTCTGTCTCTGTCTCTGTCTCTGTCTCTGTCTCTGTCTCTGTCTCTGTGTCTATCTCTGCCTCTGCCTCTGTCACTGTCCCTGCCTATGTCTCTGTCTCTGTCTCCGTCTGCGTCTCTGTCTCTGTCTCCGTCTCTGTCCCAGTCTCTGTCTCTGTCTCTTTCTCCGTCTCTGTCCCTGGCTCTGTCTCTGTCTCTGTCTCTGTCTCCGCATCTGTCCCAGTCTCTGTCTCTGTCTCCGTCTCTGTCCCTGGCTCTGTCTCTGCCTCTGTCACCGTCTTTGTCTCTGTCTCGGTCTTTGTCTCTGTCTCTGTCTCTGTCTCTGTCTCTGTCTCTGTCTCTGCCTCTGTCTCTGTCTCTGTCTCTGTCGCTGTCTCTCCCTCTGTCCCTGTCTCCGTCTCTGTCCCTGGCTCTGTCTCTGCCTCTGTCTCTGTCTCTGTCTCTGTCTCAGTCTCTGTCTCTGTCTCTGTGTCTATCTCTGCCTCTGACTCTGTCGCTGTCCCTGTCTATGTCTCTGTCTCTGTCTCCGTCTGCGTCTCTGTCTCTCTCTCCGTCTCAGTCCCAGTCTCTGTCTCTGTCTCCGTCTCTGTCCCTGGCTCTGTCTCTGCCTCTGCCTCTGTCTCGGTCTTTGTCTATGTCTCTGTCTCTGTCTCTGTCTCTGTCTGAGACTCTGCCTCTGTCTCTGTCTCTGTCTCTGTCTCTGTCTCTGTCGCTGTTTCTCTCTCTTTCTCTGTCCCTGTCTCTGACCCTTGCTCTCTCTCTGCCTCTGTCTCCGTCTCTGACTCTGTCTCTGTCTCTATCTCCGTCTCTGTCTCTGTGTCTGTCTCTGTCTCTGTCTCTGTCTCTGTCTCTGTCTCTGTCTCTGTCTCCGTCTCTGTCTCTGTCTCTGTCTCTGTCTCTGTCTCTGTCTCTGTCTCTGTCTCTGTCTCTTTCTCTGTCTCTGCCTCTGCCTCTGTCTCTGTCTCTGTCTCTGTCGCTGTCTCTCCCTCCGTCCCTGTCGCCGTCTCTGTCCCTGGCTCTGTCTCTGCCTCTGTCTCCGTCACTGTCTCCGTCTCGGTCTTTGTCTCCGTCTCTGTCTCTGTCTCTGTCTCGGTCTCTGTCTCTGTCTCTGTTTCTGTCTCTGTCTCTGTCTCTGTTTCTGTCCCTGTCTCTGTCGCTGTCTCTGTCTGTGTCTCTGCCTCTGTCTCGGTCTTTGTCTCCGTCTCTGTCTCTGTCTCTGTCTCTGTCTCTGTCTCTGTCTCTGTCTCTGTCTCTGTCTCTGTCTCTGTCTCTGCCTCTGTCGCTGTCTCAGTCTCTGTCTCTGTCTCTGTGTCTATCTCTGCCTCTGACTCTGTCGCTGTCCCTGTCTATGTCTCTGTCTCTGTCTCCGTCTGCGTCTCTGTCTCTGTCTCTGACGCTGTATCTCCCACTGTCTCTGTCTCTGTCACTGTCTCCGTCTCTGTCTCTGTCTCTGTCTCTGTCTCTGTCTCTGTCTGTGTCTCTGACTCTGTCTCGGTCTTTCTCTCCGTCTCTGTCTCTGTCTCTGTCTCTCTCTCTGTCTCTGTCTCTGTCTCTGTCTCTGTCTCTGTCTCTGTCTCTGTCTCTCTCTCTGTCTCTGTCTCTGTCGCTGTCTCTCCCCCTGTCTCTGTCTCTGCCTCTGTCTCCGTCTCTGTCTCTGTCTCGGCCTTTGTCTCCGTCTCTGTCTCTGTCTCTGTCTCTGTCCCTGGCTCTGTCTCTGTCTCCGTCTCCGTCAGCGTCTCTGTGTCTGTCTCTGCCGCTGTCTCTGTCTCTGTCTCTGTCTCTGTCTCTGTCTCTGTCTCTGTCTCTGTCTCTGTCTCTGTGTCTGTCTATGTCTCTGTCTCTGTCTCCGTCTGCGTCTCTCTGTCTCTGTCTCTGCCTCTGTCTCCGTCTCTGTCTCTGTCTCGGTCTTTGTCTATGTCTCTGTCTCTGTCTCTGTCTCTGTCTGAGACTCTGCCACTGTCTCTGTCTCTGTCTCTGTCCCTGTCTCTGTCTCTGTCTCTGTCTCCGTCTATGTCTCTGTCTCTGTCTCTGTCTCTGTCTCTGTCTCTGTCCCTGTCTCTGCCTCTGTCTCTGTCTCTGCCGCTGTCTCTGTCTCTGTCTCCGTCTCCGAATCTGTCTCTGTCTCTATCTCCGTCTCTGTCCCTGTCTCTGCCTCTGTCTCTGTCTCTGCCGTTGTCTCTGTCTCTGTCTCTGTCGCTGTCTCTCCCTCCGTCTCTGTCTCTGTCTCTATCTCCGTCTATGTCTCTGTCTCTGTCTCTGTCTCTGTCTGAGACTCTGCCTCTGTCTCTGTCTCTGTCTCTGTCTCTGTCTAAGACTCTGCCTCTGTCTCTGTCTCTGTCTCTGTCTCTGTCTCTGTCTCTGTCTCTGTCTCTGTCTCTGTCTGTGTCTCTGTCTCTGTCTCTGTCTCTGTCCCTGGCTGTCTCTCTGCCTCTGTCTCCGTCACTGACTCTGTCTCTGTCTCTATCTCCGTCTCTGTCCCTGTCTCTGCCTCTGTCTCTATCTCTGCCGCTGTCTCTGTCTCTGTCTCTGTCGCTGTCTCTCCCTCCGTCTCTGTCTCTGTCTCTATCTCCGTCTATGTCTCTGTCTCTGTCTCTGTCTCTGTCTCTGTCTCTGTCTCTGTCTCTGTCTCTGTCTCTGTCTCTGTCTCTGTCTCTGTCTCTGTCTCTGTCTCTGTCTCTGTCTCTGTCTCTGTCTCTGTCTCTGTCTCTGTCTCTGTCTCTGTCTCTGTCTCTGCCTCTGTCGCTGTCTCAGTCTCTGTCTCTGTCTCTGTGTCTATCTCTGCCTCTGACTCTGTCGCTGTCCCTGTCTATGTCTCTGTCTCTGTCTCCGTCTGCGTCTCTGTCTCTGTCTCTGACGCTGTCTCTCCCACTGTCTCTGTCTCTGTCTCTGTCTCTGTCTCTGTTTCTGTCCGTGTCTCTGTCGCTGTCTCTGTCTGTGTCTCTGCCTCTGTCTCGGCCTTTGTCTCCGTCTCTGTCTCTGTCTCTGTCTCTGTCCCTGGCTCTGTCTCTGTCTCTGTCCCTGTCTCTGTCTCTGTCTCTGTTTCTGTCCCTGTCTCAGTCGCTGTCTCTGTCTGTGTCTCTGCCTCTGTCTCGGTCTTTGTCTCCGTCTCTGTCTCTGTCTCTGTCTCTGTCTCTGTCTCTGTCTCTGTCTCTGTCTCTGTCTCTGTCTCTGTCTCTGTCTCTGTCTCTGTCTCTGTCTCTGCCTCTGCCTCTGTCGCTGTCTCAGACTCTGTCTCTGTCTCTGTGTCTATCTCTGCCTCTGACTCTGTCGCTGTCCCTGTCTATGTCTCTGTCTCTGTCTCCGTCTGCGTCTCTGTCTCTGTCTCTGACGCTGTCTCTCCCACTGTCTCTGTCTCTGTCTCTGTCTCCGTCTCTGTCTCTGTCTCTGTCTCTGTCTCTGTCTCTGTCTGTGTCTCTGACTCTGTCTCGGTCTTTCTCTCCGTCTCTGTCTCTGTCTCTGTCTCTCTCTCTGTCTCTGTCTCTGTCTCTGTCTCTGTCTCTGTCTCTGTCTCTGTCTCTCTCTCTGTCTCTGTCTCTGTCGCTGTCTCTCCCCCTGTCTCTGTCTCTGCCTCTGTCTCCGTCTCTGTCTCTATCTCGGCCTTTGTCTCCGTCTCTGTCTCTGTCTCTGTCTCTGTCCCTGGCTCTGTCTCTGTCTCTGTCTCCGTCAGCGTCTCTGTGTCTGTCTCTGCCGCTGTCTCTGTCTCTGTCTCAGTCTCTGTCTCTGCCTCTATCTCCGTCTCTGTCTCTGTCTCCGTCTCTGTCTCTGTCTCTGTCTCTGTCTCTGTCTCTGTCTCTGTCTCTGTCTCTGTCTCTGTCTCTGTCTCTGTCTCTGTCTCTGTCTCTGTCTCTGTCTCTGTCTCTGTCTCTGTCTCTGTCTCTGTCTCTGTCTCTGTCTCTGTCTCTGTCTCTGTCTCTGTCTCTGTCTCTGTCTCTGTCTCTGTCTCTGCCTCTGCCTCTGCCTCTGTCTCTGTCTCTGTCTCTGTCGCTGTCTCTCCCTCTGTGCCAGACTCCGTCTCTGGCCCTGGCTCTGTCTCTGCCTCTGTCTCCGTCTCTGTCTCTGTCTCGGTCTTTGTCTCTGTCTCTGTCTCTGTCTCTGTCTCTATCTCTGTCTCTGTCTCTGTCTCTGTCTCTGTCTCTGTCTCTGTCTCTGTCTCTGTCTCTCTCACTGTCTCTGTCTCTGTCTCTGTCTCTGCCTCTGTCTCTGTCTCTGTCTCTGTCCCTGGCTCTGTCTCTGCCTCTGTCACCGTCTCTGTCTCTGTCTCGGTCTTTGTCTCCGTCTCTGTCTCTGTCTCTGTCTCTGTCTCCGTCTGTGTGTCTGTCTCTGTCTGAAACTCTGTCTCTGTCTCCGTCTCTGTCTCTGTCTTTGTCTCTGCCTCTGCCTCTGTCTCCGTCTCTGTCTCTGTCTCGTTCTTTGTCTCTGTCTCTGTCTCTGGCTCCGTCTCTGTCTCTGTCTCTGTCTCTGTCTCTGTCTCTGCCTCTGCCTCTGCCTCTGCCTCTGTCTCTATCTCTGTCTCTGTCTCGGTCTTTGCCTCCGTCTCTGTCTCTGTCTCTGTCTCTGTCTCGGTCTCTGTCCCTGGCTCTGTCTCTGCCTCTGTCACCGTCTCTGTCTCTGTCTCGGTCTTTGTCTCCGTCTCTGTCTCTGTCTCTGTCTCTGTCTCCGTCTGTGTGTCTGTCTCTGTCTGAAACTCTGTCTCTGTCTCCGTCACTGTCTCTGTCTTTGCCTCTGCCTCTGCCTCTGTCTCCGTCTCTGTCTCTGTCTCGTTCTTTGTCTCCGTCTCTGTCTCTGTCTCTGCCTCTCTCTCTGTCTCTGTCTCTGTCTCTGTCTCTGTCTCTGTCTCTGTCTCTCTCTCTGTCTCTGTCTCTGTCGCTGTCTCTCCCCCTGTCTCTGTCTCTGCCTCTGTCTCCGTCTCTGTCTCTGTCTCGGCCTTTGTCTCCGTCTCTGTCTCTGTCTCTGTCTCTGTCCCTGGCTCTGTCTCTGTCTCTGTCTCCGTCAGCGTCTCTGTGTCTGTCTCTGCCGCTGTCTCTGTCTCTGTCTCAGTCTCTGTCTCTGCCTCTGTCTCCTTCTCTGACTCTGTCTCTGCCTCTATCTCCGTCTCTGTCTCTGTCTCCGTCACTGTCTCCGTCTCGGTCTTTGTCTCCGTCTCTGTCTCTGTCTCTGTCTCGGTCTCTGTCTCTGTCTCTGTCTCTGTCTCTGTCTTTGTCGCTGTTTCTCTCTCTTTCTCTGTCCCTGTCTCTGTCCCTGGCTCTCTCTCTGCCTCTGTCTCCGTCTCTGACTCTGTCTCTGTCTCTATCTCCGTCTCTGTCTCTGTCTCTGTCTCTGTCTCTGTCTCTGTCTCTGTCTCTGTCTCTGTCTCTGTCTCTGTCTCTGTCTCTGGCTCTGTCTCTGCCTTTGTCTCCGTCTCTGTCTCTCTCTGTCTCTGTCTCTGTCTCTGCCGCTGTCTCTGTCTCTGTCTCAGTCTCTGTCTCTGTCTCTGTGTCTATCTCTGCCTCTGACTCTGTCACTGTCCCTGCCTATGTCTCTGTCTCTGTCTCCGTCTGCGTCTCTGTCTCTGTCTCTGTCTCTGTCCCAGTCTCTGTCTCTGTCTCTTTCTCCGTCTCTGTCCCTGGCTCTGTCTCTGTCTCTGTCTCTGTCTCCGCCTCTGTCCCAGTCTCTGTCTATGTCTCCGTCTCTGTCCCTGGCTCTGTCTCTGCCTCTGTCACCGTCTCTGTCTCTGTCTCGGTCTTTGTCTCTGTCTCTGTCTCTGTCTCTGTCTCTGTCTCTGCCTCTGCCTCTGTCTCTGTCTCTGTCGCTGTCTCTCCCTCTGTCCCTGTCTCCGTCTCTGTCCCTGGCTCTGTCTCTGCCTCTGTCTCTGTCTCTGTCTCTGTCTCAGTCTCTGTCTCTGTCTCTGTGTCTATCTCTGCCTCTGACTCTGTCGCTGTCCCTGTCTATGTCTCTGTCTCTGTCTCCGTCTGCGTCTCTGTCTCTCTCTCCGTCTCAGTCCCGGTCTCTGTCTCTGTCTCCGTCTCTGTCCCTGGCTCTGTCTCTGCCTCTGTCTCTGTCTCGGTCTTTGTCTATGTCTCTGTCTCTGTCTCTGTCTCTGTCTGAGACTCTGCCTCTGTCTCTTTCTCTGTCTCTGTCTCTGTCGCTGTTTCTCCCTCTTTCTCTGTCCCTGTCTCTGACCCTGGCTCTCTCTCTGCCTCTGTCTCCGTCTCTGACTCTGTCTCTGTCTCTATCTCCGTCTCTGTCTCTGTGTCTGTCTCTGTCTCTGACTCTGTCTCTGTCTCTGTCTCCGTCTCTGTCTCTGTCTCTGTCTCTGTCTCTGTCTCTGTCTCTGTCTCTGTCTCAGTCTCTGTCTCTGCCTCTGTCTCCTTCTCTGACTCTGTCTCTGTCTCTATCTCCGTCTCTGTCTCTGTCTCCGTCTCTGTCTCTGTCTCTGTCTCTGTCTCTGTCTCTGTCTCTGTCTCTGTCTCTGTCTCTGTCTCTGTCTCTGTCTCTGTCTCTGTCTCTGCCTCTGCCTCTGCCTCTGTCTCTGTCTCTGTCTCTGTCGCTGTCTCTCCCTCTGTGCCAGCCTCCGTCTCTGGCCCTGGCTCTGTCTCTGCCTCTGTCTCCGTCTCTGTCTCTGTCTCGGTCTTTGTCTCTGTCTCTGTCTCTGTCTCTGTCTCTATCTCTGTCTCTGTCTCTGTCTCTGTCTCTGTCTCTGTCTCTGTCTCTGTCTCTGTCTCTGTCTCTGTCTCTGTCTCTCTCACTGTCTCTGTCTCTGTCTCTGTCTCTGCCTCTGTCTCTGTCTCTGTCTCTGTCCCTGGCTCTGTCTCTGCCTCTGTCACCGTCTCTGTCTCTGTCTCGGTCTTTGTCTCCGTCTCTGTCTCTGTCTCTGTCTCTGTCTCCGTCTGTGTGTCTGTCTCTGTCTGAAACTCTGTCTCTGTCTCCGTCTCTGTCTCTGTCTTTGTCTCTGCCTCTGCCTCTGTCTCCGTCTCTGTCTCTGTCTCGTTCTTTGTCTCTGTCTCTGTCTCTGGCTCCGTCTCTGTCTCTGTCTCTGTCTCTGTCTCTGTCTCTGCCTCTGCCTCTGCCTCTGCCTCTGTCTCTATCTCTGTCTCTGTCTCGGTCTTTGCCTCCGTCTCTGTCTCTGTCTCTGTCTCTGTCTCGGTCTCTGTCCCTGGCTCTGTCTCTGCCTCTGTCACCGTCTCTGTCTCTGTCTCGGTCTTTGTCTCCGTCTCTGTCTCTGTCTCTGTCTCTGTCTCCGTCTGTGTGTCTGTCTCTGTCTGAAACTCTGTCTCTGTCTCCGTCACTGTCTCTGTCTTTGCCTCTGCCTCTGCCTCTGTCTCCGTCTCTGTCTCTGTCTCGTTCTTTGTCTCCGTCTCTGTCTCTGTCTCTGCCTCTCTCTCTGTCTCTGTCTCTGTCTCTGTCTCTGTCTCTGTCTCTGTCTCTCTCTCTGTCTCTGTCTCTGTCGCTGTCTCTCCCCCTGTCTCTGTCTCTGCCTCTGTCTCCGTCTCTGTCTCTGTCTCGGCCTTTGTCTCCGTCTCTGTCTCTGTCTCTGTCTCTGTCCCTGGCTCTGTCTCTGTCTCTGTCTCCGTCAGCGTCTCTGTGTCTGTCTCTGCCGCTGTCTCTGTCTCTGTCTCAGTCTCTGTCTCTGCCTCTGTCTCCTTCTCTGACTCTGTCTCTGCCTCTATCTCCGTCTCTGTCTCTGTCTCCGTCTCTGTCTCTGTCTCTGTCTCTGTCTCTGTCTCTGTCTCTGTCTCTGTCTCTGTCTCTGTCTCTGTCTCTGTCTCTGTCTCTGTCTCTGTCTCTGTCTCTGTCTCTGTCTCTGCCTCTGCCTCTGCCTCCGTCTCTGTCTCTGTCTCTGTCGCTGTTTCTCCCTCTGTGCCAGACTCCGTCTCTGGCCCTGGCTCTGTCGCTGTCTCTGTCTCTGTCACTGTCTCTGTCTCTGTCTCTGTCTCTGCCTCTGTCTCTGTCTCTGTCTCTGTCTCCGTCTCCGTCTCTGTCTCTGTCTCTGTCTCCGCCTCTGTCCCAGTCTCTATCTCCGTCTCCGTCTCAGTACCTGGCTCTGTCTCTGCCTCTGTCACCGTCTCTGTATCTGTCTCGGTCTTTGTCTCCGTCTCTGTCTCTGTCTCTGTCTCTGTCTCCGTCTGTGTCTCCGTCTCCGTCTCTGTCTCTGTCTCTGTCTCCGCCTCTGTCCCAGTCTCTATCTCTCTCGCCGTCTCTGTCCCTGACTCTGTCTCTGCCTCTGTCTCCGTCTCTGTCTCTGTCTCGGTCTTTGTCTCTGTCTCTGTCTCTGTCTCTATCTCTGTCTCTGTCTCTGTCTCTGTCTCTGTCTCTGTCTCTGTCTCTGTCTCTGTCTCTGTCTCTGTCTCTGTCTCTCTCACTGTCTCTGTCTCTGTCTCTGTCTCTGCCTCTGTCTCTGTCTCTGTCTCTGTCCCTGGCTCTGTCTCTGCCTCTGTCACCGTCTCTGTCTCTGTCTCTGTCTCTGGCTCCGTCTCTGTCTCTGTCTCTGTCTCTGTCTCTGTCTCTGCCTCTGCCTCTGCCTCTGCCTCTGTCTCTATCTCTGTCTCTGTCTCTGTCTCTGTCTCCGTCAGCGTCTCTGTGTCTGTCTCTGCCGCTGTCTCTGGCTCTGTCTCAGTCTCTGTCTCTGCCTCTGTCTCCTTCTCTGACTCTGTCTCTGTCTCTATCTCCGTCTCTGTCTCTGTCTCCGTCTCTGTCTCTGTCTCTGTCTCTGTCTCTGTCTCTGTCTCTGTCTCTGTCTCTGTCTCTGTCTCTGCCTCTGCCTCTGCCTCTGCCTCTGTCTCTGTCTCTGTCTCTGTCGCTGTCTCTCCCTCTGTGCCAGACTCCGTCTCTAGCCCTGGCTCTGTCTCTGCCTCTGTCTCCGTCTCTGTCTCTGTCTCGGTCTTTGTCTCTGTCTCTGTCTCTGTCTCTGTCTCTATCTCTGTCTCTGTCTCTGTCTCTGTCTCTGTCTCTGTCTCTGTCTCTGTGTCTATCTCTGCCTCTGACTCTGTCGCTGTCCCTGTCTATGTCTCTGTCTCTGTCTCCGTCTGCGTCTCTGTTTCTGTCTCTGACGCTGTCTCTCCCCCTGTCTCTGTCTCTATCTCTGTCTCTGTCTCTGTCTCTGTCTCCGTCAGCGTCTCTGTGTCTGTCTCTGCCGCTGTCTCTGTCTCTGTATCAGTCTCTGTCTCTGTCTCCGTCTCTGTCTCTGCCTCTGTCTCTGCCTCTGTCTCTGTCCCCGTATCTGTCTCTGTCTCTGTTTCTGTCTCTGCCTCTGTTGCTCGCTCTCCCTCTGTCTCTGTCTCCGTCTCTGTCCCATGCTCTGTCTCTGCCTCTGTCTCCGTCTCTGTCTCTGTCTCGGTCTTTGTCTCCGTCTCTGTCTCTGTCTCTGTCTCTATCTCTGTCTCTGTCGCTGTCTCTGTCTCTGTCTCTGTCTCTGTCTCGTTCTCTGTCTCTGTCTCTGTCACTGTCTCTGTCTCTGTCTCTGTCTCTGCCTCTGTCTCTGTCTCTGTCTCCGCCTCTGTCCCAGTCTCTATCTCTGTCTCCGTCTCTGTCCCTGGCTCTGTCTCTGCCTCTGTCACCGTCTCTGTCTCTGTCTCGGTCTTTGTCTACGTCTCTGCCTCTGTCTCGGTCTTTGTCTCCGTCTCTGTCTCTGTCTCTGCCTCTGTCTCTGTCTCTGTCTCTGTCTCTGCCTCTGTCTCTGTCTCTGTCTCTGTCTGTGTCTCTGTCTCTGTTTCTGTCTCTGCCTCTGTCGCTGTCTCAGTCTCTGTCTCTGTCTCTGTGTCTATCTCTGCCTCTGCCTCTGTCACTGTCCCTGCCTATGTCTCTGTCTCTGTCTCCGTCTGCGTCTCTGTCTCTGTCTCCGTCTCTGTCCCAGTCTCTGTCTCTGTCTCTTTCTCCGTCTCTGTCCCTGGCTCTGTCTCTGTCTCTGTCTCTGTCTCCGCATCTGTCCCAGTCTCTGTCTCTGTCTCCGTCTCTGTCCCTGGCTCTGTCTCTGCCTCTGTCACCGTCTTTGTCTCTGTCTCGGTCTTTGTCTCTGTCTCTGTCTCTGTCTCTGTCTCTGTCTCTGTCTCTGCCTCTGTCTCTGTCTCTGTCTCTGTCGCTGTCTCTCCCTCTGTCCCTGTCTCCGTCTCTGTCCCTGGCTCTGTCTCTGCCTCTGTCTCTGTCTCTGTCTCTGTCTCAGTCTCTGTCTCTGTCTCTGTGTCTATCTCTGCCTCTGACTCTGTCGCTGTCCCTGTCTATGTCTCTGTCTCTGTCTCCGTCTGCGTCTCTGTCTCTCTCTCCGTCTCAGTCCCAGTCTCTGTCTCTGTCTCCGTCTCTGTCCCTGGCTCTGTCTCTGCCTCTGCCTCTGTCTCGGTCTTTGTCTATGTCTCTGTCTCTGTCTCTGTCTCTGTCTGAGACTCTGCCTCTGTCTCTGTCTCTGTCTCTGTCTCTGTCTCTGTCGCTGTTTCTCTCTCTTTCTCTGTCCCTGTCTCTGACCCTTGCTCTCTCTCTGCCTCTGTCTCCGTCTCTGACTCTGTCTCTGTCTCTATCTCCGTCTCTGTCTCTGTGTCTGTCTCTGTCTCTGTCTCTGTCTCTGTCTCTGTCTCTGTCTCTGTCTCCGTCTCTGTCTCTGTCTCTGTCTCTGTCTCTGTCTCTGTCTCTGTCTCTGTCTCTGTCTCTTTCTCTGTCTCTGCCTCTGCCTCTGTCTCTGTCTCTGTCTCTGTCGCTGTCTCTCCCTCCGTCCCTGTCGCCGTCTCTGTCCCTGGCTCTGTCTCTGCCTCTGTCTCCGTCACTGTCTCCGTCTCGGTCTTTGTCTCCGTCTCTGTCTCTGTCTCTGTCTCGGTCTCTGTCTCTGTCTCTGTTTCTGTCTCTGTCTCTGTCTCTGTTTCTGTCCCTGTCTCTGTCGCTGTCTCTGTCTGTGTCTCTGCCTCTGTCTCGGTCTTTGTCTCCGTCTCTGTCTCTGTCTCTGTCTCTGTCTCTGTCTCTGTCTCTGTCTCTGTCTCTGTCTCTGTCTCTGTCTCTGCCTCTGTCGCTGTCTCAGTCTCTGTCTCTGTCTCTGTGTCTATCTCTGCCTCTGACTCTGTCGCTGTCCCTGTCTATGTCTCTGTCTCTGTCTCCGTCTGCGTCTCTGTCTCTGTCTCTGACGCTGTATCTCCCACTGTCTCTGTCTCTGTCACTGTCTCCGTCTCTGTCTCTGTCTCTGTCTCTGTCTCTGTCTCTGTCTGTGTCTCTGACTCTGTCTCGGTCTTTCTCTCCGTCTCTGTCTCTGTCTCTGTCTCTCTCTCTGTCTCTGTCTCTGTCTCTGTCTCTGTCTCTGTCTCTGTCTCTGTCTCTCTCTCTGTCTCTGTATCTGTCGCTGTCTCTCCCCCTGTCTCTGTCTCTGCCTCTGTCTCCGTCTCTGTCTCTGTCTCGGCCTTTGTCTCCGTCTCTGTCTCTGTCTCTGTCTCTGTCCCTGGCTCTGTCTCTGTCTCCGTCTCCGTCAGCGTCTCTGTGTCTGTCTCTGCCGCTGTCTCTGCCTCTGTCTCTGTCTCTGTCTCTGTCTCTGTCTCTGTCTCTGTCTCTGTCTCTGTGTCTGTCTATGTCTCTGTCTCTGTCTCCGTCTGCGTCTCTCTGTCTCTGTCTCTGCCTCTGTCTCCGTCTCTGTCTCTGTCTCGGTCTTTGTCTATGTCTCTGTCTCTGTCTCTGTCTCTGTCTGAGACTCTGCCACTGTCTCTGTCTCTGTCTCTGTCCCTGTCTCTGTCTCTGTCTCTGTCTCCGTCTATGTCTCTGTCTCTGTCTCTGTCTCTGTCTCTGTCTCTGTCCCTGTCTCTGCCTCTGTCTCTGTCTCTGCCGCTGTCTCTGTCTCTGTCTCCGTCTCCGAATCTGTCTCTGTCTCTATCTCCGTCTCTGTCCCTGTCTCTGCCTCTGTCTCTGTCTCTGCCGTTGTCTCTGTCTCTGTCTCTGTCGCTGTCTCTCCCTCCGTCTCTGTCTCTGTCTCTATCTCCGTCTATGTCTCTGTCTCTGTCTCTGTCTCTGTCTGAGACTCTGCCTCTGTCTCTGTCTCTGTCTCTGTCTCTGTCTAAGACTCTGCCTCTGTCTCTGTCTCTGTCTCTGTCTCTGTCTCTGTCTCTGTCTCTGTCTCTGTCTCTGTCTGTGTCTCTGTCTCTGTCTCTGTCTCTGTCCCTGGCTGTCTCTCTGCCTCTGTCTCCGTCACTGACTCTGTCTCTGTCTCTATCTCCGTCTCTGTCCCTGTCTCTGCCTCTGTCTCTATCTCTGCCGCTGTCTCTGTCTCTGTCTCTGTCGCTGTCTCTCCCTCCGTCTCTGTCTCTGTCTCTATCTCCGTCTATGTCTCTGTCTCTGTCTCTGTCTCTGCCTCTGCCTCTGCCTCTGCCTCTGTCTCTATCTCTGTCTCTGTCTCGGTCTTTGCCTCCGTCTCTGTCTCTGTCTCTGTCTCTGTCTCGGTCTCTGTCCCTGGCTCTGTCTCTGCCTCTGTCACCGTCTCTGTCTCTGTCTCGGTCTTTGTCTCCGTCTCTGTCTCTGTCTCTGTCTCTGTCTCCGTCTGTGTGTCTGTCTCTGTCTGAAACTCTGTCTCTGTCTCCGTCACTGTCTCTGTCTTTGCCTCTGCCTCTGCCTCTGTCTCCGTCTCTGTCTCTGTCTCGTTCTTTGTCTCCGTCTCTGTCTCTGTCTCTGCCTCTCTCTCTGTCTCTGTCTCTGTCTCTGTCTCTGTCTCTGTCTCTGTCTCTCTCTCTGTCTCCGTCTCTGTCGCTGTCTCTCCCCCTGTCTCTGTCTCTGCCTCTGTCTCCGTCTCTGTCTCTGTCTCGGCCTTTGTCTCCGTCTCTGTCTCTGTCTCTGTCTCTGTCCCTGGCTCTGTCTCTGTCTCTGTCTCCGTCAGCGTCTCTGTGTCTGTCTCTGCCGCTGTCTCTGTCTCTGTCTCAGTCTCTGTCTCTGCCTCTGTCTCCTTCTCTGACTCTGTCTCTGCCTCTATCTCCGTCTCTGTCTCTGTCTCCGTCTCTGTCTCTGTCTCTGTCTCTGTCTCTGTCTCTGTCTCTGTCTCTGTCTCTGTCTCTGTCTCTGTCTCTGTCTCTGTCTCTGTCTCTGTCTCTGTCTCTGTCTCTGTCTCTGTCTCTGTCTCTGTCTCTGTCTCTGTCTCTGTCTCTGTCTCTGCCTCTGCCTCTGCCTCTGTCTCTGTCTCTGTCTCTGTCGCTGTTTCTCCCTCTGTGCCAGACTCCGTCTCTGGCCCTGGCTCTGTCGCTGTCTCTGTCTCTGTCACTGTCTCTGTCTCTGTCTCTGTCTCTGCCTCTGTCTCTGTCTCTGTCTCTGTCTCCGTCTCCGTCTCTGTCTCTGTCTCTGTCTCCGCCTCTGTCCCAGTCTCTATCTCCGTCTCCGTCTCAGTACCTGGCTCTGTCTCTGTCTCTGTCTCTGTCTCTGTCTCTGTCTCTGTCTCTGTCTCTGTCTCTGTCTCTGTCTCTGTCTCTGTCTCTGTCTCTGTCTCTGTCTCTGTCTCTGTCTCTGCCTCTGCCTCTGCCTCTGTCTCTGTCTCTGTCTCTGTCGCTGTCTCTCCCTCTGTGCCAGACTCCGTCTCTGGCCCTGGCTCTGTCTCTGCCTCTGTCTCCGTCTCTGTCTCTGTCTCGGTCTTTGTCTCTGTCTCTGTCTCTGTCTCTGTCTCTGTCTCTATCTCTGTCTCTGTCTCTGTCTCTGTCTCTGTCTCGTTCTTTGTCTCCGTCTCTGTCTCTGTCTTTGTCTACGTCTCTGTCTCTGTCTCTGTCTCTGTCTCTGTCTCTGTCTCTGTCTCTGTCTCTGTCTCTGTCTCTGTCTCTGTCTCTTTCTCTGTCTCTGCCTCTGCCTCTGTCTCTGCCTCTGTCTCTGTCGCTGTCTCTCCCTCTGTCCCTGTCTCCGTCTCTGTCCCTGGCTCTGTCTCTGCCTCTGTCTCCGTCACTGTCTCCGTCTCGGTCTTTGTCTCCGTCTCTGTCTCTGTCTCTGTCTCGGTCTCTGTCTCTGTCTCTGTCTCTGTCTCTGTCTTTGTCGCTGTTTCTCTCTCTTTCTCTGTCCCTGTCTCTGTCCCTGGCTCTCTCTCTGCCTCTGTCTCCGTCTCTGACTCTGTCTCTGTCTCTATCTCCGTCTCTGTCTCTGTCTCTGTCTCTGTCTCTGTCTCTGTCTCTGTCTCTGTCTCTGTCTCTGTCTCTGGCTCTGTCTCTGCCTTTGTCTCCGTCTCTGTCTCTCTCTGTCTCTGTCTCTGTCTCTGCCGCTGTCTCTGTCTCTGTCTCAGTCTCTGTCTCTGTCTCTGTGTCTATCTCTGCCTCTGACTCTGTCACTGTCCCTGCCTATGTCTCTGTCTCTGTCTCCGTCTGCGTCTCTGTCTCTGTCTCCGCATCTGTCCCAGTCTCTGTCTCTGTCTCCGTCTCTGTCCCTGGCTCTGTCTCTGCCTCTGTCACCGTCTTTTGTCTCTGTCTCGGTCTTTGTCTCTGTCTCTGTCTCTGTCTCTGTCTCTGTCTCTGTCTCTGCCTCTGTCTCTGTCTCTGTCTCTGTCGCTGTCTCTCCCTCTGTCCCTGTCTCCGTCTCTGTCCCTGGCTCTGTCTCTGCCTCTGTCTCTGTCTCTGTCTCTGTCTCAGTCTCTGTCTCTGTCTCTGTGTCTATCTCTGCCTCTGACTCTGTCGCTGTCCCTGTCTATGTCTCTGTCTCTGTCTCCGTCTGCGTCTCTGTCTCTCTCTCCGTCTCAGTCCCAGTCTCTGTCTCTGTCTCCGTCTCTGTCCCTGGCTCTGTCTCTGCCTCTGCCTCTGTCTCGGTCTTTGTCTATGTCTCTGTCTCTGTCTCTGTCTCTGTCTGAGACTCTGCCTCTGTCTCTGTCTCTGTCTCTGTCTCTGTCTCTGTCGCTGTTTCTCTCTCTTTCTCTGTCCCTGTCTCTGACCCTTGCTCTCTCTCTGCCTCTGTCTCCGTCTCTGACTCTGTCTCTGTCTCTATCTCCGTCTCTGTCTCTGTGTCTGTCTCTGTCTCTGTCTCTGTCTCTGTCTCTGTCTCTGTCTCTGTCTCCGTCTCTGTCTGTCTCTGTCTCTGTCTCTGTCTCTGTCTCTGTCTCTGTCTCTGTCTCTTTCTCTGTCTCTGCCTCTGCCTCTGTCTCTGTCTCTGTCTCTGTCGCTGTCTCTCCCTCCGTCCCTGTCGCCGTCTCTGTCCCTGGCTCTGTCTCTGCCTCTGTCTCCGTCACTGTCTCCGTCTCGGTCTTTGTCTCCGTCTCTGTCTCTGTCTCTGTCTCGGTCTCTGTCTCTGTCTCTGTTTCTGTCTCTGTCTCTGTCTCTGTTTCTGTCCCTGTCTCTGTCGCTGTCTCTGTCTGTGTCTCTGCCTCTGTCTCGGTCTTTGTCTCCGTCTCTGTCTCTGTCTCTGTCTCTGTCTCTGTCTCTGTCTCTGTCTCTGTCTCTGTCTCTGTCTCTGTCTCTGCCTCTGTCGCTGTCTCAGTCTCTGTCTCTGTCTCTGTGTCTATCTCTGCCTCTGACTCTGTCGCTGTCCCTGTCTATGTCTCTCTGTCTCTGTCTCCGTCTGCGTCTCTGTCTCTGTCTCTGACGCTGTATCTCCCACTGTCTCTGTCTCTGTCACTGTCTCCGTCTCTGTCTCTGTCTCTGTCTCTGTCTCTGTCTCTGTCTGTGTCTCTGACTCTGTCTCGGTCTTTCTCTCCGTCTCTGTCTCTGTCTCTGTCTCTCTCTCTGTCTCTGTCTCTGTCTCTGTCTCTGTCTCTGTCTCTGTCTCTGTCTCTCTCTCTGTCTCTGTATCTGTCGCTGTCTCTCCCCCCTGTCTCTGTCTCTGCCTCTGTCTCCGTCTCTGTCTCTGTCTCGGCCTTTGTCTCCGTCTCTGTCTCTGTCTCTGTCTCTGTCCCTGGCTCTGTCTCTGTCTCCGTCTCCGTCAGCGTCTCTGTGTCTGTCTCTGCCGCTGTCTCTGCCTCTGTCTCTGTCTCTGTCTCTGTCTCTGTCTCTGTCTCTGTCTCTGTCTCTGTGTCTGTCTATGTCTCTGTCTCTGTCTCCGTCTGCGTCTCTCTGTCTCTGTCTCTGCCTCTGTCTCCGTCTCTGTCTCTGTCTCGGTCTTTGTCTATGTCTCTGTCTCTGTCTCTGTCTCTGTCTGAGACTCTGCCACTGTCTCTGTCTCTGTCTCTGTCCCTGTCTCTGTCTCTGTCTCTGTCTCCGTCTATGTCTCTGTCTCTGTCTCTGTCTCTGTCTCTGTCTCTGTCCCTGTCTCTGCCTCTGTCTCTGTCTCTGCCGCTGTCTCTGTCTCTGTCTCCGTCTCCGAATCTGTCTCTGTCTCTATCTCCGTCTCTGTCCCTGTCTCTGCCTCTGTCTCTGTCTCTGCCGTTGTCTCTGTCTCTGTCTCTGTCGCTGTCTCTCCCTCCGTCTCTGTCTCTGTCTCTATCTCCGTCTATGTCTCTGTCTCTGTCTCTGTCTCTGTCTGAGACTCTGCCTCTGTCTCTGTCTCTGTCTCTGTCTCTGTCTAAGACTCTGCCTCTGTCTCTGTCTCTGTCTCTGTCTCTGTCTCTGTCTCTGTCTCTGTCTCTGTCTCTGTCTGTGTCTCTGTCTCTGTCTCTGTCTCTGTCCCTGGCTGTCTCTCTGCCTCTGTCTCCGTCACTGACTCTGTCTCTGTCTCTATCTCCGTCTCTGTCCCTGTCTCTGCCTCTGTCTCTATCTCTGCCGCTGTCTCTGTCTCTGTCTCTGTCGCTGTCTCTCCCTCCGTCTCTGTCTCTGTCTCTATCTCCGTCTATGTCTCTGTCTCTGTCTCTGTCTCTGCCTCTGCCTCTGCCTCTGCCTCTGTCTCTATCTCTGTCTCTGTCTCGGTCTTTGCCTCCGTCTCTGTCTCTGTCTCTGTCTCTGTCTCGGTCTCTGTCCCTGGCTCTGTCTCTGCCTCTGTCACCGTCTCTGTCTCTGTCTCGGTCTTTGTCTCCGTCTCTGTCTCTGTCTCTGTCTCTGTCTCCGTCTGTGTGTCTGTCTCTGTCTGAAACTCTGTCTCTGTCTCCGTCACTGTCTCTGTCTTTGCCTCTGCCTCTGCCTCTGTCTCCGTCTCTGTCTCTGTCTCGTTCTTTGTCTCCGTCTCTGTCTCTGTCTCTGCCTCTCTCTCTGTCTCTGTCTCTGTCTCTGTCTCTGTCTCTGTCTCTGTCTCTCTCTCTGTCTCCGTCTCTGTCGCTGTCTCTCCCCCTGTCTCTGTCTCTGCCTCTGTCTCCGTCTCTGTCTCTGTCTCGGCCTTTGTCTCCGTCTCTGTCTCTGTCTCTGTCTCTGTCCCTGGCTCTGTCTCTGTCTCTGTCTCCGTCAGCGTCTCTGTGTCTGTCTCTGCCGCTGTCTCTGTCTCTGTCTCAGTCTCTGTCTCTGCCTCTGTCTCCTTCTCTGACTCTGTCTCTGCCTCTATCTCCGTCTCTGTCTCTGTCTCCGTCTCTGTCTCTGTCTCTGTCTCTGTCTCTGTCTCTGTCTCTGTCTCTGTCTCTGTCTCTGTCTCTGTCTCTGTCTCTGTCTCTGTCTCTGTCTCTGTCTCTGTCTCTGTCTCTGTCTCTGTCTCTGTCTCTGTCTCTGTCTCTGTCTCTGTCTCTGCCTCTGCCTCTGCCTCTGTCTCTGTCTCTGTCTCTGTCGCTGTTTCTCCCTCTGTGCCAGACTCCGTCTCTGGCCCTGGCTCTGTCGCTGTCTCTGTCTCTGTCACTGTCTCTGTCTCTGTCTCTGTCTCTGCCTCTGTCTCTGTCTCTGTCTCTGTCTCCGTCTCCGTCTCTGTCTCTGTCTCTGTCTCCGCCTCTGTCCCAGTCTCTATCTCCGTCTCCGTCTCAGTACCTGGCTCTGTCTCTGTCTCTGTCTCTGTCTCTGTCTCTGTCTCTGTCTCTGTCTCTGTCTCTGTCTCTGTCTCTGTCTCTGTCTCTGTCTCTGTCTCTGTCTCTGTCTCTGTCTCTGCCTCTGCCTCTGCCTCTGTCTCTGTCTCTGTCTCTGTCGCTGTCTCTCCCTCTGTGCCAGACTCCGTCTCTGGCCCTGGCTCTGTCTCTGCCTCTGTCTCCGTCTCTGTCTCTGTCTCGGTCTTTGTCTCTGTCTCTGTCTCTGTCTCTGTCTCTGTCTCTATCTCTGTCTCTGTCTCTGTCTCTGTCTCTGTCTCGTTCTTTGTCTCCGTCTCTGTCTCTGTCTTTGTCTACGTCTCTGTCTCTGTCTCTGTCTCTGTCTCTGTCTCTGTCTCTGTCTCTGTCTCTGTCTCTGTCTCTGTCTCTGTCTCTTTCTCTGTCTCTGCCTCTGCCTCTGTCTCTGCCTCTGTCTCTGTCGCTGTCTCTCCCTCTGTCCCTGTCTCCGTCTCTGTCCCTGGCTCTGTCTCTGCCTCTGTCTCCGTCACTGTCTCCGTCTCGGTCTTTGTCTCCGTCTCTGTCTCTGTCTCTGTCTCGGTCTCTGTCTCTGTCTCTGTCTCTGTCTCTGTCTTTGTCGCTGTTTCTCTCTCTTTCTCTGTCCCTGTCTCTGTCCCTGGCTCTCTCTCTGCCTCTGTCTCCGTCTCTGACTCTGTCTCTGTCTCTATCTCCGTCTCTGTCTCTGTCTCTGTCTCTGTCTCTGTCTCTGTCTCTGTCTCTGTCTCTGTCTCTGTCTCTGGCTCTGTCTCTGCCTTTGTCTCCGTCTCTGTCTCTCTCTGTCTCTGTCTCTGTCTCTGCCGCTGTCTCTGTCTCTGTCTCAGTCTCTGTCTCTGTCTCTGTGTCTATCTCTGCCTCTGACTCTGTCACTGTCCCTGCCTATGTCTCTGTCTCTGTCTCCGTCTGCGTCTCTGTCTCTGTCTCTGTCTCTGTCCCAGTCTCTGTCTCTGTCTCTTTCTCCGTCTCTGTCCCTGGCTCTGTCTCTGTCTCTGTCTCTGTCTCCGCCTCTGTCCCAGTCTCTGTCTATGTCTCCGTCTCTGTCCCTGGCTCTGTCTCTGCCTCTGTCACCGTCTCTGTCTCTGTCTCGGTCTTTGTCTCTGTCTCTGTCTCTGTCTCTGTCTCTGTCTCTGCCTCTGCCTCTGTCTCTGTCTCTGTCGCTGTCTCTCCCTCTGTCCCTGTCTCCGTCTCTGTCCCTGGCTCTGTCTCTGCCTCTGTCTCTGTCTCTGTCTCTGTCTCAGTCTCTGTCTCTGTCTCTGTGTCTATCTCTGCCTCTGACTCTGTCGCTGTCCCTGTCTATGTCTCTGTCTCTGTCTCCGTCTGCGTCTCTGTCTCTCTCTCCGTCTCAGTCCCGGTCTCTGTCTCTGTCTCCGTCTCTGTCCCTGGCTCTGTCTCTGCCTCTGTCTCTGTCTCGGTCTTTGTCTATGTCTCTGTCTCTGTCTCTGTCTCTGTCTGAGACTCTGCCTCTGTCTCTTTCTCTGTCTCTGTCTCTGTCGCTGTTTCTCCCTCTTTCTCTGTCCCTGTCTCTGACCCTGGCTCTCTCTCTGCCTCTGTCTCCGTCTCTGACTCTGTCTCTGTCTCTATCTCCGTCTCTGTCTCTGTGTCTGTCTCTGTCTCTGACTCTGTCTCTGTCTCTGTCTCCGTCTCTGTCTCTGTCTCTGTCTCTGTCTCTGTCTCTGTCTCTGTCTCTGTCTCTGTCTCAGTCTCTGTCTCTGCCTCTGTCTCCTTCTCTGACTCTGTCTCTGTCTCTATCTCCGTCTCTGTCTCTGTCTCCGTCTCTGTCTCTGTCTCTGTCTCTGTCTCTGTCTCTGTCTCTGTCTCTGTCTCTGTCTCTGTCTCTGTCTCTGTCTCTGTCTCTGTCTCTGCCTCTGCCTCTGCCTCTGTCTCTGTCTCTGTCTCTGTCGCTGTCTCTCCCTCTGTGCCAGCCTCCGTCTCTGGCCCTGGCTCTGTCTCTGCCTCTGTCTCCGTCTCTGTCTCTGTCTCGGTCTTTGTCTCTGTCTCTGTCTCTGTCTCTGTCTCTATCTCTGTCTCTGTCTCTGTCTCTGTCTCTGTCTCTGTCTCTGTCTCTGTCTCTGTCTCTGTCTCTGTCTCTCTCACTGTCTCTGTCTCTGTCTCTGTCTCTGCCTCTGTCTCTGTCTCTGTCTCTGTCCCTGGCTCTGTCTCTGCCTCTGTCACCGTCTCTGTCTCTGTCTCGGTCTTTGTCTCCGTCTCTGTCTCTGTCTCTGTCTCTGTCTCCGTCTGTGTGTCTGTCTCTGTCTGAAACTCTGTCTCTGTCTCCGTCTCTGTCTCTGTCTTTGTCTCTGCCTCTGCCTCTGTCTCCGTCTCTGTCTCTGTCTCGTTCTTTGTCTCTGTCTCTGTCTCTGGCTCCGTCTCTGTCTCTGTCTCTGTCTCTGTCTCTGTCTCTGCCTCTGCCTCTGCCTCTGCCTCTGTCTCTATCTCTGTCTCTGTCTCGGTCTTTGCCTCCGTCTCTGTCTCTGTCTCTGTCTCTGTCTCGGTCTCTGTCCCTGGCTCTGTCTCTGCCTCTGTCACCGTCTCTGTCTCTGTCTCGGTCTTTGTCTCCGTCTCTGTCTCTGTCTCTGTCTCTGTCTCCGTCTGTGTGTCTGTCTCTGTCTGAAACTCTGTCTCTGTCTCCGTCACTGTCTCTGTCTTTGCCTCTGCCTCTGCCTCTGTCTCCGTCTCTGTCTCTGTCTCGTTCTTTGTCTCCGTCTCTGTCTCTGTCTCTGCCTCTCTCTCTGTCTCTGTCTCTGTCTCTGTCTCTGTCTCTGTCTCTGTCTCTCTCTCTGTCTCTGTCTCTGTCGCTGTCTCTCCCCCTGTCTCTGTCTCTGCCTCTGTCTCCGTCTCTGTCTCTGTCTCCGTCTCTGTCTCTGTCTCCGTCTCTGTCTCTGTCTCTGTCTCTGTCTCTGTCTCTGTCTCTGTCTCTGTCTCTGTCTCTGTCTCTGTCTCTGTCTCTGTCTCTGTCTCTGTCTCTGTCTCTGCCTCTGCCTCTGCCTCCGTCTCTGTCTCTGTCTCTGTCGCTGTTTCTCCCTCTGTGCCAGACTCCGTCTCTGGCCCTGGCTCTGTCGCTGTCTCTGTCTCTGTCACTGTCTCTGTCTCTGTCTCTGTCTCTGCCTCTGTCTCTGTCTCTGTCTCTGTCTCCGTCTCCGTCTCTGTCTCTGTCTCTGTCTCCGCCTCTGTCCCAGTCTCTATCTCCGTCTCCGTCTCAGTACCTGGCTCTGTCTCTGCCTCTGTCACCGTCTCTGTATCTGTCTCGGTCTTTGTCTCCGTCTCTGTCTCTGTCTCTGTCTCTGTCTCCGTCTGTGTCTCCGTCTCCGTCTCTGTCTCTGTCTCTGTCTCCGCCTCTGTCCCAGTCTCTATCTCTCTCGCCGTCTCTGTCCCTGACTCTGTCTCTGCCTCTGTCTCCGTCTCTGTCTCTGTCTCGGTCTTTGTCTCTGTCTCTGTCTCTGTCTCTATCTCTGTCTCTGTCTCTGTCTCTGTCTCTGTCTCTGTCTCTGTCTCTGTCTCTGTCTCTGTCTCTGTCTCTCTCACTGTCTCTGTCTCTGTCTCTGTCTCTGCCTCTGTCTCTGTCTCTGTCTCTGTCCCTGGCTCTGTCTCTGCCTCTGTCACCGTCTCTGTCTCTGTCTCTGTCTCTGGCTCCGTCTCTGTCTCTGTCTCTGTCTCTGTCTCTGTCTCTGCCTCTGCCTCTGCCTCTGCCTCTGTCTCTATCTCTGTCTCTGTCTCTGTCTCTGTCTCCGTCAGCGTCTCTGTGTCTGTCTCTGCCGCTGTCTCTGGCTCTGTCTCAGTCTCTGTCTCTGCCTCTGTCTCCTTCTCTGACTCTGTCTCTGTCTCTATCTCCGTCTCTGTCTCTGTCTCCGTCTCTGTCTCTGTCTCTGTCTCTGTCTCTGTCTCTGTCTCTGTCTCTGTCTCTGTCTCTGTCTCTGCCTCTGCCTCTGCCTCTGCCTCTGTCTCTGTCTCTGTCTCTGTCGCTGTCTCTCCCTCTGTGCCAGACTCCGTCTCTAGCCCTGGCTCTGTCTCTGCCTCTGTCTCCGTCTCTGTCTCTGTCTCGGTCTTTGTCTCTGTCTCTGTCTCTGTCTCTGTCTCTATCTCTGTCTCTGTCTCTGTCTCTGTCTCTGTCTCTGTCTCTGTCTCTGTCACTGTCTCTGTCTCTGTCTCTGTCTCTGCCTCTGTCTCTGTCTCTGTCTCTGTCTCTGTCTCCGTCTCCGTCTCTGTCTCCGCATCTGTCCCAGTCTCTATCTCTGTCTCCGTCTCTGTCCCTGGCTCTGTCTCTGCCTCTGTCACCGTCTCTGTCTCTGTCTCGGTCTTTATCTCCGTCTCTGTCTCTGTCTCTGTCTCTGTCTCCGTCTGTGTGTCTGTCTCTGTCTGAAACTCTGTCTCTGTCTCCGTCTCTGTCTCTGTCTCTGTCCCTGGCTCTGTCTCTGTCTCTGTCCCTGGCTCTGTCTCTGTCTCTGTCTCCGTCTGCGTCTCTGTGTGTGTCTCTGCCTCTGTCTCGGTCTTTGTCTCCGTCTCTGTCTCTGTCTCTGTCTCTGTCTCTGTCTCTGTCTCTGTCTC
The DNA here is from genome assembly GCA_945859595.2 of Megachile willughbiella. Classification (NCBI taxonomy): domain Eukaryota; kingdom Metazoa; phylum Arthropoda; class Insecta; order Hymenoptera; family Megachilidae; genus Megachile; species Megachile willughbiella. Next base: position 107,187 of record CAMAOD020000147.1, read on the forward strand.
TGTCTCTGTCTCTGTCTCTGTCTCTGTCTCTGTCTCTGTCTCTGTCTCTGTCTCTGTCTCTGTCTCTGTCTCTGTCTCTGCCTCTGCCTCTGCCTCTGTCTCTGTCTCTGTCTCTGTCGCTGTCTCTCCCTCTGTGCCAGCCTCCGTCTCTGGCCCTGGCTCTGTCTCTGCCTCTGTCTCCGTCTCTGTCTCTGTCTCGGTCTTTGTCTCTGTCTCTGTCTCTGTCTCTGTCTCTATCTCTGTCTCTGTCTCTGTCTCTGTCTCTGTCTCTGTCTCTGTCTCTGTCTCTGTCTCTGTCTCTGTCTCTCTCACTGTCTCTGTCTCTGTCTCTGTCTCTGCCTCTGTCTCTGTCTCTGTCTCTGTCCCTGGCTCTGTCTCTGCCTCTGTCACCGTCTCTGTCTCTGTCTCGGTCTTTGTCTCCGTCTCTGTCTCTGTCTCTGTCTCTGTCTCCGTCTGTGTGTCTGTCTCTGTCTGAAACTCTGTCTCTGTCTCCGTCTCTGTCTCTGTCTTTGTCTCTGCCTCTGCCTCTGTCTCCGTCTCTGTCTCTGTCTCGTTCTTTGTCTCTGTCTCTGTCTCTGGCTCCGTCTCTGTCTCTGTCTCTGTCTCTGTCTCTGTCTCTGCCTCTGCCTCTGCCTCTGCCTCTGTCTCTATCTCTGTCTCTGTCTCGGTCTTTGCCTCCGTCTCTGTCTCTGTCTCTGTCTCTGTCTCGGTCTCTGTCCCTGGCTCTGTCTCTGCCTCTGTCACCGTCTCTGTCTCTGTCTCGGTCTTTGTCTCCGTCTCTGTCTCTGTCTCTGTCTCTGTCTCCGTCTGTGTGTCTGTCTCTGTCTGAAACTCTGTCTCTGTCTCCGTCACTGTCTCTGTCTTTGCCTCTGCCTCTGCCTCTGTCTCCGTCTCTGTCTCTGTCTCGTTCTTTGTCTCCGTCTCTGTCTCTGTCTCTGCCTCTCTCTCTGTCTCTGTCTCTGTCTCTGTCTCTGTCTCTGTCTCTGTCTCTCTCTCTGTCTCTGTCTCTGTCGCTGTCTCTCCCCCTGTCTCTGTCTCTGCCTCTGTCTCCGTCTCTGTCTCTGTCTCGGCCTTTGTCTCCGTCTCTGTCTCTGTCTCTGTCTCTGTCCCTGGCTCTGTCTCTGTCTCTGTCTCCGTCAGCGTCTCTGTGTCTGTCTCTGCCGCTGTCTCTGTCTCTGTCTCAGTCTCTGTCTCTGCCTCTGTCTCCTTCTCTGACTCTGTCTCTGCCTCTATCTCCGTCTCTGTCTCTGTCTCCGTCTCTGTCTCTGTCTCTGTCTCTGTCTCTGTCTCTGTCTCTGTCTCTGTCTCTGTCTCTGTCTCTGTCTCTGTCTCTGTCTCTGTCTCTGTCTCTGTCTCTGTCTCTGTCTCTGTCTCTGCCTCTGCCTCTGCCTCTGTCTCTGTCTCTGTCTCTGTCGCTGTTTCTCCCTCTGTGCCAGACTCCGTCTCTGGCCCTGGCTCTGTCGCTGTCTCTGTCTCTGTCACTGTCTCTGTCTCTGTCTCTGTCTCTGCCTCTGTCTCTGTCTCTGTCTCTGTCTCCGTCTCCGTCTCTGTCTCTGTCTCTGTCTCCGCCTCTGTCCCAGTCTCTATCTCCGTCTCCGTCTCAGTACCTGGCTCTGTCTCTGCCTCTGTCACCGTCTCTGTATCTGTCTCGGTCTTTGTCTCCGTCTCTGTCTCTGTCTCTGTCTCTGTCTCCGTCTGTGTCTCCGTCTCCGTCTCTGTCTCTGTCTCTGTCTCCGCCTCTGTCCCAGTCTCTATCTCTCTCGCCGTCTCTGTCCCTGACTCTGTCTCTGCCTCTGTCTCCGTCTCTGTCTCTGTCTCGGTCTTTGTCTCTGTCTCTGTCTCTGTCTCTATCTCTGTCTCTGTCTCTGTCTCTGTCTCTGTCTCTGTCTCTGTCTCTGTCTCTGTCTCTGTCTCTGTCTCTGTCTCTCTCACTGTCTCTGTCTCTGTCTCTGTCTCTGCCTCTGTCTCTGTCTCTGTCTCTGTCCCTGGCTCTGTCTCTGCCTCTGTCACCGTCTCTGTCTCTGTCTCTGTCTCTGGCTCCGTCTCTGTCTCTGTCTCTGTCTCTGTCTCTGTCTCTGCCTCTGCCTCTGCCTCTGCCTCTGTCTCTATCTCTGTCTCTGTCTCTGTCTCTGTCTCCGTCAGCGTCTCTGTGTCTGTCTCTGCCGCTGTCTCTGGCTCTGTCTCAGTCTCTGTCTCTGCCTCTGTCTCCTTCTCTGACTCTGTCTCTGTCTCTATCTCCGTCTCTGTCTCTGTCTCCGTCTCTGTCTCTGTCTCTGTCTCTGTCTCTGTCTCTGTCTCTGTCTCTGTCTCTGTCTCTGCCTCTGCCTCTGCCTCTGCCTCTGTCTCTGTCTCTGTCTCTGTCGCTGTCTCTCCCTCTGTGCCAGACTCCGTCTCTAGCCCTGGCTCTGTCTCTGCCTCTGTCTCCGTCTCTGTCTCTGTCTCGGTCTTTGTCTCTGTCTCTGTCTCTGTCTCTGTCTCTATCTCTGTCTCTGTCTCTGTCTCTGTCTCTGTCTCTGTCTCTGTCTCTGTCACTGTCTCTGTCTCTGTCTCTGTCTCTGCCTCTGTCTCTGTCTCTGTCTCTGTCTCTGTCTCCGTCTCCGTCTCTGTCTCCGCATCTGTCCCAGTCTCTATCTCTGTCTCCGTCTCTGTCCCTGGCTCTGTCTCTGCCTCTGTCACCGTCTCTGTCTCTGTCTCGGTCTTTATCTCCGTCTCTGTCTCTGTCTCTGTCTCTGTCTCCGTCTGTGTGTCTGTCTCTGTCTGAAACTCTGTCTCTGTCTCCGTCTCTGTCTCTGTCTCTGTCCCTGGCTCTGTCTCTGTCTCTGTCCCTGGCTCTGTCTCTGTCTCTGTCTCCGTCTGCGTCTCTGTGTGTGTCTCTGCCTCTGTCTCGGTCTTTGTCTCCGTCTCTGTCTCTGTCTCTGTCTCTGTCTCTGTCTCTGTCTCTGTCTCTGTCTCTGTCTCTGTCTCTGTCTCTGTCTCTGTCTCTGTCTCTGTCTCTGTCTCTGTCTCTGCCTCTGCCTCTGCCTCTGTCTCTGTCTCTGTCTCTGTCGCTGTCTCTCCCTCTGTGCCAGACTCCGTCTCTGGCCCTGGCTCTGTCTCTGCCTCTGTCTCCGTCTCTGTCTCTGTCTCGGTCTTTGTCTCTGTCTCTGTCTCTGTCTCTGTCTCTGTCTCTATCTCTGTCTCTGTCTCTGTCTCTGTCTCTGTCTCGTTCTTTGTCTCCGTCTCTGTCTCTGTCTTTGTCTACGTCTCTGTCTCTGTCTCTGTCTCTGTCTCTGTCTCTGTCTCTGTCTCTGTCTCTGTCTCTGTCTCTGTCTCTGTCTCTGTCTCTTTCTCTGTCTCTGCCTCTGCCTCTGTCTCTGCCTCTGTCTCTGTCGCTGTCTCTCCCTCTGTCCCTGTCTCCGTCTCTGTCCCTGGCTCTGTCTCTGCCTCTGTCTCCGTCACTGTCTCCGTCTCGGTCTTTGTCTCCGTCTCTGTCTCTGTCTCTGTCTCGGTCTCTGTCTCTGTCTCTGTCTCTGTCTCTGTCTTTGTCGCTGTTTCTCTCTCTTTCTCTGTCCCTGTCTCTGTCCCTGGCTCTCTCTCTGCCTCTGTCTCCGTCTCTGACTCTGTCTCTGTCTCTATCTCCGTCTCTGTCTCTGTCTCTGTCTCTGTCTCTGCCGCTGTCTCTGTCTCTGTCTCCGTCTCCGACTCTGTCTCTGTCTCTATCTCCGTCTCTGTCCCTGTCTCTGCCTCTGTCTCTGTCTCTGCCGTTGTCTCTGTCTCTGTGTCTGTCGCTGTCTCTCCCTCCGTCTCTGTCTCTGTCTCTATCTCCGTCTATGTCTCTGTCTCTGTCTCTGTCTCTGTCTGAGACTCTGCCTCTGTCTCTGTCTCTGTCTCTGTCTCTGTCTAAGACTCTGCCTCTGTCTCTGTCTCTGTCTCTCTCTCTGTCTCTGTCTCTGTCTGTGTCTCTGTCTCTGTCTCTGTCTCTGTCCCTGGCTCTCTCTCTGCCTCTGTCTCCGTCACTGACTCTGTCTCTGTCTCTATCTCCGTCTCTGTCCCTGTCTCTGCCTCTGTCTCTATCTCTGCCGCTGTCTCTGTCTCTGTCTCTGACGCTGTCTCTCCCTCCGTCTCTGTCTCTGTCTCTATCTCCGTCTATGTCTCTGTCTCTGTCTCTGTCTCTGTCTCTGTCTCTGTCTCTGTCTCTGTCTCTGTCTCTGTCTCCGTCTCTGACTCTGTCTCTGTCTCTATCTCCGTCTCTGTCTCTGTCTCTGTCTCTGTCTCTGTCTCTGTCTCTTTCTCTGTCTCTGCCTCTGTCGCTGTCTCTCCCTCCGTCCCTGTCGCCGTCTCTGTCCCTGGCTCTGTCTCTGCCTCTGTCTCCGTCACTATCTCCGTCTCGGTCTTTGTCTCCGTCTCTGTCTCTGTCTCTGTCTCGGTCTCTGCCTGTGTCTCTGTTTCTGTCTCTGTCTCTGTCTCTGTTTCTGTCCCTGTCTCTGTCGCTGTCTCTGTCTGTGTCTCTGCCTCTGTCTCGGTCTTTGTCTCCGTCTCTGTCTCTGTCTCTGTCTCTGTCTCTGTCTCTGTCTCTGTCTCTGTCTCTGTCTCTGTCTCTGTCTCTGTCTCTGTCTCTGTCTCTGCCTCTGTCGCTGTCTCAGTCTCTGTCTCTGTCTCTGTGGCTATCTCTGCCTCTGACTCTGTCGCTGTCCCTGTCTATGTCTCTGTCTCTGTCTCCGTCTGCGTCTCTGTCTCTGTCTCTGACGCTGTCTCTCCCACTGTCTCTGTCTCTGTCTCTGTCTCCGTCTCTGTCTCTGTCTCTGTCTCTGTCTCTGTCTCTGTCTGTGTCTCTGACTCTGTCTCGGTCTTACTCTCCGTCTCTGTCTCTGTCTCTGTCTCTGTCTCTCTCTCTGTCTCTGTCTCTGTCTCTGTCTCTGTCTCTGTCTCTGTCTCTCTCTCTGTCTCTGTATCTGTCGCTGTCTCTCCCCCTGTCTCTGTCTCTGCCTCTGTCTCCGTCTCTGACCCTGGCTCTCTCTCTGCCTCTGTCTCCGTCTCTGACTCTGTCTCTGTCTCTATCTCCGTCTCTGCCTCTGTGTCTGTCTCTGTCTCGGTCTTTCTCTCCGTCTCTGTCTCCGTCTCTGTCTCTCTCTCTGTCTCTGTCTCTGTCTCTGTCTCTGTCTCTGTCTCTGTCTCTCTCTCTGTCTCTGTCTCTGTCGCTGTCTCTCCCCCTGTCTCTGTCTCTGCCTCTGTCTCCGTCTCTGTCTCTGTCTCGGCCTTTGTCTCCGTCTCTGTCTCTGTCTCTGTCTCTGTCCCTGGCTCTGTCTCTGTCTCTGTCTCCGTCAGCGTCTCTGTGTCTGTCTCTGCCGCTGTCGCTGTCTCTGTCTCAGTCTCTGTCTCTGCCTCTGTCTCCTTCTCTGACTCTGTCTCTGTCTCTATCTCCGTCTCTGTCTCTGTCTCCGTCTCTGTCTCTGTCTCTGTCTCTGTCTCTGTCTCTGTCTCTGTCTCTGTCTCTGTCTCTGTCTCTGTCTCTGTCTCTGTCTCTGTCTATGTCTCTGTCTCTGTCTCCGTCTGCGTCTCTGTCTCTGTCTCTGACGCTGTCTCTCCCACTGTCTCTGTCTCTGTCTCTGTCTCCGTCTCTGTCTCTGTCTCTGTCTCTGTCTCTGTCTCTGTCTGTGTCTCTGACTCTGTCTCGGTCTTACTCTCCGTCTCTGTCTCTGTCTCTGTCTCTGTCTCTCTCTCTGTCTCTGTCTCTGTCTCTGTCTCTGTCTCTGTCTCTGTCTCTCTCTCTGTCTCTGTATCTGTCGCTGTCTCTCCCCCTGTCTCTGTCTCTGCCTCTGTCTCCGTCTCTGACCCTGGCTCTCTCTCTGCCTCTGTCTCCGTCTCTGACTCTGTCTCTGTCTCTATCTCCGTCTCTGCCTCTGTGTCTGTCTCTGTCTCGGTCTTTCTCTCCGTCTCTGTCTCCGTCTCTGTCTCTCTCTCTGTCTCTGTCTCTGTCTCTGTCTCTGTCTCTGTCTCTGTCTCTCTCTCTGTCTCTGTCTCTGTCGCTGTCTCTCCCCCTGTCTCTGTCTCTGCCTCTGTCTCCGTCTCTGTCTCTGTCTCGGCCTTTGTCTCCGTCTCTGTCTCTGTCTCTGTCCCTGGCTCTGTCTCTGTCTCTGTCTCCGTCAGCGTCTCTGTGTCTGTCTCTGCCGCTGTCGCTGTCTCTGTCTCAGTCTCTGTCTCTGCCTCTGTCTCCTTCTCTGACTCTGTCTCTGTCTCTATCTCCGTCTCTGTCTCTGTCTCCGTCTCTGTCTCTGTCTCTGTCTCTGTCTCTGTCTCTGTCTCTGTCTCTGTCTCTGTCTCTGTCTCTGTCTCTGTCTCTGTCTCTGTCTCTGTCTCTGTCTCTGTCTCTGCCTCTGCCTCTGCCTCTGTCTCTGTCTCTGTCTCTGTCGCTGTCTCTCCCTCTGTGCCAGACTCCGTCTCTGGCCCTGGCTCTGTCTCTGCCTCTGTCACCGTCTCTGTCTCTGTCTCGGTCTTTGTCTCCGTCTCTGTCTCTGTCTCTGTCTCTGTCTCCGTCTGTGTGTCTGTCTCTGTCTGAAACTCTGTCTCTGTCTCCGTCTCTGTCTCTGTCTTTGTCTCTGCCTCTGCCTCTGTCTCCGTCTCTGTCTCTGTCTCGTTCTTTGTCTCTGTCTCTGTCTCTGGCTCCGTCTCTGTCTCTGTCTCTGTCTCTGTCTCTGTCTCTGTCTCTGTCTCTGCCTCTGCCTCTGCCTCTGCCTCTGCCTCTGTCTCTATCTCTGTCTCTGTCTCGGTCTTTGCCTCCGTCTCTGTCTCTGTCTCTGTCTCTGTCTCGGTCTCTGTCCCTGGCCCTGTCTCTGCCTCTGTCACCGTCTCTGTCTCTGTCTCGGTCTTTGTCTCCGTCTCTGTCTCTGTCTCTGTCTCTGTCTCCGTCTGTGTGTCTGTCTCTGTCTGAAACTCTGTCTCTGTCTCCGTCACTGTCTCTGTCTTTGCCTCTGCCTCTGCCTCTGTCTCCGTCTCTGTCTCTGTCTCGTTCTTTGTCTCCGTCTCTGTCTCTGTCTCTGCCTCTCTCTCTGTCTCTGTCTCTGTCTCTTTCTCTGTCTCTGTCTCTGTCTCTCTCTCTGTCTCTGTCTCTGTCGCTGTCTCTCCCCCTGTCTCTGTCTCTGCCTCTGTCTCCGTCTCTGTCTCTGTCTCGGCCTTTGTCTCCGTCTCTGTCTCTGTCTCTGTCTCTGTCCCTGGCTCTGTCTCTGTCTCTGTCTCCGTCAGCGTCTCTGTGTCTGTCTCTGCCGCCGTCTCTGTCTCTGTCTCAGTCTCTGTCTCTGCCTCTGTCTCCTTCTCTGACTCTGTCTCTGTCTCTATCTCCGTCTCTGTCTCTGTCTCCGTCTCTGTCTCTGTCTCTGTCTCTGTCTCTGTCTCTGTCTCTGTCTCTGTCTCTGTCTCTGTCTCTGTCTCTGTCTCTGTCTCTGTCTCTGTCTCTGTCTCTGTCTCTGTCTCTGCCTCTGCCTCTGCCTCTGTCTCTGTCTCTGTCTCTGTCGCTGTCTCTCCCTCTGTGCCAGACTCCGTCTCTGGCCCTGGCTCTGTCGCTGTCTCTGTCTCTGTCACTGTCTCTGTCTCTGTCTCTGTCTCTGCCTCTGTCTCTGTCTCTATCTCTGTCTCCGTCTCCGTCTCTGTCTCTGTCTCTGTCTCCGCCTCTGTCCCAGTCTCTATCTCCGTCTCCGTCTCAGTACCTGGCTCTGTCTCTGCCTCTGTCACCGTCTCTGTCTCTGTCTCGGTCTTTGTCTCCGTCTCTGCCTCTGTCTCTGTCTCTGTCTCCGTCTGTGTCTCCGTCTCCGTCTCTGTCTCTGTCTCTGTCTCCGCCTCTGTCCGAGTCTCTATCTCTCTCGCCGTCTCTGTCCCTGACTCTGTCTCTGCCTCTGTCTCCGTCTCTGTCTCTGTCTCGGTCTTTGTCTCTGTCTCTGCCTCTGTCTCTGTCTCTGTCTCTGTCTCTGTCTCTGTCTCTGTCTCTGTCTCTGTCTCCGTCTCTGTCTCTGTCTCTGTCTGAAACTCTGTCTCTGTCTCTGTCTCTCTCTCTGTCTCTGTCTCTGTCTCTGTCTCTGTCTCTGTCTCTGTCTCTCTCTCTGTCTCTGTCTCTGTCGCTGTCTCTCCCCCTGTCTCTGTCTCTGCCTCTGTCTCCGTCTCTGTCTCTGTCTCGGCCTTTGTCTCCGTCTCTGTCTCTGTCTCTGTCTCTGTCCCTGGCTCTGTCTCTGTCTCTGTCTCCGTCAGCGGCTCTGTGTCTGTCTCTGCCGCTGTCTCTGGCTCTGTCTCAGTCTCTGTCTCTGCCTCTGTCTCCTTCTCTGACTCTGTCTCTGTCTCTATCTCCGTCTCTGTCTCTGTCTCCGTCTCTGTCTCTGTCTCTGTCTCTGTCTCTGTCTCTGTCTCTGTCTCTGTCTCTGCCTCTGCCTCTACTTCTGCCTCTGTCTCTGTCTCTGTCTCTGTCGCTGTCTCTCCCTCTGTGCCAGACTCCGTCTCTAGCCCTGGCTCTGTCTCTGCCTCTGTCTCCGTCTCTGTCTCTGTCTCGGTCTTTGTCTCTGTCTCTGTCTCTGTCTCTGTCTCTATCTCTGTCTCTGTCTCTGTCTCTGTCTCTGTCTCTGTCTCTGTCTCTGTCTCTGTCTCTGTCACTGTCTCTGTCTCTGTCTCTGTCTCTGCCTCTGTCTCTGTCTCTGTCTCTGTCTCTGTCTCCGTCTCCGTCTCTGTCTCTGTCTCTGTCTCCGCATCTGTCCCAGTCTCTATCTCTGTCTCCGTCTCTGTCCCTGGCTCTGTCTCTGCCTCTGTCACCGTCTCTGTCTCTGTCTCGGTCTTTGTCTCCGTCTCTGTCTCTGTCTCTGTCTCTGTCTCCGTCTGTGTGTCTGTCTCTGTCTGAAACTCTGTCTCTGTCTCCGTCTCTGTCTCTGTCTCTGTCCCTGGCTCTGTCTCTGTCTCTGTCCCTGGCTCTGTCTCTGTCTCTGTCTCCGTCTGCGTCTCTGTGTCTGTCTCTGCCGCTGTCTCTGTCTCTGTCTCTGTCTCTGTCTCTGTCTCTGTCTCTGTCTCTGTCTCTGTGTCTGTCTATGTCTCTGTCTCTGTCTCCGTCTGCGTCTCTGTCTCTGTCTCTGCCTCTGTCTCCGTCTATGTCTCTGTCTCGGTCTTTGTCTATGTCTCTGTCTCTGTCTCTGTCTCTGTCTGAGACTCCGCCACTGTCTCTGTCTCTGTCTCTGTCCCTGTCTCTGTCTCTGTCTCTGTCTCTGTCTCCGTCTATGTCTCTGTCTCTGTCTCTGTCTCTGTCTCTGTCTCTGTCCCTGTCTCTGCCTCTGTCTCTGTCTCTGCCGCTGTCTCTGTCTCTGTCTCCGTCTCCGACTCTGTCTCTGTCTCTATCTCCGTCTCTGTCCCTGTCTCTGCCTCTGTCTCTGTCTCTGCCGTTGTCTCTGTCTCTGTCTCTGTCGCTGTCTCTCCCTCCGTCTCTGTCTCTGTCTCTATCTCCGTCTATGTCTCTGTCTCTGTCTCTGTCTCTGTCTCTGTCTGAGACTCTGCCTCTGTCTCTGTCTCTGTCTCTGTCTCTGTCTCTGTCTAAGACTCTGCCTCTGTCTCTGTCTCTGTCTCTGTCTCTGTCTCTGTCTCTGTCTCTGTCTCTGTCTCTGTCTGTGTCTCTGTGTCTGTCTCTGTCTCTGTCCCTGGCTCTCTCTCTGCCTCTGTCTCCGTCACTGACTCTGTCTCTGTCTCTATCTCCGTCTCTGTCCCTGTCTCTGCCTCTGTCTCTATCTCTGCCGCTGTCTCTGTCTCTGTCTCTGTCGCTGTCTCTCCCTCCGTCTCTGTCTCTGTCTCTATCTCCGTCTATGTCTCTGTCTCTGTCTCTGTCTCTGTCTCTGTCTCTGTCTCTGTCTCCGTCTCTGACTCTGTCTCTGTCTCTATCTCCGTCTCTGTCTCTGTCTCTGTCTCTGTCTCTGTCTCTGTCTCTGTCTCTGTCTCTTTCTCTGTCTCTGCCTCTGCCTCTGTCTCTGCCTCTGTCTCTGTCGTTGTCTCTCCCTCTGTCCCTGTCTCCGTCTCTGACCCTGGCTCTCTCTCTGCCTCTGTCTCCGTCTCTGACTCTGTCTCTGTCTCTATCTCCGTCTCTGTCTCTGTGTCTGTCTCTGTCTCTGTCTCTGTCTCTGTCTCTGTCTCCGCCTCTGTCTCTGTCTCTGTCTCTGTCTCTGTCTGTGTCTCTGTGTCTGTCTCTGTCTCTGTCCCTGGCTCTCTCTCTGCCTCTGTCTCCGTCACTGACTCTGTCTCTGTCTCTATCTCCGTCTCTGTCCCTGTCTCTGCCTCTGTCTCTATCTCTGCCGCTGTCTCTGTCTCTGTCTCTGTCGCTGTCTCTCCCTCCGTCTCTGTCTCTGTCTCTATCTCCGTCTATGTCTCTGTCTCTGTCTCTGTCTCTGTCTGAGACTCTGCCTCTGTCTCTGTCTCTGTCTCTGTCTCTGTCTCTGTCTAAGACTCTGCCTCTGTCTCTGTCTCTGTCTCTGTCTCTGTCTCTGTCTCTGTCTCTGTCTCTGTCTCTGTCTGTGTCTCTGTGTCTGTCTCTGTCTCTGTCCCTGGCTCTCTCTCTGCCTCTGTCTCCGTCACTGACTCTGTCTCTGTCTCTATCTCCGTCTCTGTCCCTGTCTCTGCCTCTGTCTCTATCTCTGCCGCTGTCTCTGTCTCTGTCTCTGTCGCTGTCTCTCCCTCCGTCTCTGTCTCTGTCTCTATCTCCGTCTATGTCTCTGTCTCTGTCTCCGTCTATGTCTCTGTCTCTGTCTCTGTCTCTGTCTCTGTCTCTGTCTCTGTCTCTGTCTCCGTCTCTGACTCTGTCTCTGTCTCTATCTCCGTCTCTGTCTCTGTCTCTGTCTCTGTCTCTGTCTCTGTCTCTGTCTCTGTCTCTGTCTCTGTCTCTGTCTCTGTCTCTGTCTCTGTCTCTGTCTCTGTCTCTGTCTCTGTCTCTGTCTCTGTCTCTGTCTCTGTCTCTGTCTCTGTCTCTGCCTCTGCCTCTGCCTCTGTCTCTGTCTCTGTCTCTGTCGCTGTTTCTCCCTCTGTGCCAGACTCCGTCTCTGGCCCTGGCTCTGTCGCTGTCTCTGTCTCTGTCACTGTCTCTGTCTCTGTCTCTGTCTCTGCCTCTGTCTCTGTCTCTGTCTCTGTCTCCGTCTCCGTCTCTGTCTCTGTCTCTGTCTCCGCCTCTGTCCCAGTCTCTATCTCCGTCTCCGTCTCAGTACCTGGCTCTGTCTCTGCCTCTGTCACCGTCTCTGTCTCTGTCTCGGTCTTTGTCTCCGTCTCTGTCTCTGTCTCTGTCTCTGTCTCCGTCTGTGTCTCCGTCTCCGTCTCTGTCTCTGTCTCTGTCTCCGCCTCTGTCCCAGTCTCTATCTCTCTCGCCGTCTCTGTCCCTGACTCTGTCTCTGCCTCTGTCTCCGTCTCTGTCTCTGTCTCGGTCTTTGTCTCTGTCTCTGTCTCTGTCTCTGTCTCTGTCTCTGTCTCCGTCTCTGTCTCTGTCTCTGTCTGAAACTCTGTCTCTGTCTCTGTCTCTCTCTCTGTCTCTGTCTCTGTCTCTGTCTCTGTCTCTGTCTCTGTCTCTCTCTCTGTCTCTGTCTCTGTCGCTGTCTCTCCCCCTGTCTCTGTCTCTGCCTCTGTCTCCGTCTCTGTCTCTGTCTCTGTCTCGGCCTTTGTCTCCGTCTCTGTCTCTGTCTCTGTCTCTGTCCCTGGCTCTGTCTCTGTCTCTGTCTCCGTCAGCGTCTCTGTGTCTGTCTCTGCCGCTGTCTCTGGCTCTGTCTCAGTCTCTGTCTCTGCCTCTGTCTCCTTCTCTGACTCTGTCTCTGTCTCTATCTCCGTCTCTGTCTCTGTCTCCGTCTCTGTCTCTGTCTCTGTCTCTGTCTCTGTCTCTGTCTCTGTCTCTGTCTCTGTCTCTGCCTCTGCGTCTGCCTCTGCCTCTGTCTCTGTCTCTGTCTCTGTCGCTGTCTCTCCCTCTGTGCCAGACTCCGTCTCTAGCCCTGGCTCTGTCTCTGCCTCTGTCTCCGTCTCTGTCTCTGTCTCGGTCTTTGTCTCTGTCTCTGTCTCTGTCTCTGTCTCTGTCTCTATCTCTGTCTCTGTCTCTGTCTCTGTCTCTGTCTCTGTCTCTGTCTCTGTCACTGTCTCTGTCTCTGTCTCTGTCTCTGCCTCTGTCTCTGTCTCTGTCTCTGTCTCTGTCTCCGTCTCCGTCTCTGTCTCCGCATCTGTCCCAGTCTCTATCTCTGTCTCCGTCTCTGTCCCTGGCTCTGTCTCTGCCTCTGTCACCGTCTCTGTCTCTGTCTCGGTCTTTATCTCCGTCTCTGTCTCTGTCTCTGTCTCTGTCTTCGTCTGTGTGTCTGTCTCTGTCTGAAACTCTGTCTCTGTCTCCGTCTCTGTCTCTGTCTCTGTCCCTGGCTCTGTCTCTGTCTCTGTCTCCGTCTGCGTCTCTGTGTCTGTCTCTGCCTCTGTCTCGGTCTTTGTCTCCGTCTCTGTCTCTGTCTCTGTCTCTGTCTCTGTCTCTGTCTCTGTCTCTGTCTCTGTCTCTGTCTCTGTCTCTGTCTCTGTCTCTGTCTCTGTCTCTGTCTCTGTCTCTGTCTCTGCCTCTGTCGCTGTCTCAGTCTCTGTCTCTGTCTCTGTGTCTATCTCTGCCTCTGACTCTGTGGCTGTCCCTGTCTATGTCTCTGTCTCTGTCTCCGTCTGCGTCTCTGTCTCTGTCTCTGACGCTGTCTCTCCCACTGTCTCTGTCTCTGTCTCTGTCTCCGTCTCTGTCTCTGTCTCTGTCTCTGTCTCTGTCTCTGTCTCTGTCTGTGTCTCTGACTCTGTCTCGGTCTTTCTCTCCGTCTCTGTCTCTGTCTCTGTCTCTCTCTCTGTCTCTGTCTCTGTCTCTGTCTCTGTCTCTGTCTCTGTCTCTGTCTCTGTCTCTGTCTGTGTCTCTGACTCTGTCTCGGTCTTTCTCTCCGTCTCTGTCTCTGTCTCTGTCTCTCTCTCCGTCTCTGTCTCTGTCTCTGTCTCTCTCTCTGTCTCTGTCTCTGTCTCTGTCTCTGTGTCTGTCTATGTCTCTGTCTCTGTCTCCGTCTGCGTCTCTGTCTCTGTCTCTGCCTCTGTCTCTGTCTCTGTCTCTGTCTCGGTCTTTGTCTATGTCTCTGTCTCTGTCTCCGTCTCTGTCTGAGACTCTGCCACTGTCTCTGTCTCTGTCTCTGTCCCTGTCTCTGTCTCTGTCTCTGTCTCTGTCTCCGTCTATGTCTCTGTCTCTGTCTCTGTCTCTGTCTCTGTCTCTGTCCCTGTCTCTGCCTCTGTCTCTGTCTCTGCCGCTGTCTCTGTCTCTGTCTCCGTCTCCGACTCTGTCTCTGTCTCTATCTCCGTCTCTGTCCCTGTCTCTGCCTCTGTCTCTGTCTCTGCCGTTGTCTCTGTCTCTGTGTCTGTCGCTGTCTCTCCCTCCGTCTCTGTCTCTGTCTCTATCTCCGTCTATGTCTCTGTCTCTGTCTCTGTCTCTGTCTGAGACTCTGCCTCTGTCTCTGTCTCTGTCTCTGTCTCTGTCTAAGACTCTGCCTCTGTCTCTGTCTCTGTCTCTCTCTCTGTCTCTGTCTCTGTCTGTGTCTCTGTCTCTGTCTCTGTCTCTGTCCCTGGCTCTCTCTCTGCCTCTGTCTCCGTCACTGACTCTGTCTCTGTCTCTATCTCCGTCTCTGTCCCTGTCTCTGCCTCTGTCTCTATCTCTGCCGCTGTCTCTGTCTCTGTCTCTGACGCTGTCTCTCCCTCCGTCTCTGTCTCTGTCTCTATCTCCGTCTATGTCTCTGTCTCTGTCTCTGTCTCTGTCTCTGTCTCTGTCTCTGTCTCTGTCTCCGTCTCTGACTCTGTCTCTGTCTCTATCTCCGTCTCTGTCTCTGTCTCTGTCTCTGTCTCTGTCTCTGTCTCTGTCTCTTTCTCTGTCTCTGCCTCTGCCTCTGTCTCTGCCTCTGTCTCTGTCGCTGTCTCTCCCTCTGTCCCTGTCTCCGTCTCTGACCCTGGCTCTCTCTCTGCCTCTGTCTCCGTCTCTGACTCTGTCTCTGTCTCTATCTCCGTCTCTGCCTCTGTGTCTGTCTCTGTCTCTGTCTCTGTCTCTGTCTCTGTCTCTGTCTCCGCCCCTGTCTCTGTCTCTGTCTCTGTCTCTGTCTCTGTCTCTGTCTCTGTCTCTGTCTCTGTCTCTTTCTCTGTCTCTGCCTCTGCCTCTGTCTCTGTCTCTGTCTCTGTCGCTGTCTCTCCCTCCGTCCCTGTCGCCGTCTCTGTCCCTGGCTCTGTCTCTGCCTCTGTCTCCGTCACTGTCTCCGTCTCGGTCTTTGTCTCCGTCTCTGTCTCTGTCTCTGTCTCGGTCTCTGCCTGTGTCTCTGTTTCTGTCTCTGTCTCTGTCTCTGTTTCTGTCCCTGTCTCTGTCGCTGTCTCTGTCTGTGTCTCTGCCTCTGTCTCGGTCTTTGTCTCCGTCTCTGTCTCTGTCTCTGTCTCTGTCTCTGTCTCTGTCTCTGTCTCTGTCTCTGTCTCTGTCTCTGTCTCTGTCTCTGTCTCTGTCTCTGTCTCTGCCTCTGTCGCTGTCTCAGTCTCTGTCTCTGTCTCTGTGTCTATCTCTGCCTCTGACTCTGTCGCTGTCCCTGTCTATGTCTCTGTCTCTGTCTCCGTCTGCGTCTCTGTCTCTGTCTCTGACGCTGTCTCTCCCACTGTCTCTGTCTCTGTCTCTGTCTCCGTCTCTGTCTCTGTCTCTGTCTCTGTCTCTGTCTCTGTCTGTGTCTCTGACTCTGTCTCGGTCTTACTCTCCGTCTCTGTCTCTGTCTCTGTCTCTGTCTCTCTCTCTGTCTCTGTCTCTGTCTCTGTCTCTGTCTCTGTCTCTGTCTCTCTCTCTGTCTCTGTATCTGTCGCTGTCTCTCCCCCTGTCTCTGTCTCTGCCTCTGTCTCCGTCTCTGACCCTGGCTCTCTCTCTGCCTCTGTCTCCGTCTCTGACTCTGTCTCTGTCTCTATCTCCGTCTCTGCCTCTGTGTCTGTCTCTGTCTCGGTCTTTCTCTCCGTCTCTGTCTCCGTCTCTGTCTCTCTCTCTGTCTCTGTCTCTGTCTCTGTCTCTGTCTCTGTCTCTGTCTCTCTCTCTGTCTCTGTCTCTGTCGCTGTCTCTCCCCCTGTCTCTGTCTCTGCCTCTGTCTCCGTCTCTGTCTCTGTCTCGGCCTTTGTCTCCGTCTCTGTCTCTGTCTCTGTCTCTGTCCCTGGCTCTGTCTCTGTCTCTGTCTCCGTCAGCGTCTCTGTGTCTGTCTCTGCCGCTGTCGCTGTCTCTGTCTCAGTCTCTGTCTCTGCCTCTGTCTCCTTCTCTGACTCTGTCTCTGTCTCTATCTCCGTCTCTGTCTCTGTCTCCGTCTCTGTCTCTGTCTCTGTCTCTGTCTCTGTCTCTGTCTCTGTCTCTGTCTCTGTCTCTGTCTCTGTCTCTGTCTCTGTCTCTGTCTCTGTCTCTGCCTCTGCCTCTGCCTCTGTCTCTGTCTCTGTCTCTGTCGCTGTCTCTCCCTCTGTGCCAGACTCCGTCTCTGGCCCTGGCTCTGTCTCTGCCTCTGTCTCCGTCTCTGTCTCTGGCTCGGTCTTTGTCTCTGTCTCTGTCTCTGTCTCTGTCTCTATCTCTGTCTCTGTCTCTGTCTCTGTCTCTGTCTCTGTCTCTGTCTCTGTCTCTGTCTCTGTCTCTGTCTCTCTCACTGTCTCTGTCTCTGTCTCTGTCTCTGCCTCTGTCTCTGTCTCTGTCTCTGTCCCTGGCTCTGTCTCTGCCTCTGTCACCGTCTCTGTCTCTGTCTCGGTCTTTGTCTCCGTCTCTGTCTCTGTCTCTGTCTCTGTCTCCGTCTGTGTGTCTGTCTCTGTCTGAAACTCTGTCTCTGTCTCCGTCTCTGTCTCTGTCTTTGTCTCTGCCTCTGCCTCTGTCTCCGTCTCTGTCTCTGTCTCGTTCTTTGTCTCTGTCTCTGTCTCTGGCTCCGTCTCTGTCTCTGTCTCTGTCTCTGTCTCTGTCTCTGTCTCTGCCTCTGCCTCTGCCTCTGTCTCTATCTCTGTCTCTGTCTCGGTCTTTGCCTCCGTCTCTGTCTCTGTCTCTGTCTCTGTCTCGGTCTCTGTCCCTGGCCCTGTCTCTGCCTCTGTCACCGTCTCTGTCTCTGTCTCGGTCTTTGTCTCCGTCTCTGTCTCTGTCTCTGTCTCTGTCTCCGTCTGTGTGTCTGTCTCTGTCTGAAACTCTGTCTCTGTCTCCGTCACTGTCTCTGTCTTTGCCTCTGCCTCTGCCTCTGTCTCCGTCTCTGTCTCTGTCTCGTTCTTTGTCTCCGTCTCTGTCTCTGTCTCTGCCTCTCTCTCTGTCTCTGTCTCTGTCTCTTTCTCTGTCTCTGTCTCTGTCTCTCTCTCTGTCTCTGTCTCTGTCGCTGTCTCTCCCCCTGTCTCTGTCTCTGCCTCTGTCTCCGTCTCTGTCTCTGTCTCGGCCTTTGTCTCCGTCTCTGTCTCTGTCTCTGTCTCTGTCCCTGGCTCTGTCTCTGTCTCTGTCTCCGTCAGCGTCTCTGTGTCTCTCTCTGCCGCTGTCTCTGTCTCTGTCTCAGTCTCTGTCTCTGCCTCTGTCTCCTTCTCTGACTCTGTCTCTGTCTCTATCTCCGTCTCTGTCTCTGTCTCCGTCTCTGTCTCTGTCTCTGTCTCTGTCTCTGTCTCTGTCTCTGTCTCTGTCTCTGTCTCTGTCTCTGTCTCTGTCTCTGTCTCTGTCTCTGTCTCTGTCTCTGTCTCTGTCTCTGTCTCTGCCTCTGCCTCTGCCTCTGCCTCTGTCTCTGTCTCTGTCTCTGTCGCTGTCTCTCCCTCTGTGCCAGACTCCGTCTCTGGCCCTGGCTCTGTCGCTGTCTCTGTCTCTGTCACTGTCTCTGTCTCTGTCTCTGTCTCTGCCTCTGTCTCTGTCTCTATCTCTGTCTCCGTCTCCGTCTCTGTCTCTGTCTCTGTCTCCGCCTCTGTCCCAGTCTCTATCTCCGTCTCCGTCTCAGTACCTGGCTCTGTCTCTGCCTCTGTCACCGTCTCTGTCTCTGTCTCGGTCTTTGTCTCCGTCTCTGCCTCTGTCTCTGTCTCTGTCTCCGTCTGTGTCTCCGTCTCCGTCTCTGTCTCTGTCTCTGTCTCCGCCTCTGTCCCAGTCTCTATCTCTCTCGCCGTCTCTGCCCCTGACTCTGTCTCTGCCTCTGTCTCCGTCTCTGTCTCTGTCTCGGTCTTTGTCTCTGTCTCTGTCTCTGTCTCTGTCTCTGTCTCTGTCTCCGTCTCCGTCTCTGTCTCTGTCTCTGTCTGAAACTCTGTCTCTGTCTCTGTCTCTCTCTCTGTCTCTGTCTCTGTCTCTGTCTCTGTCTCTGTCTCTGTCTCTCTCTCTGTCTCTGTCTCTGTCGCTGTCTCTCCCCCTGTCTCTGTCTCTGCCTCTGTCTCCGTCTCTGTCTCTGTCTCGGCCTTTGTCTCCGTCTCTGTCTCTGTCTCTGTCTCTGTCCCTGGCTCTGTCTCTGTCTCTGTCTCCGTCAGCGTCTCTGTGTCTGTCTCTGCCGCTGTCTCTGGCTCTGTCTCAGTCTCTGTCTCTGCCTCTGTCTCCTTCTCTGACTCTGTCTCTGTCTCTATCTCCGTCTCTGTCTCTGTCTCCGTCTCTGTCTCTGTCTCTGTCTCTGTCTCTGTCTCTGTCTCTGTCTCTGTCTCTGTCGCTGTCTCTCCCTCTGTGCCAGACTCCGTCTCTAGCCCTGGCTCTGTCTCTGCCTCTGTCTCCGTCTCTGTCTCTGTCTCGGTCTTTGTCTCTGTCTCTGTCTCTGTCTCTGTCTCTATCTCTGTCTCTGTCTCTGTCTCTGTCTCTGTCTCTGTCTCTGTCTCTGTCACTGTCTCTGTCTCTGTCTCTGTCTCTGCCTCTGTCTCTGTCTCTGTCTCTGTCTCTGTCTCCGTCTCCGTCTCTGTCTCTGTCTCTGTCTCCGCATCTGTCCCAGTCTCTATCTCTGTCTCCGTCTCTGTCCCTGGCTCTGTCTCTGCCTCTGTCACCGTCTCTGTCTCTGTCTCGGTCTTTGTCTCCGTCTCTGTCTCTGTCTCTGTCTCTGTCTCCGTCTGTGTGTCTGTCTCTGTCTGAAACTCTGTCTCTGTCTCCGTCTCTGTCTCTGTCTCTCTCCCTGGCTCTGTCTCTGTCTCTGTCCCTGGCTCTGTCTCTGTCTCTGTCTCCGTCTGCGTCTCTGTGTCTGTCTCTGCCGCTGTCTCTGTCTCTGTCTCTGTCTCTGTCTCTGTCTCTGTCTCTGTCTCTGTCTCTGTCTCTGTGTCTGTCTATGTCTCTGTCTCTGTCTCCGTCTGCGTCTCTGTCTCTGTCTCTGCCTCTGTCTCCGTCTATGTCTCTGTCTCGGTCTTTGTCTATGTCTCTGTCTCTGTCTCTGTCTCTGTCTGAGACTCCGCCACTGTCTCTGTCTCTGTCTCTGTCCCTGTCTCTGTCTCTGTCTCTGTCTCTGTCTCCGTCTATGTCTCTGTCTCTGTCTCTGTCTCTGTCTCTGTCTCTGTCCCTGTCTCTGCCTCTGTCTCTGTCTCTGCCGCTGTCTCTGTCTCTGTCTCCGTCTCCGACTCTGTCTCTGTCTCTATCTCCGTCTCTGTCCCTGTCTCTGCCTCTGTCTCTGTCTCTGCCGTTGTCTCTGTCTCTGTCTCTGTCGCTGTCTCTCCCTCCGTCTCTGTCTCTGGCTCTATCTCCGTCTATGTCTCTGTCTCTGTCTCTGTCTCTGTCTGAGACTCTGCCTCTGTCTCTGTCTCTGTCTCTGTCTCTGTCTCTGTCTAAGACTCTGCCTCTGTCTCTGTCTCTGTCTCTGTCTCTGTCTCTGTCTCTGTCTCTGTCTCTGTCTCTGTCTGTGTCTCTGTGTCTGTCTCTGTCTCTGTCCCTGGCTCTCTCTCTGCCTCTGTCTCCGTCACTGACTCTGTCTCTGTCTCTATCTCCGTCTCTGTCCCTGTCTCTGCCTCTGTCTCTATCTCTGCCGCTGTCTCTGTCTCTGTCTCTGTCGCTGTCTCTCCCTCCGTCTCTGTCTCTGTCTCTATCTCCGTCTATGTCTCTGTCTCTGTCTCTGTCTCTGTCTCTGTCTCTGTCTCTGTCTCTGTCTCTGTCTCCGTCTCTGACTCTGTCTCTGTCTCTATCTCCGTCTCTGTCTCTGTCTCTGTCTCTGTCTCTGTCTCTGTCTCTGTCTCTGTCTCTGTCTCTTTCTCTGTCTCTGCCTCTGCCTCTGTCTCTGCCTCTGTCTCTGTCGTTGTCTCTCCCTCTGTCCCTGTCTCCGTATCTGACCCTGGCTCTCTCTCTGCCTCTGTCTCCGTCTCTGACTCTGTCTCTGTCTCTATCTCCGTCTCTGTCTCTGTGTCTGTCTCTGTCTCTGTCTCTGTCTCTGTCTCTGTCTCCGCCTCTGTCTCTGTCTCTGTCTCTGTCTCTGTCTGTGTCTCTGTGTCTGTCTCTGTCTCTGTCCCTGGCTCTCTCTCTGCCTCTGTCTCCGTCACTGACTCTGTCTCTGTCTCTATCTCCGTCTCTGTCCCTGTCTCTGCCTCTGTCTCTATCTCTGCCGCTGTCTCTGTCTCTGTCTCCGTCGCTGTCTCTCCCTCCGTCTCTGTCTCTGTCTCTATCTCCGTCTATGTCTCTGTCTCTGTCTCTGTCTCTGTCTCTGTCTCTGTCTCTGTCTCTGTCTCCGTCTCTGACTCTGTCTCTGTCTCTATCTCCGTCTCTGTCTCTGTCTCTGTCTCTGTCTCTGTCTCTGTCTCTGTCTCTGTCTCTTTCTCTGTCTCTGCCTCTGCCTCTGTCTCTGCCTCTGTCTCTGTCGCTGTCTCTCCCTCTGTCCCTGTCTCCGTCTCTGACCCTGGCTCTCTCTCTGCCTCTGTCTCCGTCTCTGACTCTGTCTCTGTCTCTATCTCCGTCTCTGTCTCTGTGTCTGTCTCTGTCTCTGTCTCTGTCTCTGTCTCTGTCTCCGCCTCTGTCTCTGTCTCTGTCTCTGTCTCTGTCTCTGTCTCTGTCTCTGTCTCTGTCTGTGTCTCTTTCTCTGTCTCTGCCTCTGCCTCTGTCTCTGTCTCTGTCTCTGTCGCTGTCTCTCCCTCCGTCCCTGTCGCCGTCTCTGTCCCTGGCTCTGTCTCTGCCTCTGTCTCCGTCACTGTCTCCGTCTCGGTCTTTGTCTCCGTCTCTGTCTCTGTCTCTGTCTCTGTCTCTGTCTCTGTCTCTATCTCTGTCTCTGTCTCTGTCTCTGTCTCTGTCTCTGTCTCTGTCTCTGTCACTGTCTCTGTCTCTGTCTCTGTCTCTGCCTCTGTCTCTGTCTCTGTCTCTGTCTCTGTCTCCGTCTCCGTCTCTGTCTCTGTCTCTGTCTCCGCATCTGTCCCAGTCTCTATCTCTGTCTCCGTCTCTGTCCCTGGCTCTGTCTCTGCCTCTGTCACCGTCTCTGTCTCTGTCTCGGTCTTTGTCTCCGTCTCTGTCTCTGTCTCTGTCTCTGTCTCCGTCTGTGTGTCTGTCTCTGTCTGAAACTCTGTCTCTGTCTCCGTCTCTGTCTCTGTCTTTGTCTCTGTCTCTGCCTCTGTCTCCGTCTCTGTCTCTGTCTCGTTCTTTGTCTCCGTCTCTGTCTCTGACTTTGTCTACGTCTCTGTCTCTGTCTCTGTCTCTGTCTCTGTCCCTGGCTCTGTCTCTGTCTCTGTCTCTGTCTCCGTCTGCGTCTCTGTGTCTGTCTCTGCCGCTGTCTCTGTCTCTGTCTCTGTCTCTGTCTCTGTCTCTGTCTCTGTCTCTGTGTCTGTCTATGTCTCTGTCTCTGTCTCCGTCTGCGTCTCTGTCTCTGTCTCTGCCTCTGTCTCCGTCTCTGTCTCTGTCTCGGTCTTTGTCTATGTCTCTGTCTCTGTCTCTGTCTCTGTCTGAGACTCTGCCACTGTCTCTGTCTCTGTCTCTGTCCCTGTCTCTGTCTCTGTCTCTGTCTCTGTCTCCGTCTATGTCTCTGTCTCTGTCTCTGTCTCTGTCTCTGTCTCTGTCTCTGTCCCTGTCTCTGCCTCTGTCTCTGTCTCTGCCGCTGTCTCTGTCTCTGTCTCCGTCTCCGTCTCTGTCTCTGTCTCTATCTCCGTCTCTGTCCCTGTCTCTGCCTCTGTCTCTGTCTCTGCCGTTGTCTCTGTCTCTGTCTCTGTCGCTGTCTCTCCCTCCGTCTCTGTCTCTGTCTCTATCTCCGTCTATGTCTCTGTCTCTGTCTCTGTCTCTGTCTGAGACTCTGCCTCTGTCTCTGTCTCTGTCTCTGTCTCTGTCTAAGACTCTGCCTCTGTCTCTGTCTCTGTCTCTGTCTCTGTCTCTCCCTCCGTCTCTGTCTCTGTCTCTATCTCCGTCTATGTCTCTGTCTCTGTCTCTGTCTCTGTCTCTGTCTCTGTCTCTGTCTCTGTCTCTGTCTCCGTCTCTGACTCTGTCTCTGTCTCTTTCTCTGTCTCTGCCTCTGCCTCTGTCTCTGCCTCTGTCTCTGTCTCTGTCTCTGTCTCTGTCCCTGTCTCCGTCTCTGACCCTGGCTCTCTCTCTGCCTCTGTCTCCGTCTCTGACTCTGTCTCTGTCTCTGTCTCCGCCTCTGTCTCTGTCTCTGTCTCTGTCTCTGTCTCTGTCTCTGTCTCTGTCTCTGTCTGTGTCTCTTTCTCTGTCTCTGCCTCTGCCTCTGCCTCTGTCTCTGTCTCTGTCTCTGTCGCTGTCTCTCCCTCCGTCCCTGTCGCCGTCTCTGTCCCTGGCTCTGTCTCTGCCTCTGTCTCGGTCTTTGTCTCCGTCTCTGTCTCTGTCTCTGTCTCTCTCTCTGTCTCTGTCTCTGTCGCTGTCTCTCCCCCTGTCTCTGTCTCTGCCTCTGTCTCCGTCTCTGTCTCTGTCTCGGCCTTTGTCTCCGTCTCTGTCTCTGTCTCTGTCTCTGTCCCTGGCTCTGTCTCTGTCTCTGTCTCTGTCTCTGTCTCTGTTTCTGTCCCTGTCTCTGTCGCTGT
The DNA here is from genome assembly GCA_945859595.2 of Megachile willughbiella. Classification (NCBI taxonomy): domain Eukaryota; kingdom Metazoa; phylum Arthropoda; class Insecta; order Hymenoptera; family Megachilidae; genus Megachile; species Megachile willughbiella. Next base: position 129,072 of record CAMAOD020000147.1, read on the forward strand.
CTCTGTCTGTGTCTCTGCCTCTGTCTCGGTCTTTGTCTCCGTCTCTGTCTCTGTCTCTGTCTCTGTCTCTGTCTCTGTCTCTGTCTCTGTCTCTGTCTCTGTCTCTGTCTCTGTCTCTGTCTCTGTCTCTGTCTCTGTCTCTGTCTCTGTCTCTGTCTCTGTCTCTGTCTCTGTCTCTGTCTCTGTCTCTGCCTCTGTCGCTGTCTCAGTCTCAGTCTCTGTCTCTGTGTCTATCTCTGCCTCTGACTCTGTCGCTGTCCCTGTCTATGTCTCTGTCTCTGACGCTGTCTCTCCCACTGTCTCTGTCTCTGTCTCTGTCTCCGTCTCTGTCTCTGTCTCTGTCTCTGCCTCTGTCTCTGTCTGTGTCTCTGACTCTGTCTCGGTCTTTCTCTCCGTCTCTGTCTCTGTCTCTGTCTCTCTCTCTGTCTCTGTCTCTGTCTCTGTCTCTGTCTCTGTCTCTGTCTCTGTCACTGTCTCTGTCTCTGTCTCTGTCTCTGTCTCTGTCTCTGTCTCTGTCTGTGTCTCTGACTCTGTCTCGGTCTTTCTCTCCGTCTCTGTCTCTGTCTCTGTCTCTCTCTCCGTCTCTGTCTCTGTCTCTGTCTCTCTCTCTGTCTCTGTCTCTGTCTCTGTCTCTGTCTCTGTGTCTGTCTATGTCTCTGTCTCTGTCTCCGTCTGCGTCTCTGTCTCTGTCTCTGCCTCTGTCTCCGTCTCTGTCTCTGTCTCGGTCTTTGTCTATGTCTCTGTCTCTGTCTCTGTCTCTGTCCCTGTCTCTGTCTCTGTCTCTGTCTCTGTCTCCGTCTATGTCTCTGTCTCTGTCTCTGTCTCTGTCTCTGTCTCTGTCCCTGTCTCTGCCTCTGTCTCTGTCTCTGCCGCTGTCTCTGTCTCTGTCTCCGTCTCCGACTCTGTCTCTGTCTCTATCTCCGTCTCTGTCCCTGTCTCTGCCTCTGTCTCTGTCTCTGCCGTTGTCTCTGTCTCTGTGTCTGTCGCCGTCTCTCCCTCCGTCTCTGTCTCTGTCTCTATCTCCGTCTATGTCTCTGTCTCTGTCTCTGTCTCTGTCTGAGACTCTGCCTCTGTCTCTGTCTCTGTCTCTGTCTCTGTCTAAGACTCTGCCTCTGTCTCTGTCTCTGTCTCTGTCTCTCTCTCTGTCTCTGTCTCTGTCTGTGTCTCTGTCTCTGTCTCTGTCTCTGTCCCTGGCTCTCTCTCTGCCTCTGTCTCCGTCACTGACTCTGTCTCTGTCTCTATCTCCGTCTCTGTCCCTGTCTCTGCCTCTGTCTCTATCTCTGCCGCTGTCTCTGTCTCTGTCTCTGACGCTGTCTCTCCCTCCGTCTCTGTCTCTGTCTCTATCTCCGTCTATGTCTCTGTCTCTGTCTCTGTCTCTGTCTCTGTCTCTGTCTCTGTCTCTGTCTCCGTCTCTGACTCTGTCTCTGTCTCTATCTCCGTCTCTGTCTCTGTCTCTGTCTCTGTCTCTGTCTGTGTCTCTTTCTCTGTCTCTGCCTCTGCCTCTGTCTCTGTCTCTGTCTCTGTCGCTGTCTCTCCCTCCGTCCCTGTCGCCGTCTCTGTCTCTGTCTCTGTCTCTGTCCCTGGCTCTGTCTCTGTCTCTGTCTCTGTCTCTGTCTCTGTCTCTGTTTCTGTCCCTGTCTCTGTCGCTGTCTCTGTCTGTGTCTCTGCCTCTGTCTCGGTCTTTGTCTCCGTCTCTGACTCTGTCTCTGTCTCTATCTCCGTCTCTGCCTCTGTGTCTGTCTCTGTCTCTGTCTCTGTCTCTGTCTCTGTCCTCTGCTCTGTCTCTGTCTCTGTCTCTGTCTCTGTCTCTGTCTCTGTCTCTGTCTCTGTCTCTTTCTCTGTCTCTGCCTCTGCCTCTGTCTCTGTCTCTGTCTCTGTCGCTGTCTCTCCCTCCGTCCCTGTCGCCGTCTCTGTCCCTGGCTCTGTCTCTGCCTCTGTCTCCGTCACTGTCTCCGTCTCGGTCTTTGTCTCCGTCTCTGTCTCTGTCTCTGTCTCGGTCTCTGTCTGTGTCTCTGTTTCTGTCTCTGTCTCTGTCTCTGTTTCTGCCTCTGTCGCTGTCTCAGTCTCTGTCTCTGTCTCTGTGTCTATCTCTGCCTCTGACTCTGTCGCCGTCCCTGCCTATGTCTCTGTCTCTGTCTCCGTCTGCGTCTCTGTCTCTGTCTCTGACGCTGTCTCTCCCACTGTCTCTGTCTCTGTCTCTGTCTCCGTCTCTGTCTCTGTCTCTGTCTCTGTCTCTGTCTCTGTCTGTGTCTCTGACTCTGTCTCGGTCTTTCTCTCCGTCTCTGTCTCTGTCTCTGTCTCTGTCTCTCTCTCTGTCTCTGTCTCTGTCTCTGTCTCTGTCTCTGTCTCTGTCTCTCTCTCTGTCTCTGTATCTGTCGCTGTCTCTCCCCCTGTCTCTGTCTCTGCCTCTGTCTCCGTCTCTGTCTCTGTCTCGGCCTTTGTCTCCGTCTCTGTCTCTGTCTCTGTCTCTGTCCCTGGCTGTGTCTCTGTCTCTGTCTCTGTCTCTGTCTCTGTCTCTGTCTCTGTTTCTGTCCCTGTCTCTGTCGCTGTCTCTCTCTGTGTCTCTGCCTCTGTCTCGGTCTTTGTCTCCGTCTCTGTCTCTGTCTCTGTCTCTGTCTCTGTCCCTGTCTCTGTCTCTGTCTCTAGTCTCTGTCTCTGTCTCTGTCTCTGTCTCTGCCTCTGTCGCTGTCTCAGTCTCTGTCTCTGTCTCTGTGTCTATCTCTGCCTCTGTCTCTGTCTCTGTCTCTGTCTCTGTCTCTGTCTCTGTCTCTCTCTCTGTCTCTGTCTCTGTCGCTGTCTCTCCCCCTGTCTCTGTCTCTGCCTCTGTCTCCGTCTCTGTCTCTATCTCGGCCTTTGTCTCCGTCTCTGTCTCTGTCTCTGTCTCTGTCCCTGGCTCTGTCTCTGTCTCTGTCTCCGTCAGCGTCTCTGTGTCTGTCTCTGCCGCTGTCTCTGTCTCTGTCTCAGTCTCTGTCTCTGCCTCTGTCTCCTTCTCTGACTCTGTCTCTGTCTCTATCTCCGTCTCTGTCTCTGTCTCCGTCTCTGTCTCTGTCTCTGTCTCTGTCTCTGTCTCTGTCTCTGTCTCTGTCTCTGTCTCTGTCTCTGTCTCTGTCTCTGTCTCTGTCTCTGTCTCTGTCTCTGCCTCTGCCTCTGCCTCTGTCTCTGTCTCTGTCTCTGTCGCTGTCTCTCCCTCTGTGCCAGACTCCGTCTCTGGCCCTGGCTCTGTCTCTGCCTCTGTCTCAGTCTCTGTCTCTGTCTCGGTCTTTGTCTCTGTCTCTGTCTCTGTCTCTGTCTCTGTCTCTGTCTCTATCTCTGTCTCTGTCTCTGTCTCTGTCTCTGTCTCGTTCTTTGTCTCCGTCTCTGTCTCTGTCTTTGTCTACGTCTCTGTCTCTGTCTCTGTCTCTGTCTCTGTCTCTGTCTCTGTCTCTGTCTCTGTCTCTGTCTCTGTCTCTTTCTCTGTCTCTGCCTCTGCCTCTGTCTCTGCCTCTGTCTCTGTCGCTGTCTCTCCCTCTGTCCCTGTCTCCGTCTCTGTCCCTGGCTCTGTCTCTGTCTCTGTCTCTCTCTCTGTCTCTGTCTCTGTCGCTGTCTCTCCCCCTGTCTCTGTCGCTGCCTCTGTCTCCGTCTCTGTCTCTGTCTCGGCCTTTGTCTCCGTCTCTGTCTCTGTCTCTGTCTCTGTCCCTGGCTCTGTCTCTGTCTCTGTCTCCGTCAGCGTCTCTGTGTCTGTCTCTGCCGCTGTCTCTGTCTCTGTTTCAGTCTCTGTCTCTGCCTCTGTCTCTGTCACTGTCTCTGTCTCTGTCTCTGTCTCTGCCTCTGTCTCTGTCTCTGTCTCTGTCTCCGTCTCCGTCTCTGTCTCTGTCTCCGTCTCCGCCTCTGTCCCAGTCTCTATCTCTGTCTCCGTCTCAGTCCCTGGCTCTGTCTCTGCCTCTGTCACCGTCTCTGTCTCTGTCTCGGTCTTTGTCTCCGTCTCTGTCTCTGTCTCTGTCTCTGTCTCCGTCTGTGTCTCCGTCTCCGTCTCTGTCTCTGTCTCTGTCTCCGCCTCTGTCCCAGTCTCTATCTCTCTCTCCGTCTCTGTCCCTGACTCTGTCTCTGCCTCTGTCACCGTCTCTGTCTCTGTCTCGGTCTTTGTCTCTGTCTCTGTCTCTGTCTCTGTCTCTGTCTCTGTCTCCGTCTCTGTCTCTGTCTCTGTCTGAAACTCTGTCTCTGTCTCTGTCTCTCTCTCTGTCTCTGTCTCTGTCTCTGTCTCTGTCTCTCTCTCTGTCTCTGTCTCTGTCGCTGTCTCTCCCCCTGTCTCTGTCTCTGCCTCTGTCTCCGTCTCTGTCTCTGTCTCGGCCTTTGTCTCCGTCTCTGTCTCTGTCTCTGTCTCTGTCCCTGGCTCTGTCTCTGTCTCTGTCTCCGTCAGCGTCTCTGTGTCTGTCTCTGCCGCTGTCTCTGGCTCTGTCTCAGTCTCTGTCTCTGCCTCTGTCTCCTTCTCTGACTCTGTCTCTGTCTCTATCTCCGTCTCTGTCTCTGTCTCCGTCTCTGTCTCTGTCTCTGTCTCTGTCTCTGTCTCTGTCTCCGCCTCTGTCCCAGTCTCTGTCTCTGTCTCCGTCTCTGTCCCTGGCTCCGTCTCTGCCTCTGTCACCGTCTCTGTCTCTGTCTCTGTCTCTGCCTCTGCCTCTGTCTCTGTCTCTGTCTCTGTCGCTGTCTCTCCCTCTGTCCCTGTCTCCGTCTCTGTCCCTGGCTCTGTCTCTGCCTCTGTCTCTGTCTCTGTCTCTGTCTCAGTCTCTGTCTCTGTCTCTGTGTCTATCTCTGCCTCTGTCTCTGTCTCTGTCTCTGTCTCTGTCTCTGTCTCTGCCTCTGTTTCTGTCTCTGTCTCTGTCTCTGTTTCTGTCTCTGTCTCTGTCGCTGTCTCTGTCTGTGTCTCTGCCTCTGTCTCGGTCTTTGTCTCCGCTCTGTCTCTGTGTGTGTCTCTGTCTCTGTCTCTGTCTCTGTCTCCGTCTCTGTCTCTGTCTCTGTCTCTGTCTCTGTCAATTTCTCTGTCTCTGCCTCTGCCTCTGTCTCTGCCTCTGTCTTTGTCGCTGTCTCTCCCTCTGTCCCTGTCTCCGTCTCTGTCCCTGGCTCTGTCTCTGCCTCTGTCTCCGTCACTGTCTCCGTCTCGGTCTTTGTCTCCGTCCCTGTCTCTGTCTCTGTCTCGGTCTCTGTCTCTGTTTCTGTCTCTGTCTCTGTCTTTGTCGCTGTTTCTCTCTCTTTCTCTGTCCCTGTCTCTGTCCCTGGCTCTCTCTCTGCCTCTGTCTCCGTCTCTGACTCTGTCTCTGTCTCTATCTCCGTCTCTGTCTCTGTCTCTGTCTCTGTCTCTGTCTCTGTCTCTGTCTCTGTCTCTGTCTCTGTCTCTGGCTCTGTCTCTGCCTCTGTCTCCGTCTCTGTCTCTGTCTCTGTCTCTGTCTCTGTCTCTGTCTCTGTCTCTGCCTCAGTCTCTGACTCTGTCTCTGTGTCTATCTCTGCCTGTGACTCTGTCACTGTCCCTGCCTATGTCTCTGTCTCTGTCTCCGTCTGCGTCTCTGTCTCTGTCTCCGTCTCTGTCCCAGTCTCTGTCTCTGCCTCTTTCTCCGTCTCTGTCCCTGGCTCTGTCTCTGTCTCTGTCTCTGTCTCCGCCTCTATCCCAGTCTCTGTCTATTTCTCCGTCTCTGTCCCTGGCTCTGTCTCTGCCTCTGTCACCGTCTCTGTCTCTGTCTCGGTCTTTGTCTCTGTCTCTGTCTCTGTCTCTGTCTCTGTCTCTGTCTCTGCCTCTGCCTCTGTCTCTGTCTCTGTCGCTGTCTCTCCCTCTGTCCCTGTCTCCGTCTCTGTCCCTGGCTCTGTCTCTGCCTCTGTCTCTGTCTCTGTCTCTGTCTCAGTCTCTGTCTCTGTCTCTGTGTCTATCTCTGCCTCTGACTCTGTCGCTGTCCCTGTCTATGTCTCTGTATCTGGCTCCGTCTGCGTCTCTGTCTCTCTCTCCGTCTCAGTCGCAGTCTCTGTCTCTGTCTCCGTCTCTGTCCCTGGCTCTGTCTCTGCCTCTGTCTCTGTCTCGGTCTTTGTCTATGTCTCTGTCTCTGTCTCTGTCTCTGTCTCTGTCTCTGTCTCTGTCTCTGTCTCTGTCTCTGTCTCTGTCTCTGCCTCTGTCGCTGTCTCAGTCTCTGTCTCTGTCTCTGTGTCTATCTCTGCCTCTGACTCTGCCGCTGTCCCTGTCTATGTCTCTGTCTCTGTCTCCGTCTGCGTCTCTGTCTCTGTCTCTGACGCTGTCTCTCCCACTGTCTCTGTCTCTGTCTCTGTCTCCGTCTCTGTCTCTGTCTCTGTCTCTGTCTCTGTCTCTGTCTGTGTCTCTGACACTGTCTCGGTCTTTCTCTCCGTCTCTGTCTCTGTCTCTGTCTCTCTCTCTGTCTCTGTCTCTGTCTCTGTCTCTGTCTCTGTCTCTGTCTCTCTCTCTGTCTCTGTCTCTGTCGCTGTCTCTCCCCCTGTCTCTGTCTCTGCCTCTGTCTCCGTCTCTGTCTCTGTCTCGGCCTTTGTCTCCGTCTCTGTCTCTGTCTCTGTCTCTGTCCCTGGCTCTGTCTCTGTCTCTGTCTCTGTCTCTGTCTCTGTCTCTGTCTCTGTTTCTGTCCCTGTCTCTGTCGCTGTCTCTGTCTGTGTCTCTGCCTCTGTCTCGGTCTTTGTCTCCGTCTCTGTCTCTGTCTCTGTCTCTGTCTCTGTCCCTGTCTCTGTCTCTGTCTCTGTCTCTGTCTCTGTCTCTGTCTCTGTCTCTGCCTCTGTCGCTGTCTCAGTCTCTGTCTCTGTCTCTGTGTCTATCTCTGCCTCTGACTCTGTCGCTGTCCCTGTCTATGTCTCCGTCTCTGTCTCCGTCTGCGTCTCTGTCTCTGTCTCTGACGCTGTCTCTCCCACTGTCTCTGTCTCTGTCTCTGTCTCCGTCTCTGTCTCTGTCTCTGTCTCTGTCTCTGTCTCTGTCTCTGTCTGTGTCTCTGACTCTGTCTCGGTCTTTCTCTCCGTCTCTGTCTCTGTCTCTGTCTCTCTCTCTGTCTCTGTCTCTGTCTCTGTCTCTGTCTCTGTCTCTGTCTCTGTCTCTGTCTCTCTCTCTGTCTCTGTCTCTGTCGCTGTCTCTCCCCCTGTCTCTGTCTCTGCCTCTGTCTCCGTCTCTGTCTCTATCTCGGCCTTTGTCTCCGTCTCTGTCTCTGTCTCTGTCTCTGTCCCTGGCTCTGTCTCTGTCTCTGTCTCCGTCAGCGTCTCTGTGTCTGTCTCTGCCGCTGTCTCTGTCTCTGTCTCAGTCTCTGTCTCTGCCTCTGTCTCCTTCTCTGACTCTGTCTCTGTCTCTATCTCCGTCTCTGTCTCTGTCTCCGTCTCTGTCTCTGTCTCTGTCTCTGTCTCTGTCTCTGTCTCTGTCTCTGTCTCTGTCTCTGTCTCTGTCTCTGTCTCTGTCTCTGTCTCTGTCTCTGTCTCTGTCTCTGCCTCTGCCTCTGCCTCTGTCTCTGTCTCTGTCTCTGTCGCTGTCTCTCCCTCTGTGCCAGACTCCGTCTCTGGCCCTGGCTCTGTCTCTGCCTCTGTCTCCGTCTCTGTCTCTGTCTCGGTCTTTGTCTCTGTCTCTGTCTCTGTCTCCGTCTCTGTCTCTGTCTCTATCTCTGTCTCTGTCTCTGTCTCTGTCTCTGTCTCTGTCTCGTTCTTTGTCTCCGTCTCTGTCTCTGTCTTTGTCTACGTCTCTGTCTCTGTCTCTGTCTCTGTCTCTGTCTCTGTCTCTGTCTCTGTCTCTGTCTCTGTCTCTGTCTCTGTCGCTGTCTCTCCCTCTGTGCCAGACTCCGTCTCTGGCCCTGGCTCTGTCTCTGCCTCTGTCTCCGTCTCTGTCTCTGTCTCGGTCTTTGTCTCTGTCTCTGTCTCTGTCTCTGTCTCTGTCTCCGTCTCCGTCTCCGTCTCTGTCTCTGTCTCTGTCTCTGTCTCTGTCTCTGTCTCTGTCTCTGTCTCTGTCTCTGTCTCTTTCTCTGTCTCTGCCTCTGCCTCTGTCTCTGCCTCTGTCTTTGTCGCTGTCTCTCCCTCTGTCCCTGTCTCCGTCTCTGTCCCTGGCTCTGTCTCTGCCTCTGTCTCCGTCACTGTCTCCGTCTCGGTCTTTGTCTCCGTCCCTGTCTCTGTCTCTGTCTCGGTCTCTGTCTCTGTCTCTGTCTCTGTCTCTGTCTTTGTCGCTGTTTCTCTCTCTGTCTCTGTCTCTGTCTCTGTCCCTGGCTCTCTCTCTGCCTCTGTCTTCGTCTCCGTCTCTGTCTCTGTCTCTGTCTCTGTCTCTGTCTCTGTCTCTGTCTCTGTCTCTGCCTCAGTCTCTGACTCTGTCTCTGTGTCTATCTCTGCCTGTGACTCTGTCACTGTCCCTGCCTATGTCTCTGTCTCTGTCTCCGTCTGCGTCTCTGTCTCTGTCTCCGTCTCTGTCCCAGTCTCTGTCTCTGCCTCTTTCTCCGTCTCTGTCCCTGGCTCTGTCTCTGCCTCTGTCTTTGTCGCTGTCTCTCCCTCTGTCCCTGTCTCCGTCTCTGTCCCTGGCTCTGTCTCTGCCTCTGTCTCCGTCACTGTCTCCGTCTCGGTCTTTGTCTCCGTCCCTGTCTCTGTCTCTGTCTCGGTCTCTGTCTCTGTCTCTGTCTCTGTCTCCGTCTCGGTCTTTGTCTCCGTCCCTGTCTCTGTCTCTGTCTCGGTCTCTGTCTCTGTCTCTGTCTCTGTCTCTGTCTTTCTCGCTGTTTCTCTCTCTGTCTCTGTCTCCGTCTCTGTCCCTGGCTCCGTCTCTGCCTCTGTCTCTGTCTCTGTCTCTGTCTCAGTCTCTGTCTCTGTCTCTGTGTCTATCTCTGCCTCTGACTCTGTCGCTGTCCCTGTCTATGTCTCTGTATCTGGCTCCGTCTGCGTCTCTGTCTCTCTCTCCGTCTCAGTCGCAGTCTCTGTCTCTGTCTCCGTCTCTGTCCCTGGCTCTGTCTCTGTCTCTGTCTCTGTCTCGGTCTTTGTCTATGTCTCTGTCTCTGTCTCTGTCTCTGTCTGAGACTCTGCCTCTGTCTCTGTCTCTGTCTCTGTCTCTGTCGCTGTTTCTCTCTCTTTCTCTGTCCCTGTCTCTGACCCTGGCTCTCTCTCTGCCTCTGTCTCCGTCTCTGACTCTGTCTCTGTCTCTATCTCCGTCTCTGTCTCTGTGTCTGTCTCTGTCTCTGTCTCTGTCTCTGTCTCCGTCTCTGTCTCTGTCTCTGTCTCTGTCTCTGTCTCTGTCTCTGTCTCTGTCTCTGTCTCTGTCTCTGTCTCTGTCTCTGTCTCTGTCTGTGTCTCTGACTCTGTCTCGGTCTTTCTCTCCGTCTCTGTCTCCGTCTCTGTCTCTCTCTCTGTCTCTGTCTCTGTCTCTGTCTCTGTCTCTGTCTCTGTCTCTGTCTCTGCCTCTGTCGCTGTCACTGTCTCTGTCTCTGTCTCTGTCTCTGTCTGTGTCTCTGACTCTGTCTCGGTCTTTCTCTCCGTCTCTGTCTCCGTCTCTGTCTGTGTCTCTGACTCTGTCTCGGTCTTTCTCTCCGTCTCTGTCTCCGTCTCTGTCTCTCTCTCTGTCTCTGTCTCTGTCTCTGTCTCTGTCTCTGTCTCTGTCTCTGTCTCTCTCTCTGTCTCTGTCTCTGTCGCTGTCTCTCCCCCTGTCTCTGTCTCTGCCTCTGTCTCCGTCTCTGTCTCTGTCTCGGCCTTTGTCTCCGTCTCTGTCTCTGTCTCTGTCTCTGTCTCTGTCTCTGTCCCTGGCTCTGTCTCTGTCTCTGTCTCCGTCAGCGCCTCTGTGTCTGTCTCTGCCGCTGTCTCTGTCTCTGTCTCAGTCTCTGTCTCTGCCTCTGTCTCCTTCTCTAACTCTGTCTCTGTCTCTATCTCCGTCTCTGTCTCTGTTTCCGTCTCTGTCTCTGTCTCTGTCTCTGTCTCTGTCTCTGTTTCTGTCTCTGTCTCTGTCTCTGTCTCTGTCTCTGTCTCTGTCTCTGTCTCTGTCTCTGTCTCTGTCTCTGCCTCTGCCTCTGCCTCTGTCCCTGTCTCTGTCTCTGTCGCTGTCTCTCCCTCTGTGCCAGACTCCGTCTCTGGCCCTGGCTCTGTCTCTGCCTCTGTCTCCGTCTCTGTCTCTGTCTCGGTCTTTGTCTCTGTCTCTGTCTCTGTCTCTGTCTCGTTCTTTGTCTCTGTCTCTGTCTCTGTCTCCGTCTCTGTCTCTGTTTCTGTCTCTGTCTCTGCCTCTGCCTCTGCCTCTGTCTCTATCTCTGTCTCTGTCTCGGTCTTTGCCTCCGTCTCTGTCTCTGTCTCTGTCTCTGTCTCTGTCTCTGTCCCTGGCTCTGTCTCTGCCTCTGTCACCGTCTCTGTCTCTGTCTCGGTCTTTGTCTCCGTCTCTGTCTCTGTCTCTGTCTCTGTCTCCGTCTGTGTGTCTGTCTCTGTCTGAAACTCTGTCTCTGTCTCCGTCTCTGTCTCTGTCTTTGTCTCTGCCTCTGCCTCTGTCTCCGTCTCTGTCTCTGTCTCGTTCTTTGTCTCCGTCTCCGTCTCTGTCTCTGCCTCTCTCTCTGTCTCTGTCTCTGTCTCTGTCTCTGTCTCTGTCTCTGTCTCTCTCTCTGTCTCTGTCTCTGTCGCTGTCTCTCCCCCTGTCTCTGTCTCTGCCTCTGTCTCCGTCTCTGTCACTGTCTCGGCCTTTGTCTCCGTCTCTGTCTCTGTCTCTGTCTCTGTCCCTGGCTCTGTCTCTGTCTCTGTCTCCGTCAGCGTCTCTGTGTCTGTCTCTGCCGCTGTCTCTGTCTCTGTCTCAGTCTCTGTCTCTGCCTCTGTCTCCTTCTCTGACTCTGTCTCTGTCTCTATCTCCGTCTCTGTCTCTGTCTCCGTCTCTGTCTCTGTCTCTGTCCCTGTCTCTGTCTCTGTCTCTGTCTCTGTCTCTGTCTCTGTCTCTGTCTCCGTCTCTGTCTCTGTCTCTGCCTCTGTCTCCTTCTCTGACTCTGTCTCTGTCTCTGTCTCTGTCTCTGTCTCTATCTCCGTCTCTGTCTCTGTCTCTGTCTCTGTCTCTGTCTCTGTCTCTGTCTCTGTCTCTGTCTCTGTCTCTGACTCTGTCTCTGTCTCTGTCTCTTTCTCTGTCTCTGCCTCTGCCTCTGACTCTGCCTCTGTCTCTGTCGCTGTCTCTCCCTCTGTCCCTGTCTCCGTCTCTGTCCCTGGCTCTGTCTCTGCCTCTGTCTCCGTCACTGTCTCCGTCTCGGTCTTTGTCTCCGTCTCTGTCTCTGTCTCTGTCTCGGTCTCTGTCTCTGTCTCTGTCTCTGTCTTTGTCGCTGTTTCTCTCTCTTTCTCTGTCCCTGTCTCTGTCCCTGGCTCTCTCTCTGCCTCTGTCTCCGTCTCTGACTCTGTCTCTGTCTCTATCTCCGTCTCTGTCTCTGTCTCTGTCTCTGTCTCTGTCTCTGTCTCTGTCTCTGTCTCTGTCTCTGGCTCTGTCTCTGCCTCTGTCTCCGTCTCTGTCTCTGTCTCTGCCTATGTCTCTGTCTCTGTCTCGGTCTGCGTCTCTGTCTCTGTCTCCGTCTCTGTCCCAGTCTCTGTCTCTGTCTCTTTCTCCGTCTCTGTCTCTGTCTCTCTCTCTGTCTCTGTCTCTGTCTCTGTCTCTGTCTCTGTCTCTGTCTCTGTCGCTGTCTCTCCCCCTGTCTCTGTCTCTGCCTCTGTCTCCGTCTCTGTCTCTGTCTCGGTCTTTGTCTCCGTCTCTGTCTCTGTCTCTGTCTCTGTCCCTGGCTCTGTCTCTGTCTCTGTCCCTGGCTCTGTCTCTGTCTCTGTCTCCGTCTGCGTCTCTGTGTCTGTCTCTGCCGCTGTCTCTGTCTCTGTCTCTGTCTCTGTGTCTGTCTATGTCTCTGTCTCTGTCTCCGTCTGCGTCTCTGTCTCTGTCTCTGCCTCTGTCTCCGTCTCTGTCTCTGTCTCGGTCTTTGTCTATGTCTCTGTCTCTGTCTCTGTCTCTGTCTGAGACTCTGCCTCTGTCTCTGTCTCTGTCTCTGTCCCTGTCTCTGTCTGAGACTCTGCCTCTGCCTCTGTCTCTGCCTCTGTCTCTGTCGCTGTCTCTCCCTCTGTCCCTGTCTCCGTCTCTGTCCCTGGCTCTGTCTCTGCCTCTGTCTCCGTCTCTGTCTCTGTCTCGGTCTTTGTCTATGTCTCTGTCTCTGTCTCTGTCTCTGTCTGAGACTCTGCCTCTGTCTCTGTCTCTGTCTCTGTCCCTGTCTCTGTCTGAGACTCTGCCTCTGCCTCTGTCTCTGCCTCTGTCTCTGTCGCTGTCTCTCCCTCTGTCCCTGTCTCTGTCTCTGTCTCTGTCTCTGTCTCTGGCTCTGTCTCGGCTTCTGTCTCCGTCTCTGTCTCTGTCTCTGTCTCTGTCTCTGTCTCTGTCTCTGTCTCGGTCTCAGTCTCTGTCTCTGTCTCTGTGTCTATCTCTGCCTCTGACTCTGTCACTGTCCCTGCCTATGTCTCTGTCTCTGTCTCCGTCTGCGTCTCTGTTTCTGTCTCCGTCTCTGTCCCAGTCTCTGTCTCTGTCTCTTCCTCCGTCTCTGTCCCTGGCTCTGTCTCTGTCTCTGTCTCTGTCTCCGCCTCTGTCCCAGTCTCTGTCTCTGTCTCCGTCTCTGTCTCCGTCTCTGTCCCTGGCTCTGTCTCTGCCTCTGTCTCTGTCTCGGTCTTTGTCTATGTCTCTGTCTCTGTCTCTGTCTCTGTCTGAGACTCTGCCTCTGTCTCTGTCTCCGTCTCTGTCTCTGTCTCTGTCTCTGTCTCTGCCTCTTTCTCTGTCTCTGGCTCTGCCTCTGTCTCTGCCTCTGTCTCTGTCGCTGTCTCTCCCTCCGTCCCTGTCGCCGTCTCTGTCCCTGGCTCTGTCTCTGCCTCTGTCTCCGTCACTGTCTCCGTCTCGGTCTTTGTCTCCGTCTCTGTCTCCGTCTCTGTCTCCGTCTCTGTCTCGGTCTCTGTCTATGTCTCTGTTTCTGTCTCTGTCTCTGTCTCTGTTTCTGTCCCTGTCTCTGTCGCTGTCTCTGTCTGTGTCTCTGCCTCTGTCTCGGTCTTTGTCTCCGTCTTTGTCTCTGTCTCTGTCTCTGTCTCTGTCTCTGTCTCTGTCTCTGTCTCTGTCTCTGTCTCTGTCTCTGTCTCTGTCTCTGTCTCTGTCTCTGTCTCTGTCTCTGCCTCTGTCGCTGTCTCAGTCTCTGTCTCTGTCTCTGTGTCTATCTCTGCCTCTGACTCTGTCGCTGTCCCTGTCTATGTCTCTGTCTCTGTCTCCGTCTGCGTCTCTGTCTCTGTCTCTGACGCTGTCTCTCCCACTGTCTCTGTCTCTGTCTCTGTCTCCGTCTCTGTCTCTGTCTCTGTCTCTGTCTCTGTCTCTGTCTGTGTCTCTGACTCTGTCTCGGTCTTTCTCTCCGTCTCTGTCTCCGTCTCTGTCTCTCTCTCTGTCTCTGTCTCTGTCTCTGTCTCTGTCTCTGTTTCTGTCCCTGTCTCTGTCGCTGTCTCTGTCTGTGTCTCTGCCTCTGTCTCGGTCTTTGTCTCTGTCTCTGTCTCTGTCTCTGTCTCTATCTCTGTCTCTGTCTCTGTCTCTGTCTCTGTCTCTGTCTCTGTCTCTGTCACTGTCTCTGTCTCTGTCTCTGTCTCTGCCTCTGTCTCTGTCTCTGTCTCTGTCTCCGTCTCCGTCTCTGTCTCTGTCTCTGTCTCCGCCTCTGTCCCAGTCTCTATCTCTGTCTCCGTCTCAGTCCCAGGCCCTGTCTCTGCCTCTGTCACCGTCTCTGTCTCTGTCTCGGTCTTTGTCTCCGTCTCTGTCTCTGTCTCTGTCTCTGTCTCTGTCTCCGTCTGTGTGTCTGTCTCTGTCTGAAACTCTGTCTCTGTCCCCGTCTCTGTCTCTGTCTTTGTCTCTGCCTCTGTCTCTGTCTCGTTCTTTGTCTCCGTCTCTGTCTCTATCTTTGTCTACGTCTCTGTCTCTGCCTCTGTCTCTGTCGCTGTCTCTCCCTCTGTCCCTGTCTCCGTCTCTGTCCCTGGCTCTGTCTCTGCCTCTGTCTCCGTCTCTGTCTCCGTCACGGTCTTTGTCTCCGTCTCTGTCTCTGTCTCTGTCTCGGTCTCTGTCTCAGTATCTGTCTCTGTCTCTGTCGCTGTTCCTCTCTCTTTCTCTGTCCCTGTCTCTGTCCCTGGCTCTCTCTCTGCCTCTGTCTCCGTCTCTGACTCTGTCTCTGTCTCTATCTCCGTCTCTGTCTCTGTCTCTGTCTCTGTCTCTGTCTCTGGCTCTGTCTCGGCTTCTGTCTCCGTCTCTGTCTCTGTCTCTGTCTCTGTCTCTGTCTCTGTCTCGGTCTCAGTCTCTGTCTCTGTCTCTGTGTCTATCTCTGCCTCTGACTCTGTCACTGTCCCTGCCTATGTCTCTGTCTCTGTCTCCGTCTGCGTCTCTGTTTCTGTCTCCGTCTCTGTCCCAGTCTCTGTCTCTGTCTCTTCCTCCGTCTCTGTCCCTGGCTCTGTCTCTGTCTCTGTCTCTGTCTCCGCCTCTGTCCCAGTCTCTGTCTCTGTCTCCGTCTCTGTCTCCGTCTCTGTCCCTGGCTCTGTCTCTGCCTCTGTCTCTGTCTCGGTCTTTGTCTATGTCTCTGTCTCTGTCTCTGTCTCTGTCTGAGACTCTGCCTCTGTCTCTGTCTCCGTCTCTGTCTCTGTCTCTGTCTCTGTCTCTGCCTCTTTCTCTGTCTCTGGCTCTGCCTCTGTCTCTGCCTCTGTCTCTGTCGCTGTCTCTCCCTCCGTCCCTGTCGCCGTCTCTGTCCCTGGCTCTGTCTCTGCCTCTGTCTCCGTCACTGTCTCCGTCTCGGTCTTTGTCTCCGTCTCTGTCTCCGTCTCTGTCTCCGTCTCTGTCTCGGTCTCTGTCTATGTCTCTGTTTCTGTCTCTGTCTCTGTCTCTGTTTCTGTCCCTGTCTCTGTCGCTGTCTCTGTCTGTGTCTCTGCCTCTGTCTCGGTCTTTGTCTCCGTCTCTGTCTCTGTCTCTGTCTCTGTCTCTGTCTCTGTCTCTGTCTCTGTCTCTGTCTCTGTCTCTGTCTCTGTCTCTGTCTCTGTCTCTGTCTCTGTCTCTGTCTCTGTCTCTGTCTCTGTCTCTGTCTCTGTCTCTGCCTCTGTCGCTGTCTCAGTCTCTGTCTCTGTCTCTGTGTCTATCTCTGCCTCTGACTCTGTCGCTGTCCCTGTCTATGTCTCTGTCTCTGTCTCCGTCTGCGTCTCTGTCTCTGTCTCTGACGCTGTCTCTCCCTCTGTCTCTGTCTCTGTCTCTGTCTCCGTCTCTGTCTCTGTCTCTGTCTCTGTCTCTGTCTCTGTCTCTGTCTGTGTCTCTGACTCTGTCTCGGTCTTTCTCTCCGTCTCTGTCTCCGTCTCTGTCTCTCTCTCTGTCTCTGTCTCTGTCTCTGTCTCTGTCTCTGTTTCTGTCCCTGTCTCTGTCGCTGTCTCTGTCTGTGTCTCTGCCTCTGTCTCGGTCTTTGTCTCTGTCTCTGTCTCTGTCTCTGTCTCTATCTCTGTCTCTGTCTCTGTCTCTGTCTCTGTCTCTGTCTCTGTCTCTGTCTCTGTCTCTGTCACTGTCTCTGTCTCTGTCTCTGTCTCTGCCTCTGTCTCTGTCTCTGTCTCTGTCTCCGTCTCCGTCTCTGTCTCTGTCTCTGTCTCCGCCTCTGTCCCAGTCTCTATCTCTGTCTCCGTCTCAGTCCCAGGCCCTGTCTCTGCCTCTGTCACCGTCTCTGTCTCTGTCTCGGTCTTTGTCTCCGTCTCTGTCTCTGTCTCTGTCTCTGTCTCCGTCTGTGTGTCTGTCTCTGTCTGAAACTCTGTCTCTGTCCCCGTCTCTGTCTCTGTCTTTGTCTCTGCCTCTGTCTCTGTCTCGTTCTTTGTCTCCGTCTCTGTCTCTATCTTTGTCTACGTCTCTGTCTCTGTCTCTGTCTCTGTCTTTGTCTCTGTCTCTGTCTCCGTCTCTGTCTCTGTCTCTGTCTCTGTCTCTGCCTCTGCCTCTGCCTCAGTTTCTATCTCTGTCTCTGTCTCGGTCTTTGCCTCCGTCTCTGTCTCTGTCTCTGTCTCTGTCTCTGTCCCTGCCTCTGTCTCTGCCTCTGTCACCGTCTCTGTCTCTGTCTCGGTCTTTGTCTCCGTCTCTGTCTCTGACTCTGTCTCTGTCTCCGTCTGTGTGTCTGTCTCTGTCTGAAACTCTGTCTCTGTCTCCGTCTCTGTCTCTGTCTTTGTCTCTGCCTCTGCCTCTGTCTCCGTCTCTGTCTCTGTCTCGTTCTTTGTCTCTGTCTCTGTCTCTGTCTCCGTCTCTGTCTCTGTCTCTGTCTCTGTCTCTGCCTCTGCCTCTGCCTCTGTCTCTATCTCTGTCTCTGTCTCGGTCTTTGCCTCCGTCTCTGTCTCTGTCTCTGTCTCTGTCTCTGTCTCTGTCCCTGGCTCTGTCTCTGCCTCTGTCTCCGTCTCTGTCTCTGTCTCTGTCTCTGTCTCTGTCCCTGGCTCTGTCTCTGTCTCTGTCTCCGTCAGCGTCTCTGTGTCTGTCTCTGTCTCTGTCTCTGTCTCTGTCTCTGTCTCTGTCCCTGGCTCTGTCTCTGCCTCTGTCACCGTCTCTGTCTCTGTCTCGGTCTTTGTCTCCGTCTCTGTCTCTGTCTCTGTCTCTGTCTCCGTCTGTGTGTCTGTCTCTGTCTGAAACTCTGTCTCTGTCTCCGTCTCTGTCTCTGTCTTTGTCTCTGCCTCTGCCTCTGTCTCCGTCTCTGTCTCTGTCTCGTTCTTTGTCTCCGTCTCTGCCTCTCTCTCTGTCTCTGTCTCTGTCTCTGTCTCTGTCTCTGTCTCTGTCTCTCTCTCTGTCTCTGTCTCTGTCGCTGTCTCTCCCCCTGTCTCTGTCTCTGCCTCTGTCTCCGTCTCTGTCACTGTCTCGGCCTTTGTCTCCGTCTCTGTCTCTGTCTCTGTCTCTGTCCCTGGCTCTGTCTCTGTCTCTGTCTCCGTCAGCGTCTCTGTGTCTGTCTCTGCCGCTGTCTCTGTCTCTGTCTCAGTCTCTGTCTCTGCCTCTGTCTCCTTCTCTGACTCTGTCTCTGTCTCTATCTCCGTCTCTGTCTCTGTCTCCGTCTCTGTCTCTGTCTCTGTCTCTGTCTCTGTCTCTGTCTCTGTCTCTGTCTCTGTCTCTGTCTCTGTCTCTGTCTCCGTCTCTGTCTCTGTCTCTGCCTCTGTCTCCTTCTCTGACTCTGTCTCTGTCTCTGTCTCTGTCTCTGTCTCTATCTCCGTCTCTGTCTCTGTCTCTGTCTCTGTCTCTGTCTCTGTCTCTGTCTCTGTCTCTGTCTCTGACTCTGTCTCTGTCTCTGTCTCTTTCTCTGTCTCTGCCTCTGCCTCTGACTCTGCCTCTGTCTCTGTCGCTGTCTCTCCCTCTGTCCCTGTCTCCGTCTCTGTCCCTGGCTCTGTCTCTGCCTCTGTCTCCGTCACTGTCTCCGTCTCGGTCTTTGTCTCCGTCTCTGTCTCTGTCTCTGTCTCGGTCTCTGTCTCTGTCTCTGTCTCTGTCTCTGTCTTTGTCGCTGTTTCTCTCTCTTTCTCTGTCCCTGTCTCTGTCCCTGGCTCTCTCTCTGCCTCTGTCTCCGTCTCTGACTCTGTCTCTGTCTCTATCTCCGTCTCTGTCTCTGTCTCTGTCTCTGTCTCTGTCTCTGTCTCTGTCTCTGTCTCTGGCTCTGCCTCTGCCTCTGTCTCCGTCTCTGTCTCTGTCTCTGCCTATGTCTCTGTCTCTGTCTCCGTCTGCGTCTCTGTCTCTGTCTCCGTCTCTGTCCCAGTCTCTGTCTCTGTCTCTTTCTCCGTCTCTGTCTCTGTCTCTCTCTCTGTCTCTGTCTCTGTCTCTGTCTCTGTCTCTGTCTCTGTCTCTGTCGCTGTCTCTCCCCCTGTCTCTGTCTCTGCCTCTGTCTCCGTCTCTGTCTCTGTCTCGGTCTTTGTCTCCGTCTCTGTCTCTGTCTCTGTCTCTGTCCCTGGCTCTGTCTCTGTCTCTGTCCCTGGCTCTGTCTCTGTCTCTGTCTCCGTCTGCGTCTCTGTGTCTGTCTCTGCCGCTGTCTCTGTCTCTGTCTCTGTCTCTGTGTCTGTCTATGTCTCTGTCTCTGTCTCCGTCTGCGTCTCTGTCTCTGTCTCTGCCTCTGTCTCCGTCTCTGTCTCTGACTCGGTCTTTGTCTATGTCTCTGTCTCTGTCTCTGTCTCTGTCTGAGACTCTGCCTCTGTCTCTGTCTCTGTCTCTGTCCCTGTCTCTGTCTGAGACTCTGCCTCTGCCTCTGTCTCTGCCTCTGTCTCTGTCGCTGTCTCTCCCTCTGTCCCTGTCTCCGTCTCTGTCCCTGGCTCTGTCTCTGCCTCTGTCTCCGTCACTGTCTCCGTCACGGTCTTTGTCTCCGTCTCTGTCTCTGTCTCTGTCTCGGTCTCTGTCTCAGTCTCTGTCTCCGTCTCTGTCGCTGTTCCTCTCTCTTTCTCTGTCCCTGTCTCTGTCCCTGGCTCTCTCTCTGCCTCTGTCTCCGTCTCTGACTCTGTCTCTGTCTCTATCTCCGTCTCTGTCTCTGTCTCTGTCTCTGTCTCTGTCTCTGGCTCTGTCTCGGCTTCTGTCTCCGTCTCTGTCTCTGTCTCTGTCTCTGTCTCTGTCTCTGTCTCGGTCTCAGTCTCTGTCTCTGTCTCTGTGTCTATCTCTGCCTCTGACTCTGTCACTGTCCCTGCCTATGTCTCTGTCTCTGTCTCCGTCTGCGTCTCTGTTTCTGTCTCCGTCTCTGTCCCAGTCTCTGTCTCTGTCTCTTCCTCCGTCTCTGTCCCTGGCTCTGTCTCTGTCTCTGTCTCTGTCTCCGCCTCTGTCCCAGTCTCTGTCTCTGTCTCCGTCTCTGTCTCCGTCTCTGTCCCTGGCTCTGTCTCTGCCTCTGTCTCTGTCTCGGTCTTTGTCTATGTCTCTGTCTCTGTCTCTGTCTCTGTCTGAGACTCTGCCTCTGTCTCTGTCTCCGTCTCTGTCTCTGTCTCTGTCTCTGTCTCTGCCTCTTTCTCTGTCTCTGGCTCTGCCTCTGTCTCTGCCTCTGTCTCTGTCGCTGTCTCTCCCTCCGTCCCTGTCGCCGTCTCTGTCCCTGGCTCTGTCTCTGCCTCTGTCTCCGTCACTGTCTCCGTCTCGGTCTTTGTCTCCGTCTCTGTCTCCGTCTCTGTCTCCGTCTCTGTCTCGGTCTCTGTCTATGTCTCTGTTTCTGTCTCTGTCTCTGTCTCTGTTTCTGTCCCTGTCTCTGTCGCTGTCTCTGTCTGTGTCTCTGCCTCTGTCTCGGTCTTTGTCTCCGTCTCTGTCTCTGTCTCTGTCTCTGTCTCTGTCTCTGTCTCTGTCTCTGTCTCTGTCTCTGTCTCTGTCTCTGTCTCTGTCTCTGTCTCTGTCTCTGTCTCTGTCTCTGTCTCTGTCTCTGTCTCTGCCTCTGTCGCTGTCTCAGTCTCTGTCTCTGTCTCTGTGTCTATCTCTGCCTCTGACTCTGTCGCTGTCCCTGTCTATGTCTCTGTCTCTGTCTCCGTCTGCGTCTCTGTCTCTGTCTCTGACGCTGTCTCTCCCACTGTCTCTGTCTCTGTCTCTGTCTCCGTCTCTGTCTCTGTCTCTGTCTCTGTCTCTGTCTCTGTCTGTGTCTCTGACTCTGTCTCGGTCTTTCTCTCCGTCTCTGTCTCCGTCTCTGTCTCTCTCTCTGTCTCTGTCTCTGTCTCTGTCTCTGTCTCTGTTTCTGTCCCTGTCTCTGTCGCTGTCTCTGTCTGTGTCTCTGCCTCTGTCTCGGTCTTTGTCTCTGTCTCTGTCTCTGTCTCTGTCTCTATCTCTGTCTCTGTCTCTGTCTCTGTCTCTGTCTCTGTCTCTGTCTCTGTCTCTGTCTCTGTCACTGTCTCTGTCTCTGTCTCTGTCTCTGCCTCTGTCTCTGTCTCTGTCTCTGTCTCCGTCTCCGTCTCTGTCTCTGTCTCTGTCTCCGCCTCTGTCCCAGTCTCTATCTCTGTCTCCGTCTCAGTCCCAGGCCCTGTCTCTGCCTCTGTCACCGTCTCTGTCTCTGTCTCGGTCTTTGTCTCCGTCTCTGTCTCTGTCTCTGTCTCTGTCTCCGTCTGTGTGTCTGTCTCTGTCTGAAACTCTGTCTCTGTCCCCGTCTCTGTCTCTGTCTTTGTCTCTGCCTCTGTCTCTGTCTCGTTCTTTGTCTCCGTCTCTGTCTCTGTCTTTGTCTACGTCTCTGTCTCTGTCTCTGTCTCTGTCTTTGTCTCTGTCTCTGTCTCCGTCTCTGTCTCTGTCTCTGTCTCTGTCTCTGCCTCTGCCTCTGCCTCAGTTTCTATCTCTGTCTCTGTCTCGGTCTTTGCCTCCGTCTCTGTCTCTGTCTCTGTCTCTGTCTCTGTCCCTGCCTCTGTCTCTGCCTCTGTCACCGTCTCTGTCTCTGTCTCGGTCTTTGTCTCCGTCTCTGTCTCTGACTCTGTCTCTGTCTCCGTCTGTGTGTCTGTCTCTGTCTGAAACTCTGTCTCTGTCTCCGTCTCTGTCTCTATCTTTGTCTCTGCCTCTGCCTCTGTCTCCGTCTCTGTCTCTGTCTCGTTCTTTGTCTCTGTCTCTGTCTCTGTCTCCGTCTCTGTCTCTGTCTCTGTCTCTGTCTCTGCCTCTGCCTCTGCCTCTGTCTCTATCTCTGTCTCTGTCTCGGTCTTTGCCTCCGTCTCTGTCTCTGTCTCTGTCTCTGTCTCTGTCTCTGTCCCTGGCTCTGTCTCTGCCTCTGTCTCCGTCTCTGTCTCTGTCTCGGCCTTTGTCTCCGTCTCTGTCTCTGTCTCTGTCTCTGTCCCTGGCTCTGTCTCTGTCTCTGTCTCCGTCAGCGTCTCTGGGTCTGTCTCTGCCCCTGTCTCTGTCTCTGTCTCAGTCTCTGTCTCTGCCTCTGTCTCCTTCTCTGACTCTGTCTCTGTCTCTATCTCCGTCTCTGTCTCTGTCTCCGTCTCTGTCTCTGTCTCTGTCTCTGTCTCTGTCTCTGTCTCTGTCTCTGTCTCTGTCTCTGTCTGTGTCTCTGTCTCTGTCTCTGTCTCTGTCTCTGTCTCTGTCTCTGCCTCTGCCTCTGCCTCTGTCTCTGTCTCTGTCTCTGTCGCTGTCTCTCCCTCTGTGCCAGACTCCGTCTCTGGCCCTGGCTCTGTCTCTGTCTCTGTCTCTGTCACTGTCTCTGTCTCTGTCTCTGTCTCTGCCTCTGTCTCTGTCTCTGTCTCTGTCTCCGTCTCCGTCTCTGTCTCTGTCTCTGTCTCCGCCTCTGTCCCAGTCTCTACCTCTGTCTCCGTCTCAGTCGCTGGCTCTGTCTCTGCCTCTGTCACCGTCTCTGTCTCTGTCTCGGTCTTTGTCTCCGTCTCTGTCTCTGTCTCTGTCTCTGTCTCTGTCTCCGTCTCTGTCTCTGTCTTTGTCTCTGCCTCTGCCTCTGTCTCTATCTCTGCCTCTGTCTCGGTCTTTGTCTCCGTCTCTGTCTCTGTCTCTGTCTCTGTCTCTGTCTCTGTCTCTGTCTCTGTCTCTGTCTCTGTCTCTGTCGCTGTCTCTCCCCCTGTCTCTGTCTCCGTCTCTGTCTCTGTCTCTGTCTCTGTCTCTGTCTCTGTCTCTGTCTCTGTCTCTGTCCCTGTCTGTGTCTCTGTCTCTGTCTCTGTCTCTGTCTCTGTGTCTGTCTCCGTCTCAGTCTCAGTCTCTGTCTCTGTCTCTGTGTCTATCTCTGCCTCTGACTCTGTTGCTGTCCCTGTCTATGTCTCTGCCTCTATCTCCGTCTGCGTCTCTGTCTCTGTCTCCGTCTCTGTCCCAGTCTCTGTCTCTGTCTCCGTCTCTGTCCCTGGCTCTGTCTCTGCCTCTGTCACCGTCTCTGTCTCTCTCTCGGTCTTTGTCTATGTCTCTGTCTCTGTCTCTGTCTCTGTCTGAGACTCTGCCTCTGTCTCTGTCTCTGTCTCTGTCTGTGTCTCTGACTCTGTCTCGGACTTTCTCTCCGTCTCTGTCTCTGTCTCTCTCTCTGTCTCTGTCTCTGTCTCTGTCTCTGTCTCTGTCTCTGTCTCTGTCGCTGTCTCTCCCCCTGTCTCTGTCTCTGCCTCTGTCTCCGTCTCTGTCTCTGTCTCGGTCTTTGTCTCCGTCTCTGTCTCTGTCTCTGTCTCTGTCCCTGGCTCTGTCTCTGTCTCTGTCCCTGGCTCTGTCTCTGTCTCTGTCTCCGTCTGCGTCTCTGTGTCTGTCTCTGCCGCTGTCTCTGTCTCTGTCTCTGTCTCTGTCTCTGTCTCTGTCTCTGTGTCTGTCTATGTCTCTGTCTCTGTCTCCGTCTGCGTCTCTGTCTCTGTCTCTGCCTCTGTCTCTGTCGCTGTCTCTCCCTCTGTCCCTGTCTCCGTCTCTGTCCCTGGCTCTGTCTCTGCCTCTGTCTCTGTCTCGGTCTTTGTCTATGTCTCTGTCTCTGTCTCTGTCTCTGTCTGAGACTCTGCCTCTGTCTCTGTCTCTGTCTCTGTCTCTGTCTCTGTCGCTGTTTCTCTCTCTTTCTCTGTCCCTGTCTCTGACCCTGGCTCTCTCTCTGCCTCTGTCTCCGTCTCTGACTCTGTCTCTGTCTCTATCTCCGTCTCAGTCTCTGTGTCTGTCTCTGTCTCTGTCTCTGTCTCTGTCTCCGTCTCTGTCTCTGTCTCTGTCTCTGTCTCTGTCTCTGTCTCTGTCTCTGTCTCTGTCTCTGTCCCTGTCTCTTTCTCTGTCTCTGCCTCTGCCTCTGTCTCTGTCTCTGTCTCTGTCGTTGTCTCTCCCTCCGTCCCTGTCGCCGTCTCTGTCCCTGGCTCTGTCTCTGCCTCCGTCTCCGTCACTGTCTCCGTCTCGGTCTTTGTCTCCGTCTCTGTCTCTGTCTCTGTCTCGGTCTCTGTCTCTGTTTCTGTCTCTGTCTCTGTCTCTGTTTCTGTCCCTGTCTCTGTCGCTGTCTCTGTCTGTGTCTCTGCCTCTGTCTCGGTCTTTGTCTCCGTCTCTGTCTCTGTCTCTGTCTCTGTCTCTGTCTCTGTCTCTGTCTCTGTCTCTGTCTCTGTCTCTGTCTCTGTCTCTGTCTCTGTCTCTGTCTCTGTCTCTGCCTCTGTCGCTGTCTCAGTCTCTGTCTCTGTCTCTGTGTCTATCTCTGCCTCTGACTCTGTCGCTGTCCCTGTCTATGTCTCTGTCTCTGTCTCCATCTGCGTCTCTGTCTCTGTCTCTGACGCTGTCTCTCCCACTGTCTCTGTCTCTGTCTCTGCCTCCGTCTCTGTCTCTGTCTCTGTCTCTGTCTCTGTCTCTGTCTGTGTCTCTGACTCTGTCTCGGTCTTTCTCTCCGTCTCTGTCTCTGTCTCTGTCTCTCTCTCTGTCTCTGTCTCTGTCTCTGTCTCTGTCTCTGTCTCTGTCTCTCTCTCTGTCTCTGTCTCTGTCGCTGTCTCTCCCCCTGTCTCTGTCTCTGCCTCTGTCTCCGTCTCTGTCTCTGTCTCGGCCTTTGTCTCCGTCTCTATCTCTGTCTCTGTCTCTGTCTCCGCCTCTGTCCCAGTCTCTATCTCTGTCTCCGTCTCTGTCCCTGGCTCTGTCTCTGCCTCTGTCACCGTCTCTGTCTCTGTCTCGGTCTTTGTCTCCGTCTCCGTCTCTGTCTCTGTCTCTGTCTCTGTCTCCGTCTGTGTGTCTGTCTCTGTCTGAAACTCTGTCTCTGTGTCCGTCTCTGTCTCTGTCTTTGTCTCTGCCTCTGCCTCTGTCTCCGTCTCTGTCTCTGTCTCGTTCTTTGTCTCCGTCTCTGTCTCTGTCTTCGTCTACGTCTCTGTCTCTGTCTCTGTCTCTGTCTTTGTCTCTGTCTCTGTCTCTGTCTCCGTCTCTGTCTCTGTCTCTGTCTCTGTCTCTGTCTCTGCCTCTGCCTCTGCCTCTGTCTCTATCTCTGTCTCTGTCTCGGTCTTTGCCTCCGTCTCTGTCTCTGTCTCTGTCTCTGTCTCTGTCCCTGGCTCTGTCTCTGCCTCTGTCACCGTCTCTGTCTCTGTCTCGGTCTTTGTCTCCGTCTCTGTCTCTGTCTCTGTCTCTGTCTCTGTCTCTGTCTCTGTCTCTGTCTCTGTCTCTGTCTCTGTCTCTGTCTCTGACTCTGTCGCTGTCTGCGTCTCTGTCTCTGTCTCTGTCTCTGTCCCAGTCTCTGTCTCTGTCTCCGTCTCTGTCCCTGGCTCTGTCTCTGCCTCTGTCTCCGTCTCTGACTCTGTTTCTGTCTCTATCTCCGTCTCTGTCTCTGTCTCTGTCTCTGTCTTTGTCTCTGTCTCTGTCTCTGTCTCTTCCTCTGTCTCTGTCTCTGTCCCTGTCTCTGTCTCTGTCTCTGTCTCTGTCTCTGTCTCAGTCTCTGTCTCTGTCTCTGTCTCTGTCTCTGTCTCTGTCTCAGACTCTGTCTCTGTCTCTGTGTCTATCTCTGCCTCTGTCTCTGTCTCTGTCTCTGTCTCTGTCTCTGTCTCTGTCTCTTGTCTGCCTATGTCTCTGTCTCTGTCTCTGTCTCTTGTCTGCCTATGTCTCTGTCTCTGTCTCCGTCTGCGTCTCTATCTCTGTCTCTGTCTCTGTCCCAGTCTCTGTCTCTGTCTCCGTCTTTGTCCCTGGCTCTGTCTCTGCCTCTGTCTCCGTCTCTGACTCTGTTTCTGTCTCTATCTCCGTCTCTGTCTCTGTCTCTGTCTCTGTCTCTGTCTCTGTCTCTGTCTCTGCCTCTGCCTCTGTCTCTGTCTCTGTCTCTGTCGCTGTCTCTCCCTCTGTCTCTGTCTCCGTCTCTGTCCCTGGCTCTGTCTCCTTCTCTGACTCTGTTTCTGTCTCTATCTCCGTCTCCGTCTCTGTCTGTGTCTCTGTCCCTGGCTCTGTCTCTGTCTCTGTCCCTGGCTCTGTCTCTGTCTCTGTCTCCGTCTGCGTCTCTGTGTCTGTCTCTGCCGCTGTCTCTGTCTCTGTCTCTGTCTCTGTCTCTGTCTCCGTCTGCGTCTCTATCTCTGTCTCTGTCTCTGTCCCAGTCTCTGTCTCTGTCTCCGTCTTTGTCCCTGGCTCTGTCTCTGCCTCTGTCTCCGTCTCTGACTCTGTTTCTGTCTCTATCTCCGTCTCTGTCTCTGTCTCTGTCTCTGTCTTTGTCTCTGTCTCTGTCTCTGTCTCTATCTCCGTCTCTGTCTCTGTCGCTGTCTCTGCCTCTGTCTCCGTCACTGTCTCCGTCTCGGTCTTTGTCTCCGTCCCTGTCTCTGCCTCTGTCTCTGTCTCAGTCTCTGTCTCTGTCTCTGTCTCTGTCTCTGTCTCTGTCTCCGTCTCTGTCTCTGTCTCTGTCTCTGTCTCTGTCTCTGCCTATCCCTCTGTCTCTGTATCTGTCTCTGTCTCCGTTTCTGTCTCTGTCTCTCTCGCTGTCTCTCCATCTGTCTCTGTCTCCGTCTCTGTCCCTGGCTCTGTCTCTGCATCTGTCTCCGTCTCTGTCTCTGTCTCTGTCTCTGTCTCTGTCTCTGTCTCTGTCTCTGTCTCTATCTCTGTCTCTGTCTCTGTCTGCGTCTCTGTCTCTGTCTGTGTCTCTGCCTCTGTCTCGGTCTTTGTCTCCGTCTCTGTCTCTGTCTCTGTCCCTGTCTCTGTCTCTGTCTCTGTCTCTGTCTCTGTCTCTGTCTCTGTCTCTGTCTCTGTCTCTGTCTCTGTCTCTGTCTCTGTCTCTGTCTCAGTCTCTGTCTCTGTCTCGGTCTTTGTCTCCGTCTCTGTCTCCGTCTGTGTCTCTGTCTCTGTCTCTATCTCCGTCTATGTCTCTGTCTCTGTCTCTGTCTCTGTCTCTGTCTCTGTCGCTGTCTCTCCCCCTGTCTCTGTCTCTGTCTCTGTCTCTGTCTCTGTCTCTGTCTCCGTCTCTGTCCCTGGCTCTGTCTCTGCATCTGTCTCCGTCTCTGTCTCTGTCTCGGTCTTTGTCTCCGTCTCCGTCTCCGTCTCTGTCTCTGTCTCTGTCTCTATCTCCGTCTATGTCTCTGTCTCTGTCTCTGTCTCTGTCTCTGTCGCAGACTCTCCCCCTGTCTCTGTCCCTGTCTCTGTCTCTGTCTCTGTCTCTGTCTTTGTCTCTGTCTCTATCTCTGTCTCTGTCTCTGTCTCTGTCTGCGTCTCTGTCTCTGTCTGTGTCTCTGCCTCTGTCTCGGTCTTTGTCTCCGTCTCTGTCTCTGTCTCTGTCCCTGTCTCTGTCTCTGTCTCTGTCTCTGTCCCTGTCTCTGTCTCTGTTTCTGTCTCTGTCTCTGTCTCTGACTCTGTCTCTGTGTCTGTCCCTGTCTCTGTCTCTGTCTCTGTCTGTGTCTCTGCCTCTGTCTCGATCTTTGTCTCCGTCTCTGTCTCTGTCTCTGTCTCTGTCTCTGTCTCTGTCTCTGTCTCTGTCTCTGTCTCTGTCTCTGTCTCCGTCTCTGTCTCTGTCTCTGTCTCTGTCTCTGTCTCTGTCTCTGTCTCTGTCTCTGTCTCTGTCTCTGTCTCTGTCTCTGTCTCTGTCTCTGTCTCTGTCTCTGTCTCTGTCTCTGTCTCTGTCTCTATCTCCGTCTATGTCTCTGTCTTTGTCTCTGTTTCTGTCTCTGTCTCTGTCTCTGTTCCTGTCTCTGTCTCTGTCTCTGTCTGTGTCTCTGCCTCTGTCTCGGTCTTTGTCTCCGTCTCTGTCTCTGTCTCTGTCTCTGTCTCTGTCTCTGTCTCTGTCTCTGTCTCTGTCTCTGTCTCTGTCTCTGTCTCTGTCTCTGTCTCTGTCTCTGTCTCTGTCTCTGTCTCTGTCTCTGTCTCTGTCTCTGTCTCTGTCTCTGTCTCTGTCTCTGTAACTGTCTCTGTCTCTGTCTCTGTCTCTGTCTCTGTCTCTGTCTCTGTCTCTGTCTCTGTCTCTGTCTCCGTCTCTGTCTCTGTCTCTGTCTCTGTCTCTGTCTCTGCCTCTGCCTCTGTCTCTGTATCTGTCTCTGTCTCCGTTTCTGTCTCTGTATATCTCGCTGTCTCTACCTCTGTCTCTGTCTCCGTCTCTGTCCCTGGCTCTGTCTCTGTCTCTGTCTCCGTCTCTGTCTCTGCCTCTTGTCTGCCTATGTCTCTGTCTCTGTCTCCGTCTGCGTCTCTGTCTCTGTCTCTGTCTCTGTCCCAGTCTCTGTCTCTGTCTCCGTCTTTGTCCCTGGCTCTGTCTCTGCCTCTGTCTCCGTCTCTGACTCTGTTTCTGTCTCTATCTCCGTCTCTGTCTCTGTCTCTGTCTCTGTCTCTGTCTCTGTCTCTGTCTCTGTCTCTGCCTCTGCCTCTGTCTCTGTCTCTGTCTCTGTCGCTGTCTCTCCCTCTGCCTCTGTCTCCGTCTCTGTCCCTGGCTCTGTCTCCTTCTCTGACTCTGTTTCTGTCTCTATCTCCGTCTCCGTCTCTGTCTCTGTTTCTATCTCCGTCTCTGTCTCTGTCGCTGTCTCTGCCTCTGTCTCCGTCTCTGTCTCCGTCTCGGTCTTTGTCTCCGTCTCTGTCTCTGTCTCTGTCTCTGTCTCAGTCTCTGTCTCTGTCTCTGTCTCTGTCTCTGTCTCTGTCTCTGTCTCCGTCTCTGTCTCTGTCTCTGTCTCTGTCTCTGTCTCTGCCTCTCCCTCTGTCTCTGTATCTGTCTCTGTCTCCGTTTCTGTCTCTGTCTCTCTCGCTGTCTCTCCATCTGTCTCTGTCTCCGTCTCTGTCCCTGGCTCTGTCTCTGCCTCTGTCTCCGTCTCTGTCTCTGTCTCGGTCTTTGTCTCCGTCTCTGTCTCCGTCTCTGTCTCTGTCTCTGTCTCTATCTCCGCCTATGTCTCTGTCTCTGTCTCTGTCTCTGTCGCTGTCTCTCCCCCTGTCTCTGTCTCTGTCTCTGTCTCTGTCTCTGTCTCTGTCTCCGTCTCTGTCCCTGGCTCTGTCTCTGCCTCTGTCTCCGTCTCTGTCTCTGTCTCGGTCTTTGTCTCCATCTCCGTCTCCGTCTCTGTCTCTGTCTCTGTCTCTGTCTCTGTCTCTATCTCCGTCTATGTCTCTGTCTCTGTCTGCGTCTCTGTCTCTGTCTGTGTCTCTGCCTCTGTCTCGGTCTTTGTCTCCGTCTGTGTCTCTGTCTCTGTCTCTGTCTCTGTCTCTATCTCCGTCTATGTCTCTGTCTCTGTCTCTGTTTCTGTCTCTGTCTCTGTCTCTGTTTCTGTCTCTGTCTCTGTCTCTGTCTGTGTCTCTGCCTCTGTCTCGGTCTTTGTCTCCGTCTCTGTCTCTGTCTCTGTCTCTGTCTCTGTCTCTGTCTCTGTCTCTGTCTCTGTCTCTGTCTCTGTCTCTGTCTCTGTCTCTGTCTCTGTAACTGTCTCTGCCTCTGTCTCTGTCTCTGTCTCTGTCTCTGTCTCTGTCTCTGTCTCTGTCTCTGTCTCTGTCTCTGTCTCTGTCTCTGTCTCTGTCTCTGTCTCTGTCTCTGTCTCTGTCTGTGTCTCTGTCTCTTTCTCCGTCTCTGTCTCTGCCGCTGTCTCTGCAACTGTCTCCGTCTCTGTCTCTGTCTCATTCTTTGTCTCCGTCTCTGTCTCTGTCTCTGTCTCTGTCTCTGTCTCTGTCTCTGTATCTGTCTATGTCTGTGTCTCTGTCACCGTATCTGTCTCTGTCTCTGCCGCCGTCTCTGTCTGTGTCTCTGTCTCTGTCTCTGTCTCTGTCTCTGTCTCTGTCTCTGTCTCTGTCTCTGTCTCTGTCTCTGTCTCTGTCTTTGTCTCAGTCTCTGTCACTGTCTCTGTGTCTATCTCTGCATCTGACTCTGTCGCTGTCCCTGTCTATGTCTCTGTATCTGTCTCCGTCTGCGTCTCTGTCTCTGTCTCTGTCTCTGTCTCTGTCTCTGTTTCTGTCTCTGTCTCTGTCTCTGTTTCTGTCTCTGTCTCTGTCTCTGTCTGTGTCTCTGCCTCTGTCTCGGTCTTTGTCTCCGTCTCTGTCTCTGTCTCTGTCTCTGTCTCTGTCTCTGTCTCTGTCTCTGTCTCTGTCTCTGTCTCTGTCTCTGTCTCTGTCTCTGTCTCTGTCTCTGTCTCTGTCTCTGTCTCTGTCTCTGTCTCTGTCTGTGTCTCTGTCTCTTTCTCCGTCTCTGTCTCTGCCGCTGTCTCTGCAACTGTCTCCGTCTCTGTCTCTGTCTCATTCTTTGTCTCCGTTTCTGTCTCTGTCTCTGTCTCTGTCTCTGTCACTGTATCTGTCTATGTCTGTGTCTCTGTCACCGTATCTGTCTCTGTCTCTGCCGCTGTCTCTGTCTCTGTCTCTGTCTCTGCCTCTGTCTCCGTCTCTGTCTCTGTCTCTGTCTCTGTCTCTGTCTCTGCCTCTGTCTCTGTCCCCGTATCTGTCTCTGTCTCTGTTTCTGTCTCCGCCTCTGTCTCTGTCTCTGCCTCTGTCTCAGTCTCTGTCTCTGTCTCTGGCCCTGTCGCTGTCTCTGTCTCTGTCTCTGTATATGCATCTGTCTCTGTCTCTGTCTCCGTCTCTGTCTCTGTCTCTGTCTGAGACTCTGCCTCTGTCTCTGTCTCCGTCTCTGTCTCTGTCTCTGTCGCTGTTTCTCCCTCTGTCTCTGTCTCTGTCTCTGTCCCTGGCTCTCTCTCTGCCTCTGTCTCCGTCTCTGACTCTGTCTCTGTCTCTATCTCCGTCTCTGTCTCTGTCTCTGTCTCTGTCTCTGTCTCTGTCTCTGTCTCTGTCTCTGTCTCTGTCTCTGTCTCTGTCTCTGTCTCTGTCTCTGTCTCTGTCTCTCTCTCTGTCTGTGTCACTGTCTCTTTCTCCGTCTCTGTCTCTGCCGCTGTCTCTGCAACTGTCTCCGTCTCTGTCTCTGTCTCATTCTTTGTCTCCGTTTCTGTCTCTGTCTCTGTCTCTGTCTCTGTCACTGTATCTGTCTATGTCTGTGTCTCTGTCACCGTATCTGTCTCTGTCTCTGTTTCTGTCTCCGCCTCTGTCTCTGTCTCTGTCTCTGTCTCTGTCTCTGTCTGTGTCTCTGTCTCTGTCTCTGTCTCTGTCTCTGTCGCTGTCTCTGTCTCTGTCTCTGTCTCTGTCTCTGCCTCTGTCTGTGTCTCTGTCTCTTTCTCCGTCCCTGTCTCTGCCGCTGTCTCTGCAACTGTCTCCGTCTCTGTCTCTGTCTCATTCTTTGTCTCCGTCTCTGTCTCTGTCTCTGTCTCTGTCTCTGTCTCTGTCTCTGTCTCTGTCTCTGTCTCTGTCGCTGTCTCTGTCTCTGTCTCTGTATCTGTCTATGTCTCTGTCTCTGTCTCTGTCTCTGTCGCTGTCTCTGTCTCTGTCTCTGTATCTGTCTATGTCTGTGTCTCTGTCAGCGTATCTGTCTCTGTCTCTGCCGCTGTCTCTGTCTCTGTCTCTGTCTCTGTCTCTGTCTCTGTCTCTGTCTCTGTCTTTGTCTCAGTCTCTGTCACTGTCTCTGTGTCTATCCCTGCATCTGACTCCGTCAGTGTCCCTGGCTCTGTCTCTGCCTCTGTCTCCGTCTGCGTCTCTGTCTCTGTCTCTGTCTCTGTCTCTGTTTCTGTCTCTGTCTCTGTCTCTGTCTCTGTCTCTGTCTCTGTCTCTGTCTCTGTCTCTGTCTCTGTCTCTGTCACTGTCTCTGTCTCTGTCTCTGTCTCTGTCTCTGTCTCTGTCTCTGTCACAGTCTCTGTCTCTGTCTCTTTCTCTGTCTCTTCCTCTGCCTCTGTCTCTGTCTCTGTCTCTATCTCCGTCTCTGTCTCTGTCGCTGTCTCTGCCACTGTCTCCGTCCCTGTCTCCGTCTTGGTCTTTGTCTCCGTCTCTGTCTCTGTCTCTGTCGCTGTCTCAGTCTCTGTCTCTGTCTCTGTCTCTGTCTCTGTCTCTGTCTCCGTCTCTGTCTCTGTCTCTGTCTCTGTCTCTGTCTCTGCCTCTGCCTCTGTCTCTGTATCTGTCTCTGTCTCCGTTTCTGTCTCTGTATATCTCGCTGTCTCTACCTCTGTCTCTGTCTCCGTCTCTGTCCCTGGCTCTGTCTCTGTCTCTGTCTCCGTCTCTGTCTCTGCCTCTTGTCTGCCTATGTCTCTGTCTCTGTCTCCGTCTGCGTCTCTGTCTCTGTCTCTGTCTCTGTCCCAGTCTCTGTCTCTGTCTCCGTCTTTGTCCCTGGCTCTGTCTCTGCCTCTGTCTCCGTCTCTGACTCTGTTTCTGTCTCTATCTCCGTCTCTGTCTCTGTCTCTGTCTCTGTCTCTGTCTCTGTCTCTGTCTCTGCCTCTGCCTCTGTCTCTGTCTCTGTCTCTGTCGCTGTCTCTCCCTCTGTCTCTGTCTCCGTCTCTGTCCCTGGCTCTGTCTCCTTCTCTGACTCTGTTTCTGTCTCTATCTCCGTCTCCGTCTCTGTCTCTGTCTCTATCTCCGTCTCTGTCTCTGTCGCTGTCTCTGTCTCTGTCTCTGTCTCTGTCTCTGTCTCTGTCTCTGTCTCTGTCTCTCTCTCTGTCTGTGTCACTGTCTCTTTCTCCGTCTCTGTCTCTGCCGCTGTCTCTGCAACTGTCTCCGTCTCTGTCTCTGTCTCATTCTTTGTCTCCGTTTCTGTCTCTGGCTCTGTCTCTGTCTCTGTCACTGTATCTGTCTATGTCTGTGTCTCTGTCACCGTATCTGTCTCTGTCTCTGTTTCTGTCTCCGCCTCTGTCTCTGTCTCTGTCTCTGTCTCTGTCTCTGTCTGTGTCTCTGTCTCTGTCTCTGTCTCTGTCTCTGTCGCTGTCTCTGTCTCTGTCTCTGTCTCTGTCTCTGTCTCTGTCTGTGTCTCTGTCTCTTTCTCCGTCCCTGTCTCTGCCGCTGTCTCTGCAACTGTCTCCGTCTCTGTCTCTGTCTCATTCTTTGTCTCCGTCTCTGTCTCTGTCTCTGTCTCTGTCTCTGTCTCTGTCTCTGTCTCTGTCTCTGTCTCTGTCTCTGTATCTGTCTATGTCTGTGTCTCTGTCAGCGTATCTGTCTCTGTCTCTGCCGCTGTCTCTGTCTCTGTCTCTGTCTCTGTCTCTGTCTCTGTCTCTGTCTCTGTCTCTGTCTCTGTCTCTGTCTCTGTCTCTGTCTCTGTCTCTGTCTCTGTCTCTGTCTCTGTCTCTGTCTCTGTCTTTGTCTCAGTCTCTGTCACTGTCTCTGTGTCTATCCCTGCATCTGACTCCGTCAGTGTCCCTGGCTCTGTCTCTGCCTCTGTCTCCGTCTGCGTCTCTGTCTCTGTCTCTGTCTCTGTCTCTGTTTCTGTCTCTGTCTCTGTCTGAGACTCTGCCTCTGTCTCTGTCTCTGTCTCTGTCTCTGTCTCTGTCTCTGTCTCTGTCTCTGTCTCTGTCTCTGTCACTGTCTCTGTCTCTGTCTCTGTCTCTGTCTCTGTCTCTGTCTCTTTCTCTGTCTCTTCCTCTGCCTCTGCCTCTGTCTCTGTCTCTGTCTCTGTCTCTGTCTCTGTCTCTGTCTCTGTCTCTGTCTCTGTCTCTGTCTCTGTCACAGTCTCTGTCTCTGTCTCTTTCTCTGTCTCTTCCTCTGCCTCTGTCTCTGTCTCTGTCTCTATCTCCGTCTCTGTCTCTGTCGCTGTCTCTGCCACTGTCTCCGTCCCTGTCTCCGTCTTGGTCTTTGTCTCCGTCTCTGTCTCTGTCTCTGTCGCTGTCTCAGTCTCTGTCTCTGTCTCTGTCTCTGTCTCTGTCTCTGTCTCCGTCTCTGTCTCTGTCTCTGTCTCTGTCTCTGTCTCTGTCTCTGCCTCTGCCTCTGTCTCTGTATCTGTCTCTGTCTCCGTTTCTGTCTCTGTATATCTCGCTGTCTCTACCTCTGTCTCTGTCTCCGTCTCTGTCCCTGGCTCTGTCTCTGTCTCTGTCTCCGTCTCTGTCTCTGCCTCTTGTCTGCCTATGTCTCTGTCTCTGTCTCCGTCTGCGTCTCTGTCTCTGTCTCTGTCTCTGTCCCAGTCTCTGTCTCTGTCTCCGTCTTTGTCCCTGGCTCTGTCTCTGCCTCTGTCTCCGTCTCTGACTCTGTTTCTGTCTCTATCTCCGTCTCTGTCTCTGTCTCTGTCTCTGTCTCTGTCTCTGTCTCTGTCTCTGCCTCTGCCTCTGTCTCTGTCTCTGTCTCTGTCGCTGTCTCTCCCTCTGTCTCTGTCTCCGTCTCTGTCCCTGGCTCTGTCTCCTTCTCTGACTCTGTTTCTGTCTCTATCTCCGTCTCCGTCTCTGTCTCTGTCTCTATCTCCGTCTCTGTCTCTGTCGCTGTCTCTGTCTCTGTCTCTGTCTCTGTCGCTGTCTCTCCCCCTGTCTCTGTCTCTGTCTCTGTCTCTGTCTCTGTCTCTGTCTCCGTCTCTGTCCCTGGCTCTGTCTCTGCCTCTGTCTCCGTCTCTGTCTCTGTCTCGGTCTTTGTCTCCGTCTCCGTCTCCGTCTCTGTCTCTGTCTCTGTCTCTGTATCTGTCTATGTCTGTGTCTCTGTCACCGTATCTGTCTCTGTCTCTGCCGCCGTCACTGTCTGTGTCTCTGTCTCTGTCTCTGTCTCTGTCTCTGTCTCTGTCTCTGTCTCTGTCTCTGTCTCTGTCTCTGTCTTTGTCTCAGTCTCTGTCACTGTCTCTGTGTCTATCTCTGCATCTGACTCTGTCGCTGTCCCTGTCTATGTCTCTGTCTCTGTCTCCGTCTGCGTCTCTGTCTCTGTCTCTGTCTCTGTCTCTGTCTCTGTCTCTGTCTCTGTCTCTGTCTCTGTCTCTGCCGCTGTCTCTGCAACTGTCTCCGTCTCTGTCTCTGTCTCATTCTTTGTCTCCGTCTCTGTCTCTGTCTCTGTCTCTGTCTCTGTCTCTGTATCTATCTATGTCTGTGTCTCTGTCACCGTATCTGTCTCTGTCTCTGCCGCTGTCTCTGTCTCTGTCTCTGTCTCTGCCTCTGTCTCCGTCTCTGTCTCTGTCTCTGTCTCTGCCTCTGTCTCTGTCCCCGTATCTGTCTCTGTCTCTGTGTCTGTCTCTGCCTCTGTCTCTGTCTCTGCCTCTGTCTCAGTCTCTGTCTCTGTCTCTGTCTCTGGCCCTGTCGCTGTCTCTGTCTCTGTCTCTGTATATGCATCTGTCTCTGTCTCTGTCTCCGTCTCTGTCTCTGTCTCTGTCTGTGTCTCTGTCTCTGTCTCTGTCTCTGTCTCTGTCTCTGTCTCTGTCTCTGTCTCTGCCTCTGTCTCTGTCTCTGTCTGTGTCTCTGTCTCTGTCTCCGTCTCTGTCTCTGCCGCTGTCTCTGCCTCTGTCTCCGTCTCTGTCTCTGTCTCATTCTTTGTCTCCGTCTCTGTCTCTCTCTCTGTATCGGTCTATGTCTCTGTCTCTGTCCCCGTGTATGTCTCTGTCTCTGCCCTGTCTCTGTCTCTGTCTCTGTCTCTGCCTCTGTCTCCGTCTCTGTCTCCGTCTCTGTCTCTGTCCCTGTCTCTGTCTCTGTCGCTGTTTCTCCCTCTGTCTCTGTCTCTGTCTCTGTCCCTGGCTCTCGCTCTGCCTCTGTCTCCGTCTCTGACTCTGTCTCTGTCTCTATCTCCGTCTCTGTCTCTGTCTGTGTCTCTGTCTCTGTCTCCGTCTCTGTCTCTGCCGCTGTCTCTGTCTCTGTCTCTGTCTCTGTCTCTGTCTCTGTCTCTGTCTCTGTCTCTGTCTCTGTCTCTGTCTCTGTCTCTGTCTCTGTCTCTGTCTCTGTCTCTGTCTCTGTCTCTGTCTCTGTCTCTGTTTCTGTCTCTGTCTCTCTCGCTGTCTCTCCCTCTGTCTCTGTCTCCGTCTCTGTCCCTGGCTCTGTCTCTGCCTCTGTCTCCGTCTCTGTCTCTGTCTCGGTCTTTGTCTCCGTCTCCGTCTCCGTCTCTGTCTCTGTCTCTGTCTCTATCTCCGTCTATGTCTCTGTCTCTGTCTCTGTCTCTGCCTCTGTCTCTGCCACTGTCTCTGTCTCTGTCTCTGTCTCTGTCTCTGTCTCTGTCTCTGTCTCTGTCTCTGTCGCTGTCTCTGTCTCTGTTTCTGTTTCTGTCTCTGTCTCTGTCTCTGTCTCTGTCTCTGTTTCTGTCTCTGTCTCTGTCTCTGTCTGTGTATCTGCCTCTGTCTCGGTCTTTGTATCCGTCTCTGTCTCTGTCTCTGTCTCTGTCTGAGACTCTGCCTCTGTCTCTGTCTCTGTCTCTGTCTCTGTCTCTGTCTCTGTCTCTGTCTCTGTCTCTGTCTCTGTCTCTGTCTCTGTCTCTGTCACAGTCTCTGTCTCTGTCTCTTTCTCTGTCTCTTCCTCTGCCTCTGTCTCTGTCTCTGTCTCTATCTCCGTCTCTGTCTCTGTCGCTGTCTCTGCCACTGTCTCCGTCCCTGTCTCCGTCTTGGTCTTTGTCTCCGTCTCTGTCTCTGTCTCTGTCGCTGTCTCAGTCTCTGTCTCTGTCTCTGTCTCTGTCTCTGTCTCTGTCTCCGTCTCTGTCTCTGTCTCTGTCTCTGTCTCTGTCTCTGCCTCTGCCTCTGTCTCTGTATCTGTCTCTGTCTCCGTTTCTGTCTCTGTATATCTCGCTGTCTCTACCTCTGTCTCTGTCTCCGTCTCTGTCCCTGGCTCTGTCTCTGTCTCTGTCTCCGTCTCTGTCTCTGCCTCTTGTCTGCCTATGTCTCTGTCTCTGTCTCCGTCTGCGTCTCTGTCTCTGTCTCTGTCTCTGTCCCAGTCTCTGTCTCTGTCTCCGTCTTTGTCCCTGGCTCTGTCTCTGCCTCTGTCTCCGTCTCTGACTCTGTTTCTGTCTCTATCTCCGTCTCTGTCTCTGTCTCTGTCTCTGTCTCTGTCTCTGTCTCTGCCTCTGCCTCTGTCTCTGTCTCTGTCTCTGTCGCTGTCTCTCCCTCTGTCTCTGTCTCCGTCTCTGTCCCTGGCTCTGTCTCCTTCTCTGACTCTGTTTCTGTCTCTATCTCCGTCTCCGTCTCTGTCTCTGTCTCTATCTCCGTCTCTGTCTCTGTCGCTGTCTCTGTCTCTGTCTCTGTCTCTGTCTCTGTCTCTGTCTCTGTCTCTGTCTCTCTCTGTGTCTGTGTCACTGTCTCTTTCTCCGTCTCTGTCTCTGCCGCTGTCTCTGCAACTGTCTCCGTCTCTGTCTCTGTCTCATTCTTTGTCTCCGTTTCTGTCTCTGTCTCTGTCTCTGTCTCTGTCACTGTATCTGTCTATGTCTGTGTCTCTGTCACCGTATCTGTCTCTGTCTCTGTTTCTGTCTCCGCCTCTGTCTCTGTCTCTGTCTCTGTCTCTGTCTCTGTCTGTGTCTCTGTCTCTGTCTCTGTCTCTGTCTCTGTCGCTGTCTCTGTCTCTGTCTCTGTCTCTGTCTCTGTCTCTGTCTGTGTCTTTGTCTCAGTCTCTGTCACTGTCTCTGTGTCTATCCCTGCATCTGACTCCGTCAGTGTCCCTGGCTCTGTCTCTGCCTCTGTCTCCGTCTGCGTCTCTGTCTCTGTCTCTGTCTCTGTCTCTGTTTCTGTCTCTGTCTCTGTCTGAGACTCTGCCCCTGTCTCTGTCTCTGTCTCTGTCTCTGTCTCTGTCTCTGTCTCTGTCTCTGTCTCTGTCTCTGTCTCTGTCTCTGTCTCTGTCTCTGTCTCTGTCTCTGTCTCTGTCTCTGTCTCTGTCTCTGTCTCTTTCTCTGTCTCTTCCTCTGCCTCTGCCTCTGTCTCTGTCTCTGTCTCTGTCTCTGTCTCTGTCTCTGTCTCTGTCTCTGTCTCTGTATCTGTCTCTGTCACAGTCTCTGTCTCTGTCTCTTTCTCTGTCTCTTCCTCTGCCTCTGTCTCTGTCTCTGTCTCTATCTCCGTCTCTGTCTCTGTCGCTGTCTCTGCCACTGTCTCCGTCCCTGTCTCCGTCTTGGTCTTTGTCTCCGTCTCTGTCTCTGTCTCTGTCGCTGTCTCAGTCTCTGTCTCTGTCTCTGTCTCTGTCTCTGTCTCTGTCTCCGTCTCTGTCTCTGTCTCTGTCTCTGTCTCTGTCTCTGCCTCTGCCTCTGTCTCTGTATCTGTCTCTGTCTCCGTTTCTGTCTCTGTATATCTCGCTGTCTCTACCTCTGTCTCTGTCTCCGTCTCTGTCCCTGGCTCTGTCTCTGTCTCTGTCTCCGTCTCTGTCTCTGCCTCTTGTCTGCCTATGTCTCTGTCTCTGTCTCCGTCTGCGTCTCTGTCTCTGTCTCTGTCTCTGTCCCAGTCTCTGTCTCTGTCTCCGTCTTTGTCCCTGGCTCTGTCTCTGCCTCTGTCTCCGTCTCTGACTCTGTTTCTGTCTCTATCTCCGTCTCTGTCTCTGTCTCTGTCTCTGTCTCTGTCTCTGTCTCTGTCTCTGCCTCTGCCTCTGTCTCTGTCTCTGTCTCTGTCGCTGTCTCTCCCTCTGTCTCTGTCTCCGTCTCTGTCCCTGGCTCTGTCTCCTTCTCTGACTCTGTTTCTGTCTCTATCTCCGTCTCCGTCTCTGTCTCTGTCTCTATCTCCGTCTCTGTCTCTGTCGCTGTCTCTGTCTCTGTCTCTGTCTCTGTCTCTGTCTC
Source organism: Megachile willughbiella (assembly GCA_945859595.2). Classification (NCBI taxonomy): domain Eukaryota; kingdom Metazoa; phylum Arthropoda; class Insecta; order Hymenoptera; family Megachilidae; genus Megachile; species Megachile willughbiella. The sequence continues at coordinate 166,255 of CAMAOD020000147.1, forward strand.
TGTCTCTGTCTCTGTCTCTGTCTCTGTCTCTGCCGCTGTCTCTGCAACTGTCTCCGTCTCTGTCTCTGTCTCATTCTTTGTCTCCGTCTCTGTCTCTGTCTCTGTCTCTGTCTCTGTCTCTGTATCTGTCTATGTCTGTGTCTCTGTCACCGTATCTGTCTCTGTCTCTGCCGCCGTCACTGTCTGTGTCTCTGTCTCTGTCTCTGTCTCTGTCGCTGTTTCTCCCTCTGTCTCTGTCTCTGTCCCTGGCTCTCTCTCTGCCTCTGTCTCCGTCTCTGACTCTGTCTCTGTCTCTGTCTCTGTCTCTGTCTCTGTCTCTGTCTCTGCCTCTGTCTCTGTGTCTGTCTCTGTCTCAGTCTCTGTGTCTGTGTCTATCTCTGCCCCTGTCTCTGTCTCTGTCTCTGTCTCTGGCTCTGTCTCTGTCTGTGTATCTGCCTCTGTCTCGGTCTTTGAATCCGTCTCTGTCTCTGTCTCTGTCTCTGTCTGAGACTCTGCCTCTGTCTCTGTCTCTGACCCTGTCTCTGTCTCTGTCGCTGTTTCTCCCTCTGTCTCTGTCTCTGTCTCTGTCCCTGGCTCTCTCTCTGCCTCTGTCTCCGTCTCTGACTCTGTCTCTGTCTCTATCTCCGTCTCTGTCTCTGTCTCTGTCTCTGTCTCTGTCTCTGTCTCTGTCTCTGTCTCTGTCTCTGTCTCTGTCTCTGTCTCTGTCTCTGTCTCTGTCTCTGTCTCTGTTTCTGTCTCTGTCTCTCTCGCTGTCTCTCCCTCTGTCTCTGTCTCCGTCTCTGTCCCTGGCTCTGTCTCTGCCTCTGTCTCCGTCTCTGTCTCTGTCTCGGTCTTTGTCTCCGTCTCTGTCTCCGTCTCTGTCTCTGTCTCTGTCTCTGTCTCTGTCTCTGTCTCTATCTCCGTCTATGTCTCTGTCTCTGTCTCTGTCTCTGTCTCTGTCTCTGCCACTGTCTCTGTCTCTGTCTCTGTCTCTGTCTCTGTCTCTGTCTCTGTCTCTGTCTCTGTCTATGTCGCTGTCTCCGTCTCTGTCTCTGTCTCTGTCTCTGTCTCTGTCTCTGTCTCTGTCTCTGTCTCTGTCTCTGTCTCTGTCTCTGTCTCTGTCTCTGTCTCTGTCTCTGTCTCTGTCTCTGTCTCTGTCTCTGTCTCTGTCTCTGTCTCTGTCTCTGTCTCTGTCTCTGTCTCTGTCTGTGTCTCTGTCTCTTTCTCCGTCTCTGTCTCTGCCGCTGTCTCTCCAACTGTCTCCGTCTCTGTCTCTGTCTCATTCTTTGTCTCCGTCTCTGTCTCTGTCTCTGTCTCTGTATCTGTCTATGTCTGTGTCTCTGTCACCGTATCTGTCTCTGTCTCTGCCGCTGTCTCTGTCTGTGTCTCTGTCTCTGCCTCTGTCTCCGTCTCTGTCTCTGTCTCTGTCTCTGCCTCTGTCTCTGTCCCCGTATCTGTCTCTGTCTCTGTGTCTGTCTCTGCCTCTGTCTCTGTCTCTGCCACTGTCTCAGTCTCTGTCTCTGTCTCTGTCTCTGTCTGTGTCTCTGTCTCTGTCTCTGCCTCTGCCTCTGTCTCTGTATCTGTCTCTGTCTCCGTTTCTGTCTCTGTATATCTCGCTGTCTCTACCTCTGTCTCTGTCTCCGTCTCTGTCCCTGGCTCTGTCTCTGTCTCTGTCTCCGTCTCTGTCTCTGCCTCTTGTCTGCCTATGCCTCTGTCTCTGTCTCCGTCTGCGTCTCTGTCTCTGTCTCTGTCTCTGTCCCAGTCTCTGTCTCTGTCTCCGTCTTTGTCCCTGGCTCTGTCTCTGCCTCTGTCTCCGTCTCTGACTCTGTTTCTGTCTCTATCTCCGTCTCTGTCTCTGTCTCTGTCTCTGTCTCTGTCTCTGTCTCTGTCTCTGCCTCTGCCTCTGTCTCTGTCTCTGTCTCTGTCGCTGTCTCTCCCTCTGTCTCTGTCTCCGTCTCTGTCCCTGGCTCTGTCTCCTTCTCTGACTCTGTTTCTGTCTCTATCGCCGTCTCCGTCTCTGTCTCTGTCTCTATCTCCGTCTCTGTCTCTGTCGCTGTCTCTGTCTCTGTCTCTGTCTCTGTCGCTGTCTCTCCCCCTGTCTCTGTCTCTGTCTCTGTCTCTGTCTCTGTCTCTGTCTCTGTCTCCGTCTCTGTCCCTGGCTCTGTCTCTGCCTCTGTCTCCGTCTCTGTCTCTGTCTCGGTCTTTGTCTCCGTCTCCGTCTCCGTCTCTGTCTCTGTCTCTGTCTCTGTCTCTGTCTCTATCTCCGTCTATGTCTCTGTCTCTGTCTGCGTCTCTGTCTCTTTCTGTGTCTCTGTCTCTTTCTCCGTCTCTGTCTCTGCCGCTGTCTCTGCAACTGTCTCCGTCTCTGTCTCTGTCTCATTCTTTGTCTCCGTCTCTGTCTCTGTCTCTGTCTCTGTCTCTGTCTCTGTCTCTGTATCTGTCTATGTCTGTGTCTCTGTCACCGTATCTGTCTCTGTCTCTGCCGCCGTCACTGTCTGTGTCTCTGTCTCTGTCTCTGTCTCTGTCTCTGTCTCTGTCTCTGTCTCTGTCTCTGTCTCTGTCTCTGTCTCTGTCTTTGTCTCAGTCTCTGTCACTGTCTCTGTGTCTATCTCTGCATCTGACTCTGTCGCTGTCCCTGTCTATGTCTCTGTCTCTGTCTCCGTCTGCGTCTCTGTCTCTGTCTCTGTCTCTGTCTCTGTCTCTGTCTCTGTCTCTGTCTCTGTCTCTGTCTCTGCCGCTGTCTCTGCAACTGTCTCCGTCTCTGTCTCTGTCTCATTCTTTGTCTCCGTCTCTGTCTCTGTCTCTGTCTCTGTCTCTGTCTCTGTCTCTGTCTCTGTATCTGTCTATGTCTGTGTCTCTGTCACCGTATCTGTCTCTGTCTCTGCCGCTGTCTCTGTCTCTGTCTCTGTCTCTGCCTCTGTCTCCGTCTCTGTCTCTGTCTCTGTCTCTGCCTCTGTCTCTGTCCCCGTATCTGTCTCTGTCTCTGTGTCTGTCTCTGCCTCTGTCTCTGTCTCTGCCTCTGTCTCAGTCTCTGTCTCTGTCTCTGTCTCTGGCCCTGTCGCTGTCTCTGTCTCTGTCTCTGTATATGCATCTGTCTCTGTCTCTGTCTCCGTCTCTGTCTCTGTCTCTGTCTGTGTCTCTGTCTCTGTCTCTGTCTCTGTCTCTGTCTCTGTCTCTGTCTCTGTCTCTGCCTCTGTCTCTGTCTCTGTCTGTGTCTCTGTCTCTGTCTCCGCCTCTGTCTCTGCCGCTGTCTCTGTATCTGTCTCTGTCTCTGTCTCTGTCTCTGTCTCTGTCTCTGTCTCTGTCTCTGTCTCTGTCTCTGTCTCTGTCTCTGTCTCTGTCTCTGTCTCTGTCTCTGTCTCCGTCTCTGTCCCTGGCTCTGTCTCTGCGTCTGTCTCCGTCTCTGTCTCTGTCTCGGTCTTTGTCTCCGTCTCCGTCTCCGTCTCCGTCTCTGTCTCTGTCTCTGTCTCTATCTCCGTCTATGTCTCTGTCTCTGTCTCTGTCTCTGCCTCTGTCTCTGCCACTGTCTCTGTCTCTGTCTCTGTCTCTGTCTCTGTCTCTGTCTCTGTCGCTGTCTCTGTCTCTGTTTCTGTTTCTGTCTCTGTCTCTGTCTCTGTCTCTGTCTCTGTTTCTGTCTCTGTCTCTGTCTCTGTCTGTGTATCTGCCTCTGTCTCGGTCTTTGTATCCGTCTCTGTCTCTGTCTCTGTCTCTGTCTGAGACTCTGCCTCTGTCTCTGTCTCTGTCTCTGTCTCTGTCTCTGTCTCTGTCGCTGTTTCTCCCTCTGTCTCTGTCTCTGTTCCTGGCTCTCTCTCTGCCTCTGTCTCCGTCTCTGACTCTGTCTCTGTCTCTGTCTCTGTCTCTGTCTCTGTCTCTGTCTCTGTCTCTGCCTCTGTCTCTGTGTCTGTCTCTGTCTCAGTCTCTGTGTCTGTGTCTATCTCTGCCCCTGTCTCTGTCTCTGTCTCTGTCTCTGGCTCTGTCTCTGTCTGTGTATCTGCCTCTGTCTCGGTCTTTGAATCCGTCTCTGTCTCTGTCTCTGTCTCTGTCTGAGACTCTGCCTCTGTCTCTGTCTCTGACCCTGTCTCTGTCTCTGTCGCTGTTTCTCCCTCTTTCTCTGTCTCTGTCTCTGTCCCTGGCTCTCTCTCTGCCTCTGTCTCCGTCTCTGACTCTGTCTCTGTCTCTATCTCCGTCTCTGTCTCTGTCTCTGTCTCTGTCTCTGTCTCTGTCTCTGTCTCTGTCTCTGTCTCTGTCTCTGTCTCTGTCTCTGTCTCTGTCTCTGTTTCTGTCTCTGTCTCTCTCGCTGTCTCTCCCTCTGTCTCTGTCTCCGTCTCTGTCCCTGGCTCTGTCTCTGCCTCTGTCTCCGTCTCTGTCTCTGTCTCGGTCTTTGTCTCCGTCTCTGTCTCCGTCTCTGTCTCTGTCTCTGTCTCTGTCTCTGTCTCTGTCTCTATCTCCGTCTATGTCTCTGTCTCTGTCTCTGTCTCTGTCTCTGTCTCTGCCACTGTCTCTGTCTCTGTCTCTGTCTCTGTCTCTGTCTCTGTCTCTGTCTCTGTCTATGTCGCTGTCTCCGTCTCTGTCTCTGTCTCTGTCTCTGTCTCTGTCTCTGTCTCTGTCTCTGTCTCTGTCTCTGTCTCTGTCTCTGTCTCTGTCTCTGTCTCTGTCTCTGTCTCTGTCTCTGTCTCTGTCTCTGTCTCTGTCTCTGTCTCTGTCTCTGTCTCTGTCTCTGTCTCTGTCTCTGTCTCTGTCTGTGTCTCTGTCTCTTTCTCCGTCTCTGTCTCTGCCGCTGTCTCTGCAACTGTCTCCGTCTCTGTCTCTGTCTCATTCTTTGTCTCCGTCTCTGTCTCTGTCTCTGTCTCTGTCTCTGTCTCTGTATCTGTCTATGTCTGTGTCTCTGTCACCGTATCTGTCTCTGTCTCTGCCGCTGTCTCGGTCTGTGTCTCTGTCTCAGCCTCTGTCTCCGTCTCTGTCTCTGTCTCTGTCTCTGCCTCTGTCTCTGTCCCCGTATCTGTCTCTGTCTCTGTGTCTGTCTCTGCCTCTGTCTCTGTCTCTGCCTCTGTCTCAGTCTCTGTCTCTGTCTCTGTCTCTGTCTGTGTCTCTGTCTCTGTCTCCGTCTCTGTCTCTGCCACTGTCTCTGCCTCTGTCTCCGTCTCTGTCTCTGTCTCATTCTTTGTCTCCGTCTCTGTCTCTCTCTCTGTATCGGTCTATGTCTGTGTCTCTGTCCCCGTATATGTCTCTGTCTCTGCCGCTGTCTCTGTCTCTGTCTCTGTCTCTGTCTCTGTCTCTGTCTCTGTCTCTGTCTCTGTCTCTGTCTCTGTCTCTGTCTCTGTCTCTGTCTCTGTCTCTGTCTCTGTCTCTGTCTCTGTCTCTGTCTCTGTCTCTGTCTCTGTCTCTGTCTCTGTCTCTGTCTCTGTTTCTGTCTCTGTCTCTCTCGCTGTCTCTCCCTCTGTCTCTGTCTCCGTCTCTGTCCCTGGCTCTGTCTCTGCCTCTGTCTCCGTCTCTGTCTCTGTCTCGGTCTTTGTCTCCGTCTCCGTCTCCGTCTCTGTCTCTGTCTCTGTCTCTATCTCCGTCTATGTCTCTGTCTCTGTCTCTGTCTCTGCCTCTGTCTCTGCCACTGTCTCTGTCTATGTCTCTGTCTCTGTCTCTGTCTCTGTCTCTGTCGCTGTCTCTGTTTCTGTCTCTGTCTCTGTCTCTGTCTGTGTATCTGCCTCTGTCTCGGTCTTTGTATCCGTCTCTGTCTCTGTCTCTGTCTCTGTCTGAGACTCTGCCTCTGTCTCTGTCTCTGTCCCTGTCTCTGTCTCTGTCGCTGTTTCTCCCTCTGTCTCTGTCTCTGTCTCTGTCCCTGGCTCTCGCTCTGCCTCTGTCTCCGTCTCTGACTCTGTCTCTGTCTCTATCTCCGTCTCTGTCTCTGGCTCTGTCTCTGTCTCTGTCTCTGTCTCTGTCTCTGTCTCTGTCTCTGTCTCTGTCTCTGTCTCTGTCTCTGTCTCTGTCTCTGTCTCTGTCTCTGTCTCTGTCTCTGTCTCTGTCTCTGTCTCTGTCTCTGTCTCTGTCTCTGTCTCTGTCTCTGTCTCTGTCTCTGTCTCTGTCTCTGTTTCTGTCTCTGTCTCTCTCGCTGTCTCTCCCTCTGTCTCTGTCTCCGTCTCTGTCCCTGGCTCTGTCTCTGCCTCTGTCTCCGTCTCTGTCTCTGTCTCGGTCTTTGTCTCCGTCTCCGTCTCCGTCTCTGTCTCTGTCTCTGTCTCTATCTCCGTCTATGTCTCTGTCTCTGTCTCTGTCTCTGCCTCTGTCTCTGCCACTGTCTCTGTCTCTGTCTCTGCCTCTGTCTCTGTCTCTGTCTCTGTCGCTGTCTCTGTCTCTGTTTCTGTTTCTGTCTCTGTCTCTGTCTCTGTCTCTGTCTCTGTTTCTGTCTCTGTCTCTGTCTCTGTCTGTGTATCTGCCTCTGTCTCGGTCTTTGTATCCGTCTCTGTCTCTGTCTCTGTCTCTGTCTGAGACTCTGCCTCTGTCTCTGTCTCTGTCTCCGTCTCTGTCTCTGTCTCTGTCTCTGCCTCTGTCTCTGTCCCCGTATCTGTCTCTGTCTCTGTGTCTGTCTCTGCCTCTGTCTCTGTCTCTGCCTCTGTCTCAGTCTCTGTCTCTGTCTCTGTCTCTGGCCCTGTCGCTGTCTCTGTCTCTGTCTCTGTATATGCATCTGTCTCTGTCTCTGTCTCCGTCTCTGTCTCTGTCTCTGTCTGTGTCTCTGTCTCTGTCTCTGTCTCTGTCTCTGTCTCTGTCTCTGTCTCTGCCTCTGTCTCTGTCTCTGTCTGTGTCTCTGTCTCTGTCTCCGCCTCTGTCTCTGCCGCTGTCTCTGTCTCTGTCTCTGTCTCTGTCTCTGTCTCTGTCTCTGTCTCTGTCTCTGTCTCTGTCTCTGTCTCTGTCTCTGTCTCTGTCTCTGTCTCTGTCTCTGTCTCTGTCTCTGTCTCTGTCTCCGTCTCTGTCCCTGGCTCTGTCTCTGCGTCTGTCTCCGTCTCTGTCTCTGTCTCGGTCTTTGTCTCCGTCTCCGTCTCCGTCTCCGTCTCTGTCTCTGTCTCTGTCTCTATCTCCGTCTATGTCTCTGTCTCTGTCTCTGTCTCTGCCTCTGTCTCTGCCACTGTCTCTGTCTCTGTCTCTGTCTCTGTCTCTGTCTCTGTCTCTGTCGCTGTCTCTGTCTCTGTTTCTGTTTCTGTCTCTGTCTCTGTCTCTGTCTCTGTCTCTGTTTCTGTCTCTGTCTCTGTCTCTGTCTGTGTATCTGCCTCTGTCTCGGTCTTTGTATCCGTCTCTGTCTCTGTCTCTGTCTCTGTCTGAGACTCTGCCTCTGTCTCTGTCTCTGTCTCTGTCTCTGTCTCTGTCTCTGTCGCTGTTTCTCCCTCTGTCTCTGTCTCTGTCCCTGGCTCTCTCTCTGCCTCTGTCTCCGTCTCTGACTCTGTCTCTGTCTCTGTCTCTGTCTCTGTCTCTGTCTCTGTCTCTGCCTCTGTCTCTGTGTCTGTCTCTGTCTCAGTCTCTGTGTCTGTGTCTATCTCTGCCCCTGTCTCTGTCTCTGTCTCTGTCTCTGGCTCTGTCTCTGTCTGTGTATCTGCCTCTGTCTCGGTCTTTGAATCCGTCTCTGTCTCTGTCTCTGTCTCTGTCTGAGACTCTGCCTCTGTCTCTGTCTCTGACCCTGTCTCTGTCTCTGTCGCTGTTTCTCCCTCTGTCTCTGTCTCTGTCTCTGTCCCTGGCTCTCTCTCTGCCTCTGTCTCCGTCTCTGACTCTGTCTCTGTCTCTATCTCCGTCTCTGTCTCTGTCTCTGTCTCTGTCTCTGTCTCTGTCTCTGTCTCTGTCTCTGTCTCTGTCTCTGTCTCTGTCTCTGTCTCTGTCTCTGTTTCTGTCTCTGTCTCTCTCGCTGTCTCTCCCTCTGTCTCTGTCTCCGTCTCTGTCCCTGGCTCTGTCTCTGCCTCTGTCTCCGTCTCTGTCTCTGTCTCGGTCTTTGTCTCCGTCTCTGTCTCCGTCTCTGTCTCTGTCTCTGTCTCTGTCTCTGTCTCTGTCTCTATCTCCGTCTATGTCTCTGTCTCTGTCTCTGTCTCTGTCTCTGTCTCTGCCACTGTCTCTGTCTCTGTCTCTGTCTCTGTCTCTGTCTCTGTCTCTGTCTCTGTCTATGTCGCTGTCTCCGTCTCTGTCTCTGTCTCTGTCTCTGTCTCTGTCTCTGTCTCTGTCTCTGTCTCTGTCTCTGTCTCTGTCTCTGTCTCTGTCTCTGTCTCTGTCTCTGTCTCTGTCTGTGTCTCTGTCTCTTTCTCCGTCTCTGTCTCTGCCGCTGTCTCTGCAACTGTCTCCGTCTCTGTCTCTGTCTCATTCTTTGTCTCCGTCTCTGTCTCTGTCTCTGTCTCTGTCTCTGTCTCTGTATCTGTCTATGTCTGTGTCTCTGTCACCGTATCTGTCTCTGTCTCTGCCGCTGTCTCGGTCTGTGTCTCTGTCTCAGCCTCTGTCTCCGTCTCTGTCTCTGTCTCTGTCTCTGCCTCTGTCTCTGTCCCCGTATCTGTCTCTGTCTCTGTGTCTGTCTCTGCCTCTGTCTCTGTCTCTGCCTCTGTCTCAGTCTCTGTCTCTGTCTCTGTCTCTGTCTGTGTCTCTGTCTCTGTCTCCGTCTCTGTCTCTGCCGCTGTCTCTGCCTCTGTCTCCGTCTCTGTCTCTGTCTCATTCTTTGTCTCCGTCTCTGTCTCTCTCTCTGTATCGGTCTATGTCTGTGTCTCTGTCCCCGTATATGTCTCTGTCTCTGCCGCTGTCTCTGTCTCTGTCTCTGTCTCTGTCTCTGTCTCTGTCTCTGTCTCTGTCTCTGTCTCTGTCTCTGTCTCTGTCTCTGTCTCTGTCTCTGTCTCTGTCTCTGTCTCTGTCTCTGTCTCTGTCTCTGTCTCTGTCTCTGTCTCTGTTTCTGTCTCTGTCTCTCTCGCTGTCTCTCCCTCTGTCTCTGTCTCCGTCTCTGTCCCTGGCTCTGTCTCTGCCTCTGTCTCCGTCTCTGTCTCTGTCTCGGTCTTTGTCTCCGTCTCCGTCTCCGTCTCTGTCTCTGTCTCTGTCTCTATCTCCGTCTATGTCTCTGTCTCTGTCTCTGTCTCTGCCTCTGTCTCTGCCACTGTCTCTGTCTCTGTCTCTGTCTCTGTCTCTGTCTCTGTCTCTGTCGCTGTCTCTGTTTCTGTCTCTGTCTCTGTCTCTGTCTGTGTATCTGCCTCTGTCTCGGTCTTTGTATCCGTCTCTGTCTCTGTCTCTGTCTCTGTCTGAGACTCTGCCTCTGTCTCTGTCTCTGTCCCTGTCTCTGTCTCTGTCGCTGTTTCTCCCTCTGTCTCTGTCTCTGTCTCTGTCCCTGGCTCTCGCTCTGCCTCTGTCTCCGTCTCTGACTCTGTCTCTGTCTCTATCTCCGTCTCTGTCTCTGGCTCTGTCTCTGTCTCTGTCTCTGTCTCTGTCTCTGTCTCTGTCTCTGTCTCTGTCTCTGTCTCTGTCTCTGTCTCTGTCTCTGTCTCTGTCTCTGTCTCTGTCTCTGTCTCTGTCTCTGTCTCTGTCTCTGTCTCTGTCTCTGTCTCTGTCTCTGTCTCTGTCTCTGTCTCTGTCTCTGTCTCTGTTTCTGTCTCTGTCTCTCTCGCTGTCTCTCCCTCTGTCTCTGTCTCCGTCTCTGTCCCTGGCTCTGTCTCTGCCTCTGTCTCCGTCTCTGTCTCTGTCTCGGTCTTTGTCTCCGTCTCCGTCTCCGTCTCTGTCTCTGTCTCTGTCTCTATCTCCGTCTATGTCTCTGTCTCTGTCTCTGTCTCTGCCTCTGTCTCTGCCACTGTCTCTGTCTCTGTCTCTGCCTCTGTCTCTGTCTCTGTCTCTGTCGCTGTCTCTGTCTCTGTTTCTGTTTCTGTCTCTGTCTCTGTCTCTGTCTCTGTCTCTGTTTCTGTCTCTGTCTCTGTCTCTGTCTGTGTATCTGCCTCTGTCTCGGTCTTTGTATCCGTCTCTGTCTCTGTCTCTGTCTCTGTCTGAGACTCTGCCTCTGTCTCTGTCTCTGTCTCTGTCTCTGTCTCTGTCGCTGTTTCTCCCTCTGTCTCTGTCTCTGTCCCTGGCTCTCTCTCTGCCTCTGTCTCCGTCTCTGACTCTGTCTCTGTCTCTGTCTCTGTCTCTGTCTCTGTCTCTGTCTCTGCCTCTGTCTCTGTGTCTGTCTCTGTCTCAGTCTCTGTGTCTGTGTCTATCTCTGCCCCTGTCTCTGTCTCTGTCTCTGTCTCTGGCTCTGTCTCTGTCTGTGTATCTGCCTCTGTCTCGGTCTTTGTATCCGTCTCTGTCTCTGTCTCTGTCTCTGCCTCTGTCTCTGTCCCCGTATCTGTCTCTGTCTCTGTGTCTGTCTCTGCCTCTGTCTCTGTCTCTGCCTCTGTCTCAGTCTCTGTCTCTGTCTCTGTCTCTGGCCCTGTCGCTGTCTCTGTCTCTGTCTCTGTATATGCATCTGTCTCTATCTCTGTCTCCGTCTCTGTCTCTGTCTCTTGTCTGTGTCTCTGTCTCTGTCTCTGTCTCTGTCTCTGTCTCTGTCTCTGTCTCTGTCTCTGCCTCTGTCTCTGTCTCTGTCTGTGTCTCTGTCTCTGTCTCCGTCTCTGTCTCTGCCGCTGTCTCTGCCTCTGTCTCCGTCTCTGTCTCTGTCTCATTCTTTGTCTCCGTCTCTGTCTCTCTCTCTCTGTATCGGTCTATGTCTGTGTCTCTGTCCCCGTATATGTCTCTGTCTCTGCCGCTGTCTCTGTCTCTGTCTCTGTCTCTGTCTCTGCCTCTGTCTCCGTCTCTGTCTCTGTCTCTGTCTCTGTCTCTGTCTCTGTCTCTGTCTCTGTCTCTGTCTCTGTCCCTGGCTCTCTCTCTGCCCCTGTCTCCGTCTCTGACTCTGTCTCTGTCTCTATCTCCGTCTCTGTCTCTGGCTCTGTCTCTGTCTCTGTCTCTGTCTCTGTCTCTGTCTCTGTCTCTGTCTCTGTCTCTGTCTCTGTCTCTGTCTCTGTCTCTGCCTCTGTCTCTGTCTCTGTCTCTGTCTCTGTATCTGTCTCTGTCTCTGTTTCTGTCTCTGTCTCTCTCGCTGTCTCTCCCTCTGTCTCTGTCTCCGTCCCTGTCCCTGGCTCTGTCTCTGCCTCTGTCTCCGTCTCTGTCTCTGTCTCGGTCTTTGTCTCCGTCTCCGTCTCCGTCTCTGTCTCTGTCTCTGTCTCTATCTCCGTCTATGTCTCTGTCTCTGTCTCTGTCTCTGTCTCTGTCTCTGCCACTGTCTCTGTCTCTGTCTCTGTCTCTGTCTCTGTCTCTGTCTCTGTCTCTGTCGCTGTCTCTGTCTCTGTTTCTGTTTCTGTCTCTGTCTCTGTCTCTGTCTCTGTTTCTGTCTCTGTCTCTGTCTCTGTCTGTGTATCTGCCTCTGTCTCGGTCTTTGTATCCGTCTCTGTCTCTGTCTCTGTCTCTGTCTGAGACTCTGCCTCTGTCTCTGTCTCTGTCTCTGTCTCTGTCTCTGTCGCTGTTTCTCCCTCTGTCTCTGTCTCTGTCTCTGTCCCTGGCTCTCTCTCTGCCTCTGTCTCCGTCTCTGACTCTGTCTCTGCCTCTGTCTCTGTCTCTGTCTCTGTATCTGTCTATGTCTGTGTCTCTGTCCCCGTATCTCACTGTCACTGTCTCTGTGTCTATCTCTGCATCTGACTCTGTCTCTGTCTCTGTCTCTGTCTCTGTCTCTGTCTCTGTCTCTGTCTCTGTCTCTGTCTCTGTCTCTGTTTCTGTCTCTGTCTCTCTCGCTGTCTCTCCCTCTGTCTCTGTCTCCGTCTCTGTCCCTGGCTCTGTCTCTGCCTCTGTCTCCATCTCTGTCTCTGTCTCTGTCTCTGTCTCTATCTCCGTCTATGTCTCTGTCTCTGTCTCTGTCTCTGTCTCTGTCTCTGCCACTGTCTCTGTCTCTGTCTCTGTCTCTGTCTCTGTCTCTGTCTCTGTCTCTGTCGCTGTCTCTGTCTCTGTTTCTGTTTCTGTCTCTGTCTCTGTCTCTGTCTCTGTTTCTGTCTCTGTCTCTGTCTCTGTCTGTGTATCTGCCTCTGTCTCGGTCTTTGTATCCGTCTCTGTCTCTGTCTCTGTCTCTGTCTGAGACTCTGCCTCTGTCTCTGTCTCTGTCTCTGTCTCTGTCTCTGTCGCTGTTTCTCCCTCTGTCTCTGTCTCTGTCTCTGTCCCTGGCTCTCTCTCTGCCTCTGTCTCCGTCTCTGACTCTGTCTCTGCCTCTGTCTCTGTCTCTGTCTCTGTATCTGTCTATGTCTGTGTCTCTGTCCCCGTGTCTCACTGTCACTGTCTCTGTGTCTATCTCTGCATCTGACTCTGTCTCTGTCTCTGTCTCTGTCTCTGTCTCTGTCTCTGTCTCTGTCTCTGTCTCTGTCTCTGTCTCTGTTTCTGTCTCTGTCTCTCTCGCTGTCTCTCCCTCTGTCTCTGTCTCCGTCTCTGTCCCTGGCTCTGTCTCTGCCTCTGTCTCCATCTCTGTCTCTGTCTCGGTCTTTGTCTCCGTCTCTGTCTCCGTCTCTGTCTCTGTCTCTGTCTCTATCTCCGTCTATGTCTCTGTCTCTGTCTCTGTCTCTGCCTCTGTCTCTGCCACTGTCTCTGTCTCTGTCTCTGTCTCTGTCTCTGTCTCTGTCTCTGTCGCTGTCTCTGTCTCTGTTTCTGTTTCTGTCTCTGTCTCTGTCTCTGTCTCTGTCTCTGTTTCTGTCTCTGTCTCTGTCTCTGTCTGTGTATCTGCCTCTGTCTCGGTCTTTGTATCCGTCTCTGTCTCTGTCTCTGTCTCTGTCTGAGACTCTGCCTCTGTCTCTGTCTCTGTCTCTGTCTCTGTCTCTGTCTCTGTCGCTGTTTCTCCCTCTGTCTCTGTCTCTGTCCCTGGCTCTCTCTCTGCCTCTGTCTCCGTCTCTGACTCTGTCTCTGTCTCTGTCTCTGTCTCTGTCTCTGTCTCTGTCTCTGTCTCTGCCTCTGTCTCTGTGTCTGTCTCTGTCTCAGTCTCTGTGTCTGTGTCTATCTCTGCCCCTGTCTCTGTCTCTGTCTCTGTCTCTGGCTCTGTCTCTGTCTGTGTATCTGCCTCTGTCTCGGTCTTTGAATCCGTCTCTGTCTCTGTCTCTGTCTCTGTCTGAGACTCTGCCTCTGTCTCTGTCTCTGACCCTGTCTCTGTCTCTGTCGCTGTTTCTCCCTCTGTCTCTGTCTCTGTCTCTGTCCCTGGCTCTCTCTCTGCCTCTGTCTCCGTCTCTGACTCTGTCTCTGTCTCTATCTCCGTCTCTGTCTCTGTCTCTGTCTCTGTCTCTGTCTCTGTCTCTGTCTCTGTCTCTGTCTCTGTCTCTGTCTCTGTCTCTGTCTCTGTCTCTGTCTCTGTTTCTGTCTCTGTCTCTCTCGCTGTCTCTCCCTCTGTCTCTGTCTCCGTCTCTGTCCCTGGCTCTGTCTCTGCCTCTGTCTCCGTCTCTGTCTCTGTCTCGGTCTTTGTCTCCGTCTCTGTCTCCGTCTCTGTCTCTGTCTCTGTCTCTGTCTCTGTCTCTGTCTCTATCTCCGTCTATGTCTCTGTCTCTGTCTCTGTCTCTGTCTCTGTCTCTGCCACTGTCTCTGTCTCTGTCTCTGTCTCTGTCTCTGTCTCTGTCTCTGTCTCTGTCTCTGTCTCTGTCTATGTCGCTGTCTCCGTCTCTGTCTCTGTCTCTGTCTCTGTCTCTGTCTCTGTCTCTGTCTCTGTCTCTGTCTCTGTCTCTGTCTCTGTCTCTGTCTCTGTCTCTGTCTCTGTCTCTGTCTCTGTCTCTGTCTCTGTCTCTGTCTCTGTCTGTGTCTCTGTCTCTTTCTCCGTCTCTGTCTCTGCCGCTGTCTCTGCAACTGTCTCCGTCTCTGTCTCTGTCTCATTCTTTGTCTCCGTCTCTGTCTCTGTCTCTGTCTCTGTCTCTGTCTCTGTATCTGTCTATGTCTGTGTCTCTGTCACCGTATCTGTCTCTGTCTCTGCCGCTGTCTCTGTCTGTGTCTCTGTCTCAGCCTCTGTCTCCGTCTCTGTCTCTGTCTCTGTCTCTGCCTCTGTCTCTGTCCCCGTATCTGTCTCTGTCTCTGTGTCTGTCTCTGCCTCTGTCTCTGTCTCTGCCTCTGTCTCAGTCTCTGTCTCTGTCTCTGTCTCTGTCTGTGTCTCTGTCTCTGTCTCCGTCTCTGTCTCTGCCGCTGTCTCTGCCTCTGTCTCCGTCTCTGTCTCTGTCTCATTCTTTGTCTCCGTCTCTGTCTCTCTCTCTGTATCGGTCTATGTCTGTGTCTCTGTCCCCGTATATGTCTCTGTCTCTGCCGCTGTCTCTGTCTCTGTCTCTGTCTCTGTCTCTGTCTCTGTCTCTGTCTCTGTCTCTGTCTCTGTCTCTGTCTCTGTCTCTGTCTCTGTCTCTGTCTCTGTCTCTGTCTCTGTCTCTGTCTCTGTCTCTGTCTCTGTCTCTGTCTCTGTTTCTGTCTCTGTCTCTCTCGCTGTCTCTCCCTCTGTCTCTGTCTCCGTCTCTGTCCCTGGCTCTGTCTCTGCCTCTGTCTCCGTCTCTGTCTCTGTCTCGGTCTTTGTCTCCGTCTCCGTCTCCGTCTCTGTCTCTGTCTCTGTCTCTATCTCCGTCTATGTCTCTGTCTCTGTCTCTGTCTCTGCCTCTGTCTCTGCCACTGTCTCTGTCTCTGTCTCTGTCTCTGTCTCTGTCTCTGTCTCTGTCGCTGTCTCTGTCTCTGTTTCTGTTTCTGTCTCTGTCTCTGTCTCTGTCTCTGTCTCTGTCTCTGTCTCTGTCTCTGTCTCTGTTTCTGTCTCTGTCTCTGTCTCTGTCTGTGTATCTGCCTCTGTCTCGGTCTTTGTATCCGTCTCTGTCTCTGTCTCTGTCTCTGTCTGAGACTCTGCCTCTGTCTCTGTCTCTGTCCCTGTCTCTGTCTCTGTCGCTGTTTCTCCCTCTGTCTCTGTCTCTGTCTCTGTCCCTGGCTCTCGCTCTGCCTCTGTCTCCGTCTCTGACTCTGTCTCTGTCTCTATCTCCGTCTCTGTCTCTGGCTCTGTCTCTGTCTCTGTCTCTGTCTCTGTCTCTGTCTCTGTCTCTGTCTCTGTCTCTGTCTCTGTCTCTGTCTCTGTCTCTGTCTCTGTCTCTGTCTCTGTCTCTGTCTCTGTCTCTGTCTCTGTCTCTGTCTCTGTCTCTGTCTCTGTCTCTGTCTCTGTCTCTGTCTCTGTCTCTGTCTCTGTCTCTGTCTCTGTTTCTGTCTCTGTCTCTCTCGCTGTCTCTCCCTCTGTCTCTGTCTCCGTCTCTGTCCCTGGCTCTGTCTCTGCCTCTGTCTCTGTCTCTGTCTCTGTCTCTGTCTCTGTCGCTGTCTCTGTCTCTGTTTCTGTTTCTGTCTCTGTCTCTGTCTCTGTCTCTGTTTCTGTCTCTGTCTCTGTCTCTGTCTGTGTATCTGCCTCTGTCTCGGTCTTTGTATCCGTCTCTGTCTCTGTCTCTGTCTCTGTCTGAGACTCTGCCTCTGTCTCTGTCTCTGTCTCTGTCTCTGCCTCTGTCGCTGTTTCTCCCTCTGTCTCTGTCTCTGTCTCTGTCCCTGGCTCTCTCTCTGCCTCTGTCTCCGTCTCTGACTCTGTCTCTGCCTCTGTCTCTGTCTCTGTCTCTGTATCTGTCTATGTCTGTGTCTCTGTCCCCGTATCTCACTGTCACTGTCTCTGTGTCTATCTCTGCATCTGACTCTGTCTCTGTCTCTGTCTCTGTCTCTGTCTCTGTCTCTGTCTCTGTCTCTGTCTCTGTCTCTGTCTCTGTTTCTGTCTCTGTCTCTCTCGCTGTCTCTCCCTCTGTCTCTGTCTCCGTCTCTGTCCCTGGCTCTGTCTCTGCCTCTGTATCCATCTCTGTCTCTGTCTCGGTCTTTGTCTCCGTCTCTGTCTCCGTCTCTGTCTCTGTCTCTGTCTCTATCTCCGTCTATGTCTCTGTCTCTGTCTCTGTCTCTGTCTCTGTCTCTGCCACTGTCTCTGTCTCTGTCTCTGTCTCTATCTCCGTCTATGTCTCTGTCTCTGTCTCTGTCTCTGTCTCTGTCTCTGCCACTGTCTCTGTCTCTGTCTCTGTCTCTGTCTCTGTCTCTGTCTCTGTCGCTGTCTCTGTCTCTGTTTCTGTTTCTGTCTCTGTCTCTGTCTCTGTTTCTGTCTCTGTCTCTGTCTCTGTCTGTGTATCTGCCTCTGTCTCGGTCTTTGTATCCGTCTCTGTCTCTGTCTCTGTCTCTGTCTGAGACTCTGCCTCTGTCTCTGTCTCTGTCTCTGTCTCTGTCTCTGTCTCTGTCTCCGTCTCTGTCTCTGTCTCGGTCTTTGTCTCTGCCTGTGTCTCCGTCTCTGTCTCTGTCTCGGTCTTTGTCTCCGTCTCTGTCTCCGTCTCTGTCTCTGTCTCTGTCTCTATCTCCGTCTATGTCTCTGTCTCTGTCTCTGTCTCTGTCTCTGTCTCTGCCACTGTCTCTGTCTCTGTCTCTGTCTCTGTCTCTGTCTCTGTCTCTGTCTCTGTCGCTGTCTCTGTCTCTGTTTCTGTCTCTGTCTCTGTCTCTGTCTCTGTCTCTGTCTCTGTCTCTGTCTCTGTCTCTGTCTCTGTCTCTGTTTCTGTCTCTGTCTCTGTCTCTGTCTGTGTATCTGCCTCTGTCTCGGTCTTTGTATCCGTCTCTGTCTCTGTCTCTGTCTCTGTCTGAGACTCTGCCTCTGTCTCTGTCTCTGTCTCTGTCTCTGTCTCTGTCGCTGTTTCGCCCTCTGTCTCTGTCTCTGTCTCTGTCCCTGGCTCTCTCTCTGCCTCTGTCTCCGTCTCTGACTCTGTCTCTGTCTCTGTCTCTGTCTCTGTCTCTGTCTCTGTCTCTGTCTCTGTCTCTGCCTCCGTCTCTGTGTCTGTCTCAGTCTCTGTCTCTGTGTCTATCTCTGCCCCTGTCTCTGTCTCTGTCTCTGTCTCTGGCTCTGTCTCTGCCTCTGTCCCTGTCTCTGTCGCTGTCTCTGTCTCTGTCTTTGTCTCTGTCTCTGTCTCTGTCTCTGTCTCTGTCTCTGCCTCTGTCTCTGTCTCTGTCTCTGTCTCTGTCTCTGTCTCTGTCTCTGCCTCTGTCTCCGTCTCTGTCTCTGTCTCTGTCTCTGTCTCTGTCTCTGCCTCTGTCTCTGTCCCCGTATCTGTCTCTGTCTCTGTTTCTGTCTCTGCCTCTGTCTCTGTCTCTGCCTCTGTCTCAGTCTCTGTCTCTGTCTCTGGCCCTGTCGCTGTCTCTGTCTCTGTCTCTGTATATGCATCTGTCTCTGTCTCTATCTCCGTCTCTGCCTCTGTCTCTGTCTGTGTCTCTGTCTCTGTCTCTGCCTCTGTCTCTGTGTCTGTCTGCGTCTCTGTCTCTGTCTGTGTCTCTGCCTCTGTCTCGGTCTTTGTCTCCGTCTCTGTCTCTGCCTCTGTCCCTGTCTCTGTCCCTGTCTCTGTCTCTGTCTCGGTCTCTGTCTCTGTCTCTGTCTCTGTCTCTGTCTCTGTCTCTGTCTCTGTCTCTGTCTCAGTCTCTGTCTCTGTCTCTGTCTCTGTCTCTGTCTCTGTCTCTGTCTCCGACTCTGTCTCTGTCTCTGTGTCTATCTCTGCCTCTGTCTCTGTCTCTGTCTCTGTCTCTGTCTCCGTCTCTGTCTCTGTCTCTGTCTCTGTCTCTGTCTCTGTCTCTGTCTCTGTCTCTGTCTCTGTCTCTGTCTCTGTCTCTGTCTCTGTCTCTGTCTCTGTCTCTGTTTCTGTCTCTGTCTCTCTCGCTGTCTCTCCCGCTGTCTCTGTCTCCGTCTCTGTCCCTGGCTCTGTCTCTGCCTCTGTCTCCGTCTCCGTCTCTGTCTCTGTCTCGGTCTTTGTCTCCGTCTCTGTCTCCGTCTCTGTCTCTGTCTCTGTCTCTATCTCCGTCTATGTCTCTGTCTCTGTCTCTGTCTCTGTCTCTGTCTCTGTCTCAGTCTCTGTCTCTGTCTCTGTCTCTGTCTCTGTTTCTGTCTCTGTCTCTGTCTCTGTCTGTGTATCTGCCTCTGTCTCGGTCTTTGTATCCGTCTCTGTCTCTGTCTCTGTCTCTGTCGCTGTTTCTCCCTCTGTCTCTGTCTCTGTCTCTGTCCCTGGCTCTCTCTCTGCCTCTGTCTCCGTCTCTGACTCTGTCTCTGTCTCTGTCCATGTCTCTGTCTCTGTCTCTGTCTCTGCCTCTGTCTCTGTGTCTGTCTGCGTCTGTGTCTCTGTCTGTGTCTCTGCCTCTGTCTCGGTCTTTGTCTCCGTCTCTGTCTCTGTCTCTGTCCCTGTCTCTGTCTCTGTCTCTGTCTCTGTCTCTGTCTCTGTCTCTGTCTCTGTCTCTGTCTCTGTCTCTGTCTCTGTCTCTGTCTCTGTCTCTGTCTCTGTCTCTGTCTCTGTCTCTGTCTCTTTCTCCGTCTCTGTCTCTGCCGCTGTCTCTGCAACTGTCTCCGTCTCTGTCTCTCTCTCATTCTTTGTCTCCGTCTCTGTCTCTGTCTCTGTCTCTGTATCTGTCTATGTCTGTGTCTCTGTCACCGTATCTGTCTCTGTCTCTGCCGCTGTCTCTGTCTCTGTCTCTGTCTCTGTCTCTGTCTCTGTCTCTGTCTCTGCCTCTGTCTCTGTCTCTGTCTGTGTCTCTGTCTCTGTCTCCGTCTCTGTCTCTGCCGCTGTCTCTGCCTCTGTCTCCGTCTCTGTCTCTGTCTCATTCTTTGTCTCCGTCTCTGTCTCTCTCTCTGTATCGGTCTATGTCTTGTGACGTATCGGTCCGGGGGACGAAGAATAAATTCCCTTCGGGGGAGGGCGACCAGGGAAAGTGGCCCTCCTGTTACCCACGTACACAACCACGGACGATTTTATTTCCGGGCGCCAGTGCAAAGGCACTCGTCCGGGGTATTCGCCCTTCCGGCTGCTCAGGCGAGAGCAGAAATCAGGGGAGGTCAAGAAATAATTAGACGACCCGCGAGTAGTATAGAAAGAGTAAACTTTAATGGAGGCCAAAATAGGCCAATCCCATGAAACCGAAAAGAGCCCCTCGCGGTACAAATTACGGCTGGGAAGAAGGTCCGCACTCGCCAAACGCGAAGAGGGTTTCGCGGCGCGGGGGCTCACGATACAAAAAAAAAAGAAAAGAAGCGCAACAGTAAAACTAACGCGGACGCGTGCACGGGAGCACACCCTCTCGGTGGTGTGGACAAAAGGGGGACGCTGGTCCTAAACTCGAAATATAAAAAGAAAAAAAACGAGTAAGAACGAGAAGTTATGGAACCGGTACCGAACGGCGCGGCGCGACACGGCACGACGCGGAGGCGCGAAAATAACGGTGACGGTACGCGGCCTCACGGGTCCTCGTCGCCGGGCGGGCGGTCCTTCCACCAGGTACCACCCGCACACACGCACTCTCACGCATACCCACAAAAAGGGGAACGGCGCCGATCGCCAGGAGGTTAAGCCCTACCTGGACGAATGCCGGTCCTCCTCGTTCTGCCAATGTTGGGGCGGCGGCGTCCTCACACTCCCACACAGTAACACACTCACCAAAAAGAAAAATACAAAAATAAAACTGGGGGTGGGCAAGGATCGCTGGGAGTCCCGGCGTCTCGCTCCTGTCGCAGCCCGCGTGCTTCTTCTTCTCCTTCGGCGCTGGTCTCCCGGTGCGCGGGGTTCCCCCTCCCCGAGGATTTCGGCGTTGGGGATGGGCCACCGCGCTCCCTTGGTGGCCAGGTCCTGGGACCCCTTCGGGTGGTGGCTGGGGTGGCTGGTTCCCAGGCCTGGCATCCCTCTTTCTTGGCTGCCGGTCGCCCCCGCGGAGGATGACGGGGTGGCCCGACGACCGGTCAGCGGGCCGTTGGCGGTCTTCCGGTGGACCCATCCCGCGCTTCCATCGCTCGGGTGGAGGTTCCTCGCGACCGGGGACGCGGGTCCCTCGTCGTCCAGCGACCGCCGCGCGTAGAAGGGGGGCGGGAAGAATGGGGGGACACGATAATAAAAAAAAAAGTAAAAAAAAGAAAAACAAAAGAAAAAAAAGAAAACTCATGCATCCCTCCATTCACTCCGGCGGCGAGGATGTCGCCTAGGCGGAGGAGGGAGGCCGGCGGGTGTGGTGACTCGTAACGAGGCCAAAAAAAAAGTGCCTCGTTACACACCCCCCCCCAAAAATTGACCTGCCTCTCCTCCTCGCTTTCGCGCCCGCTCCCTGAGGCCGCGCGTCGAAGGAATCGGCTTGCCCTGCAACAAACTCCAAAATGAAGCGGTTAGCGGTAGAAAAAAACACGAAAGCGAGGAAGGTATAAAGAAGGATGAAGAGGGAAGGGATGGGGAAAAGGAAACCCATAGCCCGAAAGGGCTTTTGTCTCCCCTCATTCACGCATCAGTTCCAATTCATTCATTCCTCGGAATTCGTATACGGTACATTCGCGCATCGACGGGCGACGGGCCACGGGATAAGAACTGGCGCAAGAAATGGTCGCGCCGTCTTAATCCGGGCGCGCCAAGCCTTCTTAATTTGGGGAATAATTGGCTTAGCCAAATTCAATTTCGAAGCTTGGCTTCTTCATCCCCGTCGATTTACAACCAGTATTCTCCGGTAACGGTACTTTCTCACACTCGCTGATCAGCTGTTTCGGAACGCGAGGTTCTCGACCCCGTTTCTAACAGCTGAAATTCAGTGTTAGAATCCAAAACCCCAGATTCCGCTCCACGTCCGAGGTAGGGACGTAACGCGGTCGAGGCGATCAGCGGAGCTGCCTTCAATTTCTCCTGTCCGGGAACAGAAAAGTCTGTCCTCCACAACTGGACGGAGAAAGAGGCGGTGAGGAGGAAAGGAAAAAAAGGAAGAGAATACTTGCGCGCGGTAACGATAAAACAAACAAATACAAACGAAGAAAAAGAAAAAAAAACTAAAGGAAAAAAAAAAAAGAGAAAAGAAAAAAAAATATGGGCTGTCGCCTAAGTGGCCGCCGATTCAAATAAAAGAAAAGAAAAAAAAAGAAATAATACCCAAAAAAAAAATGAGATAAAAATATAATTAACCCCTTGTCCTATTATTTATTCGCTGAGTGCGTCAGTCAGAACTAATCACAGTTACAATATTTACAATATTTACAATATTTACAGTACTATTTACAGTATTAAAACAGACAAAAAAAAAGGTGGAAATGTTATGTTATAAAATTGATTGCCGTTGAAGTACGAGCGCGTCACGCGTCGCACTCAGACGAGTTAACCTCGCGAAAATAATTCAAGGGGTTATGAAATTAAACCCACCACCAAACGAAAAAAAAAAACAGAAAAAAAATGACAACACACGTTACGGGAAACGGTACGAAAACGGATTTTCTCGTACGGTTTTGGGACTATCGCGGGACAACTTGCCCACGCGCTTTCCGAGCGCTCGATAATCCCATCCGCGAGCATCTCATTAACTTCCGCGTGCGCGACTTCGTAAATTTTCGAGTAAACGCGGCGCGCGGTGTTTGATCGGTTCGTGTCCGTGCACATCGATCCGATACTGAACGGGATTCGTCGCGGCAGGTTTTCTGCAGGCGGGGAAATCATTCGATCCAACAGCTGATTAAGGCGCTCGCTCTGCCTCGGAGTGAGCTCAACGATCGCGGCGCAGTTAGCGTGGATAATTTCCTCCGAATCCTGAAAACCTGGTACTAAAGAAAAATGTGAACGGGATAATCCCTAGTTTTCTAAGTCGCGTTTGAAGTGTCTAGGGAGATTCCGAATGTCTCTAGAAAATCAATCCCTAACACACAATCATAATCTAGATTGTTCGCGACTCGAATTGGTAGATCTACCTTCCGCCCGTCGATTTCGATTTCCACTACCGCTTCGCCTAAGATACGATCTTGCGTACCATTGGCCATTCGCATTTCACCGGAAAAAGTGAAATCCAGGCGCGATCCTAACCATTCGATCGCGTCCGGTCCCAAATAGGAGCGCGCGGCCCCGCTGTCGACTAAGGCCCACAGCGGATGCCCGGCTAAAAGCAACCGGACATAATAGCGGCGGTCAACGTATCCCGGCGGAAAATCGCGGCGAAATTTGGAAGATTCGCGAGCTAAAACAACCACCTCACTGTCCCCTGGTCCAACCGGCCAATTGGCCGTCCCATGGACAAAGTAGGGATCGGTGGAGGTGGTCTCCCTCTCTTCCTCCGAAGGTGGAGGCGCAGGGAGTGGGCTCGCCGGACCGAAATCGTTACCTCGTTGTCCCCTGTTCCAACCGGCCTTTCGGCCGTCACATGAAAAAAGTAGGGACTTAGAGGTAACCTTCTCCTTGTCCTCCGTAAGTGGAGGAGTGGGGAGAGACCCCGCGGAATTTGGCGGAATAGACGGGAGGGTTCGCTCAGCGAGGGTTTCTGGGGTTCCGGATAATTTCGAACAAAGGTTCGAGCCCGTCGTTCCCTCCTCCTCGCTTTCGCGCCTGCAAGTGAGGCCTCCTCGTCTTCGAACCTATTCCCTCCCTTTTCCTCCGGAAGTGGAGGAGTGGGGAGAGACCCCGCGGAATTTGGCGGAATAGACGGGAGGGTTCGCTCAGCGAGGATTTCTGGGGTTCCGGATAATTTCGAACAAAGGTTCGAACCCGTCGTTCCCTCCTCCTCGCTTTCGCGCCTGCAAGTGAGGCCTCCTCGTCTTTGAACCTATTCCCTCCCTTTTCCTCCGGAAGTGGAGGAGTGGGGAGAGGCCACGCGGAATGTGGCGGAATAGGCGGGAATTCATCGGGCCCCGTTAGGTCCAAATTCACACCGAAAATGGAATTGCCGAAATCGGTCAGCTAACGTGGCCCAATTACCTGTAATTTGAAGGCCTAGCAAATCTATCAACATAATTATGTCGATGACGTAATGTCGCTCTAAGACGAGGCTCATCGTGACCGCCCTCGGCCCTTTGGTCTTGGGGGGGTACCACGACGGGAGCGGTCACTTTCGACGGCCTCGGAGCCAGACATTGCGAATATTTGCGGCCTGACCCGGAGTGTTGTCGGCAAAAAAAAAAAACAAACAAAACCACAATGGGTAGCCGAAACCTCGACGGGTATCTATTCGAATTACGGTACGAAAACAAACTTCCGTTGGAATCGGCACGGCGAGCGGTAAATTCCAGAAGGCGTTAACAACAATAGGCCTTCTCGAAAATTAGCAATAACAACGATCGCGGCAAGGGTAACGGAGCCTACTTGTACACAAGGAGTACAAATAGGTGTCAAGCGACAACAACGGTTCCCTATTAACTGCTCGCGATACGAAGGCTAAAACTTGTTTACTCTAACGATATAATTCAAGGAATTTTCAAACCTACCGGAAGAATCGTCGTTAGGTTTAAAATATTCCCCGAACGGTACAATTCAAGGAATTTTCAAACCAACCGGAAGGACCGTCGTTGGGTTTAAAATACTCCCCGAACGGCACAATTCAAGGAATCTTCAAACCATCCGGAAGAACCGTCGTTGGGTTCAAAATACTCCCCGAACGGTACAATCCAGGGAATTTTCAAACCAACCGGAAAAACCGTCGTTGGGTTTAAAATACTCGCGTCCCTGGGTCAAGCCTAATCGGGCCCCACGTTGGGCGCCAATTTTGTGACGTATCGGTCCGGGGGACGAAGAATAAATTCCCTTCGGGGGAGGGCGACCAGGGAAAGTGGCCCTCCTGTTACCCACGTACACAACCACGGACGATTTTATTTCCGGGCGCCAGTGCAAAGGCACTCGTCCGGGGTATTCGCCCTTCCGGCTGCTCAGGCGAGAGCAGAAATCAGGGGAGGTCAAGAAATAATTAGACGACCCGCGAGTAGTATAGAAAGAGTAAACTTTAATGGAGGCCAAAATAGGCCAATCCCATGAAACCGAAAAGAGCCCCTCGCGGTACAAATTACGGCTGGGAAGAAGGTCCGCACTCGCCAAACGCGAAGAGGGTTTCGCGGCGCGGGGGCTCACGATACAAAAAAAAAAGAAAAGAAGCGCAACAGTAAAACTAACGCGGACGCGTGCACGGGAGCACACCCTCTCGGTGGTGTGGACAAAAGGGGGACGCTGGTCCTAAACTCGAAATATAAAAAGAAAAAAAACGAGTAAGAACGAGAAGTTATGGAACCGGTACCGAACGGCGCGGCGCGACACGGCACGACGCGGAGGCGCGAAAATAACGGTGACGGTACGCGGCCTCACGGGTCCTCGTCGCCGGGCGGGCGGTCCTTCCACCAGGTACCACCCGCACACACGCACTCTCACGCATACCCACAAAAAGGGGAACGGCGCCGATCGCCAGGAGGTTAAGCCCTACCTGGACGAATGCCGGTCCTCCTCGTTCTGCCAATGTTGGGGCGGCGGCGTCCTCACACTCCCACACAGTAACACACTCACCAAAAAGAAAAATACAAAAATAAAACTGGGGGTGGGCAAGGATCGCTGGGAGTCCCGGCGTCTCGCTCCTGTCGCAGCCCGCGTGCTTCTTCTTCTCCTTCGGCGCTGGTCTCCCGGTGCGCGGGGTTCCCCCTCCCCGAGGATTTCGGCGTTGGGGATGGGCCACCGCGCTCCCTTGGTGGCCAGGTCCTGGGACCCCTTCGGGTGGTGGCTGGGGTGGCTGGTTCCCAGGCCTGGCATCCCTCTTTCTTGGCTGCCGGTCGCCCCCGCGGAGGATGACGGGGTGGCCCGACGACCGGTCAGCGGGCCGTTGGCGGTCTTCCGGTGGACCCATCCCGCGCTTCCATCGCTCGGGTGGAGGTTCCTCGCGACCGGGGACGCGGGTCCCTCGTCGTCCAGCGACCGCCGCGCGTAGAAGGGGGGCGGGAAGAATGGGGGGACACGATAATAAAAAAAAAGTAAAAAAAAGAAAAACAAAAGAAAAAAAAGAAAACTCATGCATCCCTCCATTCACTCCGGCGGCGAGGATGTCGCCTAGGCGGAGGAGGGAGGCCGGCGGGTGTGGTGACTCGTAACGAGGCCAAAAAAAAAGTGCCTCGTTACAGTCTGTGTCTCTGTCCCCGTATATGTCTCTGTCTCTGCCGCTGTCTCTGTCTCTGTCTCTGTCTCTGCCTCTGTCTCCGTCTCTGTCTCTGTCTCTGTCTCTGTCTCTGTCTCTGTCTCTGTCTCTGTCTCTGTCTCTGTCTCTGTCTCTGTCTCTGTCTCTGTCTCTGTTTCTGTCTCTGTCTCTGTCTCTGTCTCTGTCCCTGGCTCTCTCTCTGCCTCTGTCTCCGTCTCTGACTCTGTCTCTGTCTCTATCTCTGTCTCTGTCTCTGGCTCTGTCTCTGTCTCTGTCTCTGTCTCTGTCTCTGTCTCTGTCTCTGTCTCTGTCTCTGTCTCTGTCTCTGTCTCTGTCTCTGTCTCTGTCTCTGTCTCTGTCTCTGTCTCTGTCTCTGTCTCTGTCTCTGTCTCTCTCGCTGTCTCTCCCTCTGTCTCTGTCTCCGTCTCTGTCCCTGGCTCTGTCTCTGCCTCTGTCTCCGTCTCTGTCTCTGTCTCGGTCTTTGTCTCCGTCTCTGTCTCTGTCTCTGTCTCTATCTCCGTCTATGTCTCTGTCTCTGTCTCTGTCTCTGTCTCTGTCTCTGCCACTGTCTCTGTCTCTGTCTCCGTCTCTGTCTCTGTCTCTGTCTCTGTCTCTGTCGCTGTCTCTGTCTCTGTTTCTGTCTCTGTCTCTGTCTCTGTCTCTGTCTCTGTCTCTGTCTCTGTCTCTGTCTCTGTCTCTGTCTCTGTCTCTGCCTCTGTCTCTGTGTCTGTCTCTGTCTCAGTCTCTGTCTCTGTGTCTATCTCTGCCTCTGTCTGTGTCTCTGTCTCTGTCTCTGTCTCCGTCTCTGTCTCTGTCTCTGTCTCTGTCTCTGTCTCTGTCTCTGTCTCTGTCTCTCTCGCTGTCTCTCCCTCTGTCTCTGTCTCCGTCTCTCTCCCTGGCTCTGTCTCTGCCTCTGTCTCTGTCTCGGTCTTTGTCTCCGTCTCTGTCTCTGTCTCTGTCTCTGTCTCTGTCTCTGTCTCTGCCTCTGTCTCTGTGTCTGTCTCTGTCTCAGTCTCTGTCTCTGTGTCTATCTCTGCCTCTGTCTCTGTCTCTGTCTCTGTCTCTGTCTCCGTCTCTGTCTCTGTCTCTGTCTCTGTCTCTGTCTCTGTCTCTGTCTCTGTCTCTCTCGCTGTCTCTCCCTCTGTCTCTGTCTCCGTCTCTGTCCCTGGCTCTGTCTCTGTCTCTGTCTCTGTCTCTGTCTCTGTCTCTGTTTCTGTCTCTGTCTCTGTCTCTGTCTCTGTCCCTGGCTCTCTCTCTGCCTCTGTCTCCGTCTCTGACTCTGTCTCTGTCTCTATCTCTGTCTCTGTCTCTGGCTCTGTCTCTGTCTCTGTCTCTGTCTCTGTCTCTGTCTCTGTCTCTGTCTCTGTCTCTGTCTCTGTCTCTGTCTCTGTCTCTGTCTCTGTCTCTGTTTCTGTCTCTGTCTCTCTCGCTGTCTCTCGCGCTGTCTCTGTCTCCGTCTCTGTCCCTGGCTCTGTCTCTGCCTCTGTCTCCGTCTCTGTCTCTGTCTCGGACTTTGTCTCCGTCTCTGTCTCCGTCTCTGTCTCTGTCTCTGTCTCTATCTCCGTCTATGTCTCTGTCTCTGTCTCTGTCTCTGTCTCTGCCACTGTCTCTGTCTCTGTCTCTGTCTCTGTCTCTGTCTCTGTCTCTGTCTCTGTCTCTGTCGCTGTCTCTGTCTCTGTTTCTGTCTCTGTTTCTGTCTCTGTCTCTGTCTCTGTCTCTGTCTCTGTCTCTGTCTCTGTTTCTGTCTCTGTCTCTGTCTCTGTCTGTGTATCTGCCTCTGTCTCGGTCTTTGTATCCGTCTCTGTCTCTGTCTCTGTCTCTGTCTCTGTCTCTGTCGCTGTTTCTCCCTCTGTCTCTGTCTCTGTCTCTGTCCCTGGCTCTCTCTCTGCCTCTGTCTCCGTCTCTGACTCTGTCTCTGTCTCTGTCTCTGTCTCTGTCTCTGTCTCTGTCTCTGTCTCTGTCTCTGTCTCTGTCTCTGCCTCTGTCTCTGTGTCTGTCTCTGTCTCAGTCTCTGTCTCTGTGTCTATCTCTGCCCCTGTCTCTGTCTCTGTCTCTGTCTCTGTCTCTGTCTCTGTCGCTGTTTCTCCCTCTGTCTCTGTCTCTGTCTCTGTCCCTGGCTCTCTCTCTGCCTCTGTCTCCGTCTCTGACTCTGTCTCTGTCTCTGTCCCTGTCTCTGTCTTTGTCTCTGTCTCTGCCTCTGTCTCTGTGTCTGTCTGCGTCTCTGTCTCTGTCTGAGTCTCTGCCTCTGTCTCGGTCTTTGTCTCCGTCTCTGTCTCTGTCTCTGTCTCTGTCTCTGCCTCTGTCTCTGTCCCCGTATCTGTCTCTGTCTCTGTTTCTGTCTCTGCCTCTGTCTCTGTCTCTGCCTCTGTCTCAGTCTCTGTCTCTGTCTCTGGCCCTGTCGCTGTCTCTGTCTCTGTCTCTGTATATGCATCTGTCTCTGTCTCTATCTCCGTGTCTGCCTCTGTCTCTGTCTGTGTCTCTGTCTCTGTCTCTGTCTCTGTCTCTGTCTCTGTCTCTGTCTCTGTCTCTGTCTCTGTCTCTGTCTCTGTCTCTGTCTCTGTCTCTGTCTCTGTCTCCGTCTCTGTCTCTGTCTCTGTCTCTGTCTCTGTCTCGGTCTCTGTCTCTGTCTCTGTCTTTGTCTCAGTCTCTGTCACTGTCTCTGTGTCTATCTCTGCATCTGACTCTGTCACTATATCCGTCTATGTCTCTGTCTCTGTCTCTGCCTCTGTCTCTGTGTCTGTCTGCGTCTCTGTCTCTGTCTGTGTCTCTGCCTCTGTCTCGGTCTTTGTCTCCGTCTCTGTCTCTGCCTCTGTCCCTGTCTCTGTCCCTGTCTCTGTCTCTGTCTCGGTCTCTGTCTCTGTCTCTGTCTCTGTCTCTGTCTCTGTCTCTGTCTCTGTCTCTGTCTCAGTCTCTGTCTCTGTCTCTGTCTCTGTCTCTGTCTCTGTCTCTGTCTCCGACTCTGTCTCTGTCTCTGTGTCTATCTCTGCCTCTGTCTCTGTCTCTGTCTCTGTCTCTGTCTCCGTCTCTGTCTCTGTCTCTGTCTCTGTCTCTGTCTCTGTCTCTGTCTCTGTCTCTGTCTCTGTCTCTGTCTCTGTCTCTGTCTCTGTCTCTGTCTCTGTCTCTGTCTCTGTCTCTGTCTCTGTTTCTGTCTCTGTCTCTCTCGCTGTCTCTCCCGCTGTCTCTGTCTCCGTCTCTGTCCCTGGCTCTGTCTCTGCCTCTGTCTCCGTCTCCGTCTCTGTCTCTGTCTCGGTCTTTGTCTCCGTCTCTGTCTCCGTCTCTGTCTCTGTCTCTGTCTCTATCTCCGTCTATGTCTCTGTCTCTGTCTCTGTCTCTGTCTCTGTCCCTGCCACTGTCTCTGTCTCTGTCTCTGTCTCTGTCTCTGTCTCTGTCTCTGTCTCTGTCTCTGTCGCTGTCTCTGTCTCTGTTTCTGTCTCTGTTTCTGTCTCTGTCTCTGTCTCTGTCTCTGTCTCTGTCTCTGTCTCTGTCTCTGTTTCTGTCTCTGTCTCTGTCTCTGTCTGTGTATCTGCCTCTGTCTCGGTCTTTGTATCCGTCTCTGTCTCTGTCTCTGTCTCTGTCTGAGACTCTGCCTCTGTCTCTGTCTCTGTCTCTGTCTCTGTCTCTGTCTCTGTCGCTGTTTCTCCCCCTGTCTCTGTCTCTGTCTCTGTCCCTGGCTCTCTCTCTGCCTCTGTCTCCGTCTCTGACTCTGTCTCTGTCTCTGTCTCTGTCTCTGTCTCTGTCTCTGTCTCTGTCTCTGTCTCTGTCTCTGTCTCTGTCTCTGTCTCTGCCTCTGTCTCTGTGTCTGTCTCTGTCTCAGTCTCTGTCTCTGTGTCTATCTCTGCCCCTGTCTCTGCCACTGTCTCTGTCTCTGTCTCTGTCTCTGTCTCTGTCTCTGTCTCTGTCTCTGTCTCTGTCGCTGTCTCTGTCTCTGTTTCTGTCTCTGTCTCTGTCTCTGTCTCTGTCTCTGTCTCTGTTTCTGTCTCTGTCTCTGTCTCTGTCTGTGTATCTGCCTCTGTCTCGGTCTTTGTATCCGTCTCTGTCTCTGTCTCTGTCTCTGTCGCTGTTTCTCCCTCTGTCTCTGTCTCTGTCTCTGTCCCTGGCTCCCTCTCTGCCTCTGTCTCCGTCTCTGACTCTGTCTCTGTCTCTGTCCATGTCTCTGTCTCTGTCTCTGTCTCTGCCTCTGTCTCTGTGTCTGTCTGCGTCTCTGTCTCTGTCTGTGTCTCTGCCTCTGTCTCGGTCTTTGTCTCCGTCTCTGTCTCTGTCTCTGTCCCTGTCTCTGTCTCTGTCTCTGTCTCTGTCTCTGTCTCTGTCTCTGTCTCTGTCTCTGTCTCTGTCTCTGTCTCTGTCTCTGTCTCTGTCTCTGTCTCTGTCTCTGTCTCTGTCTCCGTCTCTGTCTCTGTCTCTGTCTCTGTCTCTGTCTCTGTCTCTGTCTCTGTCTCTCTCGCTGTCTCTCCCTCTGTCTCTGTCTCCGTCTCTGTCCCTGGCTCTGTCTCTGCCTCTGTCTCCGTCTCTGTCTCTGTCTCGGTCTTTGTCTCCGTCTCTGTCTCTGTCTCTGTCTCTGTCTCTGTCTCTGTCTCTGTCTCTGCCTCTGTCTCTGTGTCTGTCTCTGTCTCAGTCTCTGTCTCTGTGTCTATCTCTGCCTCTGTCTCTGCCTCTGTCTCTGTCTCTGTCTCCGTCTCTGTCTCTGTCTCTGTCTCTGTCTCTGTCTCTGTCTCTGTCTCTGTCTCTCTCGCTGTCTCTCCCTCTGTCTCTGTCTCCGTCTCTGTCCCTGGCTCTGTCTCTGTCTCTGTCTCTGTCTCTGTCTCTGTCTCTGTCTCTGTTTCTGTCTCTGTCTCTGTCTCTGTCTCTGTCCCTGGCTCTCTCTCTGCCTCTGTCTCCGTCTCTGACTCTGTCTCTGTCTCTATCTCTGTCTCTGTCTCTGGCTCTGTCTCTGTCTCTGTCTCTGTCTCTGTCTCTGTCTCTGTCTCTGTCTCTGTCTCTGTCTCTGTCTCTGTCTCTGTCTCTGTCTCTGTTTCTGTCTCTGTCTCTCTCGCTGTCTCTCGCGCTGTCTCTGTCTCCGTCTCTGTCCCTGGCTCTGTCTCTGCCTCTGTCTCCGTCTCTGTCTCTGTCTCGGTCTTTGTCTCCGTCTCTGTCTCCGTCTCTGTCTCTGTCTCTGTCTCTATCTCCGTCTATGTCTCTGTCTCTGTCTCTGTCTCTGTCTCTGCCACTGTCTCTGTCTCTGTCTCTGTCTCTGTCTCTGTCTCTGTCTCTGTCTCTGTCTCTGTCGCTGTCTCTGTCTCTGTTTCTGTCTCTGTTTCTGTCTCTGTCTCTGTCTCTGTCTCTGTCTCTGTCTCTGTCTCTGTTTCTGTCTCTGTCTCTGTCTCTGTCTGTGTATCTGCCTCTGTCTCGGTCTTTGTATCCGTCTCTGTCTCTGTCTCTGTCTCTGTCGCTGTTTCTCCCTCTGTCTCTGTCTCTGTCTCTGTCCCTGGCTCTCTCTCTGCCTCTGTCTCCGTCTCTGACTCTGTCTCTGTCTCTGTCTCTGTCTCTGTCTCTGTCTCTGTCTCTGTCTCTGTCTCTGTCTCTGTCTCTGTCTCTGCCTCTGTCTCTGTGTCTGTCTCTGTCTCAGTCTCTGTCTCTGTGTCTATCTCTGCCCCTGTCTCTGTCTCTGTCTCTGTCTCTGTCTCTGTCTCTGTCGCTGTTTCTCCCTCTGTCTCTGTCTCTGTCTCTGTCCCTGGCTCTCTCTCTGCCTCTGTCTCCGTCTCTGACTCTGTCTCTGTCTCTGTCCCTGTCTCTGTCTTTGTCTCTGTCTCTGCCTCTGTCTCTGTGTCTGTCTGCGTCTCTGTCTCTGTCTGAGTCTCTGCCTCTGTCTCGGTCTTTGTCTCCGTCTCTGTCTCTGTCTCTGTCTCTGTCTCTGCCTCTGTCTCTGTCCCCGTATCTGTCTCTGTCTCTGTTTCTGTCTCTGCCTCTGTCTCTGTCTCTGCCTCTGTCTCAGTCTCTGTCTCTGTCTCTGGCCCTGTCGCTGTCTCTGTCTCTGTCTCTGTATATGCATCTGTCTCTGTCTCTATCTCCGTGTCTGCCTCTGTCTCTGTCTGTGTCTCTGTCTCTGTCTCTGTCTCTGTCTCTGTCTCTGTCTCTGTCTCTGTCTCTGTCTCTGTCTCTGTCTCTGTCTCTGTCTCTGTCTCTGTCTCCGTCTCTGTCTCTGTCTCTGTCTCTGTCTCTGTCTCTGTCTCGGTCTCTGTCTCTGTCTCTGTCTTTGTCTCAGTCTCTGTCACTGTCTCTGTGTCTATCTCTGCATCTGACTCTGTCACTATATCCGTCTATGTCTCTGTCTCTGTCTCTGCCTCTGTCTCTGTGTCTGTCTGCGTCTCTGTCTCTGTCTGTGTCTCTGCCTCTGTCTCGGTCTTTGTCTCCGTCTCTGTCTCTGCCTCTGTCCCTGTCTCTGTCCCTGTCTCTGTCTCTGTCTCGGTCTCTGTCTCTGTCTCTGTCTCTGTCTCTGTCTCTGTCTCTGTCTCTGTCTCTGTCTCTGTCTCTGTCTCAGTCTCTGTCTCTGTCTCTGTCTCTGTCTCTGTCTCTGTCTCTGTCTCCGACTCTGTCTCTGTCTCTGTGTCTATCTCTGCCTCTGTCTCTGTCTCTGTCTCTGTCTCTGTCTCCGTCTCTGTCTCTGTCTCTGTCTCTGTCTCTGTCTCTGTCTCTGTCTCTGTCTCTGTCTCTGTCTCTGTCTCTGTCTCTGTCTCTGTCTCTGTCTCTGTCTCTGTCTCTGTCTCTGTCTCTGTTTCTGTCTCTGTCTCTCTCGCTGTCTCTCCCGCTGTCTCTGTCTCCGTCTCTGTCCCTGGCTCTGTCTCTGCCTCTGTCTCCGTCTCCGTCTCTGTCTCTGTCTCGGTCTTTGTCTCCGTCTCTGTCTCCGTCTCTGTCTCTGTCTCCGTCTCTATCTCCGTCTATGTCTCTGTCTCTGTCTCTGTCTCTGTCTCTGTCCCTGCCACTGTCTCTGTCTCTGTCTCTGTCTCTGTCTCTGTCTCTGTCTCTGTCTCTGTCTCTGTCGCTGTCTCTGTCTCTGTTTCTGTCTCTGTTTCTGTCTCTGTCTCTGTCTCTGTCTCTGTCTCTGTCTCTGTCTCTGTTTCTGTCTCTGTCTCTGTCTCTGTCTGTGTATCTGCCTCTGTCTCGGTCTTTGTATCCGTCTCTGTCTCTGTCTCTGTCTCTGTCTGAGACTCTGCCTCTGTCTCTGTCTCTGTCTCTGTCTCTGTCTCTGTCTCTGTCGCTGTTTCTCCCCCTGTCTCTGTCTCTGTCTCTGTCCCTGGCTCCCTCTCTGCCTCTGTCTCCGTCTCTGACTCTGTCTCTGTCTCTGTCTCTGTCTCCGTCTCTGTCTCTGTCTCTGTCTCTGTCTCTGTCTCTGTCTCTGTCTCTGTCTCTGTCTCTGCCTCTGTCTCTGTGTCTGTCTCTGTCTCAGTCTCTGTCTCTGTGTCTATCTCTGCCCCTGTCTCTGCCACTGTCTCTGTCTCTGTCTCTGTCTCTGTCTCTGTCTCTGTCTCTGTCTCTGTCGCTGTCTCTGTCTCTGTTTCTGTCTCTGTCTCTGTCTCTGTCTCTGTCTCTGTCTCTGTCTCTGTGTCTGTCTCTGTCTCTGTCTCTGTCTGTGTATCTGCCTCTGTCTCGGTCTTTGTATCCGTCTCTGTCTCTGTCTCTGTCTCTGTCGCTGTTTCTCCCTCTGTCTCTGTCTCTGTCTCTGTCCCTGGCTCTCTCTCTGCCTCTGTCTCCGTCTCTGACTCTGTCTCTGTCTCTGTCCATGTCTCTGTCTCTGTCTCTGTCTCTGCCTCTGTCTCTGTGTCTGTCTGCGTCTCTGTCTCTGTCTGTGTCTCTGCCTCTGTCTCGGTCTTTGTCTCCGTCTCTGTCTCTGTCTCTGTCCCTGTCTCTGTCTCTGTCTCTGTCTCTGTCTCTGTCTCTGTCTCTGTCTCTGTCTCTGTCTCTGTCTCTGTCTCTGTCTCTGTCTCTGTCTCTGTCTCTGTCTCTGTCTCTGTCTCTGTCTCTGTCTCTGTCTCTGTCTCTGTCTCTGTCTCTTTCTCCGTCTCTGTCTCTGCCGCTGTCTCTGCAACTGTCTCCGTCTCTGTCTCTCTCTCATTCTTTGTCTCCGTCTCTGTCTCTGTCTCTGTCTCTGTATCTGTCTATGTCTGTGTCTCTGTCACCGTATCTGTCTCTGTCTCTGCCGCTGTCTCTGTCTCTGTCTCTGTCTCTGTCTCTGTCTCTGTCTCTGTCTCTGCCTCTGTCTCTGTCTCTGTCTGTGTCTCTGTCTCTGTCTCCGTCTCTGTCTCTGCCGCTGTCTCTGCCTCTGTCTCCGTCTCTGTCTCTGTCTCATTCTTTGTCTCCGTCTCTGTCTCTCTCTCTGTATCGGTCTATGTCTGTGTCTCTGTCCCCGTATATGTCTCTGTCTCTGCCGCTGTCTCTGTCTCTGTCTCTGTCTCTGCCTCTGTCTCCGTCTCTGTCTCTGTCTCTGTCTCTGTCTCTGTCTCTGTCTCTGTCTCTGTCTCTGTCTCTGTCTCTGTCTCTGTCTCTGTCTCTGTCTCTGTTTCTGTCTCTGTCTCTGTCTCTGTCTCTGTCCCTGGCTCTCTCTCTGCCTCTGTCTCCGTCTCTGACTCTGTCTCTGTCTCTATCTCTGTCTCTGTCTCTGGCTCTGTCTCTGTCTCTGTCTCTGTCTCTGTCTCTGTCTCTGTCTCTGTCTCTGTCTCTGTCTCTGTCTCTGTCTCTGTCTCTGTCTCTGTCTCTGTCTCTGTCTCTGTCTCTGTCTCTGTCTCTGTCTCTCTCGCTGTCTCTCCCTCTGTCTCTGTCTCCGTCTCTGTCCCTGGCTCTGTCTCTGCCTCTGTCTCCGTCTCTGTCTCTGTCTCGGTCTTTGTCTCCGTCTCTGTCTCTGTCTCTGTCTCTATCTCCGTCTATGTCTCTGTCTCTGTCTCTGTCTCTGTCTCTGTCTCTGCCACTGTCTCTGTCTCTGTCTCCGTCTCTGTCTCTGTCTCTGTCTCTGTCTCTGTCGCTGTCTCTGTCTCTGTTTCTGTCTCTGTCTCTGTCTCTGTCTCTGTCTCTGTCTCTGTTTCTGTCTCTGTCTCTGTCTCTGTCTGTGTATCTGCCTCTGTCTCTGTCTCTGTATCCGTCTCTGTCTCTGTCTCTGTCTCATGTCTGAGACTCTGCCTCTGTCTCTGTCTCTGTCTGTGTCTCTGTCGCTGTTTCTCCCTCTGTCTCTGTCTCTGTCTCTGTCGCTGTTTCTCCCTCTGTCTCTGTCTCTGTCTCTGTCCCTGGCTCTCTCTCTGCCTCTGTCTCCGTCTCTGACTCTGTCTCTGTCTCTGTCCCTGTCTCTGTCTCTGTCTCTGTCTCTGCCTCTGTCTCTGTGTCTGTCTGCGTCTCTGTCTCTGTCTGTGTCTCTGCCTCTGTCTCGGTCTTTGTCTCCGTCTCTGTCTCTGTCTCTGTCCCTGTCTCTGTCCCTGTCTCTGCCTCTGTCTCTGTCTCTGTCTCTGTCTCTGTCTCTGTCTCTGTCTCTGTCTCTGTCTCTGTCTCTGTCTCTGTCTCAGTCTCTGTCTCTGTCTCTGTCTCTGTCTCTGTCTCTGTCTCTGTCTCCGACTCTGTCTCTGTCTCTGTGTCTATCTCTGCCTCTGTCTCTGTCTCTGTCTCTGTCTCTGTCTCCGTCTCTGTCTCTGTCTCTGTCTCTGTCTCTGTCTCTGTCTCTGTCTCTGTCTCTGTCTCTGTCTCTGTCTCTGTCTCTGTCTCTGTCTCTGTTTCTGTCTCTGTCTCTCTCGCTGTCTCTCGCGCTGTCTCTGTCTCCGTCTCTGTCCCTGGCTCTGTCTCTGCCTCTGTCTCCGTCTCTGTCTCTGTCTCGGTCTTTGTCTCCGTCTCTGTCTCCGTCTCTGTCTCTGTCTCTGTCTCTATCTCCGTCTATGTCTCTGTCTCTGTCTCTGTCTCTGTCTCTGCCACTGTCTCTGTCTCTGTCTCTGTCTCTGTCTCTGTCTCTGTCTCTGTCTCTGTCTCTGTCTCTGTCGCTGTCTCTGTCTCTGTTTCTGTCTCTGTTTCTGTCTCTGTCTCCGTCTCTGTCTCTGTCTCTGTCTCTGTCTCTGTTTCTGTCTCTGTCTCTGTCTCTGTCTGTGTATCTGCCTCTGTCTCGGTCTTTGTATCCGTCTCTGTCTCTGTCTCTGTCTCTGTCTCTGTCGCTGTTTCTCCCTCTGTCTCTGTCTCTGTCTCTGTCCCTGGCTCTCTCTCTGCCTCTGTCTCCGTCTCTGACTCTGTCTGTGTCTCTGTCTCTGTCTCTGTCTCTGTCTCTGTCTCTGTCTCTGTCTCTGTCTCTGTCTCTGTCTCTGCCTCTGTCTCTGTGTCTGTCTCTGTCTCAGTCTCTGTCTCTGTGTCTATCTCTGCCCCTGTCTCTGTCTCTGTCTCTGTCTCTGTCTCTGTCTCTGTCGCTGTTTCTCCCTCTGTCTCTGTCTCTGTCTCTGTCCCTGGCTCTCTCTCTGCCTCTGTCTCCGTCTCTGACTCTGTCTCTGTCTCTGTCCCTGTCTCTGTCTTTGTCTCTGTCTCTGCCTCTGTCTCTGTGTCTGTCTGCGTCTCTGTCTCTGTCTGAGTCTCTGCCTCTGTCTCGGTCTTTGTCTCCGTCTCTGTCTCTGTCTCTGTCCCTGTCTCTGTCCCTGTCTCTGTCTCTGTCTCTGTCTCTGTCTCTGTCTCTGTCTCTGTCTCTGTCTCTGTCTCTGTCTCTGTCTCTGTCTCTGTCTCTGTCTCTGTCTCTGTCTCTGTCTCAGTCTCTGTCTCTGTCTCTGTCTCTGTCTCTGTCTCTGTCTCTGTCTCCGACTCTGTCTCTGTCTCTGTGTCTATCTCTGCCTCTGTCTCTGTCTCTGTCTCTGTCTCTGTCTCCGTCTCTGTCTCTGTCTCTGTCTCTGTCTCTGTCTCTGTCTCTGTCTCTGTCTCTGTCGCTGTCTCTGTCTCTGTCTCTGTTTCTGTCTCTGTCTCTCTCGCTGTCTCTCCCGCTGTCTCTGTCTCCGTCTCTGTCCCTGGCTCTGTCTCTGCCTCTGTCTCCGTCTCTGTCTCTGTCTCGGTCTTTGTCTCCGTCTCTGTCTCCGTCTCTGTCTCTGCCTCTGTCTCTATCTCCGTCTATGTCTCTGCCTCTGTCTCTGTCTCTGTCTCTGTCTCTGCCACTC
The DNA here is from genome assembly GCA_945859595.2 of Megachile willughbiella. Taxonomy (NCBI): domain Eukaryota; kingdom Metazoa; phylum Arthropoda; class Insecta; order Hymenoptera; family Megachilidae; genus Megachile; species Megachile willughbiella. The sequence goes on from CAMAOD020000147.1 coordinate 202,251, forward strand.
TCTCTGTCTCTGTCTCTGTCTCTGTCTCTGTCTCTGTCTCTGTCTCTGTCTCTGTCGCTGTCTCTGTCTCTGTTTCTGTCTCTGTTTCTGTCTCTGTCTCTGTCTCTGTCTCTGTCTCTGTCTCTGTCTCTGTCTCTGTTTCTGTCTCTGTCTCTGTCTCTGTCTGTGTATCTGCCTCTGTCTCGGTCTTTGTATCCGTCTCTGTCTCTGTCTCTGTCTCTGTCTGAGACTCTGCCTCTGTCTCTGTCTCTGTCTCTGTCTCTGTCTCTGTCGCTGTTTCTCCCCCTGTCTCTGTCTCTGTCTCTGTCCCTGGCTCTCTCTCTGCCTCTGTCTCCGTCTCTGACTCTGTCTCTGTCTCTGTCTCTGTCTCTGTCTCTGTCTCTGTCTCTGTCTCTGTCTCTGCCTCTGTCTCTGTGTCTGTCTCTGTCTCAGTCTCTGTCTCTGTGTCTATCTCTGCCCCTGTCTCTGCCACTGTCTCTGTCTCTGTCTCTGTCTCTGTCTCTGTCTCTGTCTCTGTCTCTGTCGCTGTCTCTGTCTCTGTCTCTGTTTCTGTCTCTGTCTCTGTCTCTGTCTCTGTCTCTGTCTCTGTTTCTGTCTCTGTCTCTGTCTCTGTCTGTGTATCTGCCTCTGTCTCGGTCTTTGTATCCGTCTCTGTCTCTGTCTCTGTCTCTGTCTCTGTCGCTGTTTCTCCCTCTGTCTCTGTCTCTGTCTCTGTCCCTGGCTCTCTCTCTGCCTCTGTCTCCGTCTCTGACTCTGTCTCTGTCTCTGTCCATGTCTCTGTCTCTGTCTCTGTCTCTGCCTCTGTCTCTGTGTCTGTCTGCGTCTCTGTCTCTGTCTGTGTCTCTGCCTCTGTCTCGGTCTTTGTCTCCGTCTCTGTCTCTGTCTCTGTCCCTGTCTCTGTCTCTGTCTCTGTCTCTGTCTCTGTCTCTGTCTCTGTCTCTGTCTCTGTCTCTGTCTCTGTCTCTGTCTCTGTCTCTGTCTCTGTCTCTGTCTCTGTCTCTGTCTCTGTCTCTGTCTCTGTCTCTGTCTCTGTCTCTGTCTCTGTCTCTGTCTCTGTCTCTGTCTCTGTCTCTGTCTCTGTCTCTGTCTCTGTCTCTGTCTCTGTCTCTGTCTCTTTCTCCGTCTCTGTCTCTGCCGCTGTCTCTGCAACTGTCTCCGTCTCTGTCTCTCTCTCATTCTTTGTCTCCGTCTCGGTCTCTGTCTCTGTCTCTGTATCTGTCTATGTCTGTGTCTCTGTCACCGTATCTGTCTCTGTCTCTGCCGCTGTCTCTGTCTCTGTCTCTGTCTCTGTCTCTGTCTCTGTCTCTGTCTCTGTCTCTGCCTCTGTCTCTGTCTCTGTCTGTGTCTCTGTCTCTGTCTCCGTCTCTGTCTCTGCCGCTGTCTCTGCCTCTGTCTCCGTCTCTGTCTCTGTCTCATTCTTTGTCTCCGTCTCTGTCTCTCTCTCTGTATCGGTCTATGTCTGTGTCTCTGTCCCCGTATATGTCTCTGTCTCTGCCGCTGTCTCTGTCTCTGTCTCTGTCTCTGTCTCTGTCTCTGTCTCTGTCTCTGTCTCTGTCTCTGTCTCTGTCTCTGTCTCTGTCTCTGTCTCTGTCTCTGTCTCTGTCTCTGTCTCTGTCTCTGTCTCTGTCCCTGGCTCTCTCTCTGCCTCTGTCTCCGTCTCTGACTCTGTCTCTGTCTCTATCTCTGTCTCTGTCTCTGGCTCTGTCTCTGTCTCTGTCTCTGTCTCTGTCTCTGTCTCTGTCTCTGTCTCTGTCTCTGTCTCTGTCTCTGTCGCTGTTTCTCCCTCTGTCTCTGTCTCTGTCTCTGTCCCTGGCTCTCTCTCTGCCTCTGTCTCCGTCTCTGACTCTGTCTGTGTCTCTGTCTCTGTCTCTGTCTCTGTCTCTGTCTCTGTCTCTGTCTCTGTCTCTGTCTCTGTCTCTGCCTCTGTCTCTGTGTCTGTCTCTGTCTCAGTCTCTGTCTCTGTGTCTATCTCTGCCCCTGTCTCTGTCTCTGTCTCTGTCTCTGTCTCTGTCTCTGTCGCTGTTTCTCCCTCTGTCTCTGTCTCTGTCTCTGTCCCTGGCTCTCTCTCTGCCTCTGTCTCCGTCTCTGACTCTGTCTCTGTCTCTGTCCCTGTCTCTGTCTTTGTCTCTGTCTCTGCCTCTGTCTCTGTGTCTGTCTGCGTCTCTGTCTCTGTCTGAGTCTCTGCCTCTGTCTCGGTCTTTGTCTCCGTCTCTGTCTCTGTCTCTGTCCCTGTCTCTGTCCCTGTCTCTGTCTCTGTCTCTGTCTCTGTCTCTGTCTCTGTCTCTGTCTCTGTCTCTGTCTCTGTCTCTGTCTCTGTCTCTGTCTCTGTCTCTGTCTCTGTCTCTGTCTCAGTCTCTGTCTCTGTCTCTGTCTCTGTCTCTGTCTCTGTCTCTGTCTCCGACTCTGTCTCTGTCTCTGTGTCTATCTCTGCCTCTGTCTCTGTCTCTGTCTCTGTCTCTGTCTCCGTCTCTGTCTCTGTCTCTGTCTCTGTCTCTGTCTCTGTCTCTGTCGCTGTCTCTGTCTCTGTTTCTGTCTCTGTCTCTGTCTCTGTCTCTGTCTCTGTCTCTGTTTCTGTCTCTGTCTCTGTCTCTGTCTGTGTATCTGCCTCTGTCTCGGTCTTTGTATCCGTCTCTGTCTCTGTCTCTGTCTCTGTCTCTGTCGCTGTTTCTCCCTCTGTCTCTGTCTCTGTCTCTGTCCCTGGCTCTCTCTCTGCCTCTGTCTCCGTCTCTGACTCTGTCTCTGTCTCTGTCCATGTCTCTGTCTCTGTCTCTGTCTCTGCCTCTGTCTCTGTGTCTGTCTGCGTCTCTGTCTCTGTCTGTGTCTCTGCCTCTGTCTCGGTCTTTGTCTCCGTCTCTGTCTCTGTCTCTGTCCCTGTCTCTGTCTCTGTCTCTGTCTCTGTCTCTGTCTCTGTCTCTGTCTCTGTCTCTGTCTCTGTCTCTGTCTCTGTCTCTGTCTCTGTCTCTGTCTCTGTCTCTGTCTCTGTCTCTGTCTCTGCCGCTGTCTCTGTCTCTGTCTCTGTCTCTGTCTCTGTCTCTGTCTCTGTCTCTGTCTCTGCCTCTGTCTCTGTCTCTGTCTGTGTCTCTGTCTCTGTCTCCGTCTCTGTCTCTGCCGCTGTCCCTGCCTCTGTCTCCGTCTCTGTCTCTGTCTCATTCTTTGTCTCCGTCTCTGTCTCTCTCTCTGTATCGGTCTATGTCTGTGTCTCTGTCCCCGTATATGTCTCTGTCTCTGCCGCTGTCTCTGTCTCTGTCTCTGTCTCTGCCTCTGTCTCCGTCTCTGTCTCTGTCTCTGTCTCTGTCTCTGTCTCTGTCTCTGTCTCTGTCTCTGTCTCTGTTTCTGTCTCTGTCTCTGTCTCTGTCTCTGTCCCTGGCTCTCTCTCTGCCTCTGTCTCCGTCTCTGACTCTGTCTCTGTCTCTATCTCTGTCTCTGTCTCTGGCTCTGTCTCTGTCTCTGTCTCTGTCTCTGTCTCTGTCTCTGTCTCTGTCTCTGTCTCTGTCTCTGTCTCTGTCTCTGTCTCTGTCTCTGTCTCTCTCGCTGTCTCTCCCTCTGTCTCTGTCTCCGTCTCTGTCCCTGGCTCTGTCTCTGCCTCTGTCTCCGTCTCTGTCTCTGTCTCGGTCTTTGTCTCCGTCTCTGTCTCTGTCTCTGTCTCTATCTCCGTCTATGTCTCTGTCTCTGTCTCTGTCTCTGTCTCTGTCTCTGCCACTGTCTCTGTCTCTGTCTCCGTCTCTGTCTCTGTCTCTGTCTCTGTCTCTGTCGCTGTCTCTGTCTCTGTTTCTGTCTCTGTCTCTGTCTCTGTCTCTGTCTCTGTCTCTGTTTCTGTCTCTGTCTCTGTCTCTGTCTGTGTATCTGCCTCTGTCTCTGTCTCTGTCTCTGTATCCGTCTCTGTGTCTGTCTCTGTCTCTGTCTGAGACTCTGCCTCTGTCTCTGTCTCTGTCTCTGTCTCTGTCGCTGTTTCTCCCTCTGTCTCTGTCTCTGTCTCTGTCGCTGTTTCTCCCTCTGTCTCTGTCTCTGTCTCTGTCCCTGGCTCTCTCTCTGCCTCTGTCTCCGTCTCTGACTCTGTCTCTGTCTCTGTCCCTGTCTCTGTCTCTGTCTCTGTCTCTGCCTCTGTCTCTGTGTCTGTCTGCGTCTCTGTCTCTGTCTGTGTCTCTGCCTCTGTCTCGGTCTTTGTCTCCGTCTCTGTCTCTGTCTCTGTCCCTGTCTCTGTCCCTGTCTCTGCCTCTGTCTCTGTCTCTGTCTCTGTCTCTGTCTCTGTCTCTGTCTCTGTCTCTGTCTCCGTCTCTGTCTCTGTCTCTGTCTCTGTCTCTGTCTCTGTCTCTGTCTCTGTCTCTGTCTCTGTCTCTGTCTCTGTCTCTGTTTCTGTCTCTGTCTCTCTCGCTGTCTCTCCCGCTGTCTCTGTCTCCGTCTCTGTCCCTGGCTCTGTCTCTGCCTCTGTCTCCGTCTCTGTCTCTGTCTCGGTCTTTGTCTCCGTCTCTGTCTCCGTCTCTGTCTCTGTCTCTGTCTCTATCTCCGTCTATGTCTCTGTCTCTGTTTCTGTCTCTGTCTCTGTCTCTGTCTGTGTATCTGCCTCTGTCTCGGTCTTTGTATCCGTCTCTGTCTCTGTCTCTGTCTCTGTCCCTGTCTCTGTCGCTGTTTCTCCCTCTGTCTCTGTCTCTGTCTCTGTCCCTGGCTCTCTCTCTGCCTCTGTCTCCGTCTCTGACTCTGTCTCTGTCTCTGTCTCTGTCTCTGTCTCTGTCTCTGTCTCTGTCTCTGTCTCTGTCTCTGTCTCTGTCTCTGTCTCTGTCTCTGTCTCTGCCTCTGTCTCTGTGTCTGTCTCTGTCTCAGTCTCTGTCTCTGTGTCTATCTCTGCCCCTGTCTCTGTCTCTGTCTCTGTCTCTGGCTCTGTCTCTGCCCCTGTCTCTGTCTCTGTTTCTGTCTCTGTCTCTGTCTCTGTTTCTGTCTCTGTCTCTGTCTCTGTCTGTGTCTCTGCCTCTGTCTCGGTCTTTGTCTCCGTCTCTGTCTCTGTCTCTGTCTCTGTCTCTGTCTCTGTCTCAGTCTCTGTCTCTGTCTCTGTCTCTGTCTCTGTCTCTGTCTCTGTCTCTGTCTCTGTCTCTCTCGCTGTCTCTCCCTCTGTCTCTGTCTCCGTCTCTGTCCCTGGCTCTGTCTCTGCCTCTGTCTCCGTCTCTGTCTCTGTCTCGGTCTTTGTCTCCGTCTCGGTCTCCGTCTCTGTCTCTGTCTCTGTCTCTATCTCCGTCTATGTCTCTGTCTCTGTCTCTGTCTCTGTCTCTGTCTCTGCCACTGTCTCTGTCTCTGTCTCTGTCTCTGTCTCTGTCTCTGTCTCTGTCGCTGTCTCTGTCTCTGTTTCTGTCTCTGTCTCTGTCTCTGTCTCTGTCTCTGTCTCTGTCTCTGTCTCTGTCTCTGTCTCTGTTTCCGTCTCTGTCTCTGTCTCTGTCTGTGTATCTGCCTCTGTCTCGGTCTTTGTATCCGTCTCTGTCTCTGTCTCTGTCTCTGTCTGAGACTCTGCCTCTGTCTCTGTCTCTGTGTCTGTCTCTGTCTCTGTCGCTGTTTCGCCCTCTGTCTCTGTCTCTGTCTCTGTCCCTGGCTCTCTCTCTGCCTCTGTCTCCGTCTCTGACTCTGTCTCTGTCTCTGTCTCTGTCTCTGTCTCCGTCTCTGTCTCTGTCTCTGTCTCTGTCTCTGTCTCGGTCTCTGTCTCTGTCTCTGTCTCTGTCTTTGTCTCAGTCTCTGTCACTGTCTCTGTGTCTATCTCTGCATCTGACTCTGTCACTATATCCGTCTATGTCTCTGTCTCTGTCTCTGTCGCTGTCTCTCCCCCTGTCTCTGTCTCTGTCTCTGTCTCTGTCTCTGTCTCCGTCTCTGTCCCTGGCTCTGTCTCTGCCTCTGTCTCCGTCTCTGTCTCTGTCTCTGCCTCTGTCTCTGTCTCTATCTCCGTCTATGTCTCTGTCTCTGTCTCTGTCTCTGTCCCTGTCGCTGTCTCTCCCCCTGTCTCTGTCTCCGTCTCGGTCTCTGTCTCTGTCTCTATCTCCGTCTCTGTCTCTGTCGCTGTCTCTGCCTCTGTCTCCGTCTCTGTCTCCGTCTCGGTCTTTGTCTCCGTCTCTGTCTCTGTCTCTGTCGCTGTCTCTGTCTCGGTCTTTGTCTCCGTCTCTGTCTCTGTCTCTGTCTCTATCTCCGTCTATGTCTCTGTCTCTGTCTCTGTCTCTGTCTCTGTCTCTGTCTCTGCCACTGTCTTTGTCTCCGTCTCTGTCTCTGTCTCTGTCTCTGTATCTGTCTATGTCTGTGTCTCTGTCACCGTATCTGTCTCTGTCTCTGCCGCTGTCTCTGTCTCTGTCTCTGTCTCTGTCTCTGTCTCTGTCTCTGTCTCTGTCTCTGCCTCTGTCTCTGTCTCTGTCTGTGTCTCTGTCTCTGTCTCCGTCTCTGTCTCTGCCGCTGTCTCTGCCTCTGTCTCCGTCTCTGTCTCTGTCTCATTCTTTGTCTCCGTCTCTGTCTCTCTCTCTGTATCGGTCTATGTCTGTGTCTCTGTCCCCGTATATGTCTCTGTCTCTGCCGCTGTCTCTGTCTCTGTCTCTGTCTCTGCCTCTGTCTCCGTCTCTGTCTCTGTCTCTGTCTCTGTCTCTGTCTCTGTCTCTGTCTCTGTCTCTGTCTCTGTTTCTGTCTCTGTCTCTGTCTCTGTCTCTGTCCCTGGCTCTCTCTCTGCCTCTGTCTCCGTCTCTGACTCTGTCTCTGTCTCTATCTCTGTCTCTGTCTCTGGCTCTGTCTCTGTCTCTGTCTCTGTCTCTGTCTCTGTCTCTGTCTCTGTCTCTGTCTCTGTCTCTGTCTCTGTCTCTGTCTCTGTCTCTGTCTCTGTCTCTGTCTCTCTCGCTGTCTCTCCCTCTGTCTCTGTCTCCGTCTCTGTCCCTGGCTCTGTCTCTGCCTCTGTCTCCGTCTCTGTCTCTGTCTCGGTCTTTGTCTCCGTCTCTGTCTCTGTCTCTGTCTCTATCTCCGTCTATGTCTCTGTCTCTGTCTCTGTCTCTGTCTCTGTCTCTGCCACTGTCTCTGTCTCTGTCTCCGTCTCTGTCTCTGTCTCTGTCTCTGTCTCTGTCGCTGTCTCTGTCTCTGTTTCTGTCTCTGTCTCTGTCTCTGTCTCTGTCTCTGTCTCTGTTTCTGTCTCTGTCTCTGTCTCTGTCTGTGTATCTGCCTCTGTCTCTGTCTCTGTCTCTGTATCCGTCTCTGTGTCTGTCTCTGTCTCTGTCTGAGACTCTGCCTCTGTCTCTGTCTCTGTCTCTGTCTCTGTCGCTGTTTCTCCCTCTGTCTCTGTCTCTGTCTCTGTCGCTGTTTCTCCCTCTGTCTCTGTCTCTGTCTCTGTCCCTGGCTCTCTCTCTGCCTCTGTCTCCGTCTCTGACTCTGTCTCTGTCTCTGTCCCTGTCTCTGTCTCTGTCTCTGTCTCTGCCTCTGTCTCTGTGTCTGTCTGCGTCTCTGTCTCTGTCTGTGTCTCTGCCTCTGTCTCGGTCTTTGTCTCCGTCTCTGTCTCTGTCTCTGTCCCTGTCTCTGTCCCTGTCTCTGCCTCTGTCTCTGTCTCTGTCTCTGTCTCTGTCTCTGTCTCTGTCTCTGTCTCTGTCTCCGTCTCTGTCTCTGTCTCTGTCTCTGTCTCTGTCTCTGTCTCTGTCTCTGTCTCTGTCTCTGTTTCTGTCTCTGTCTCTCTCGCTGTCTCTCCCGCTGTCTCTGTCTCCGTCTCTGTCCCTGGCTCTGTCTCTGCCTCTGTCTCCGTCTCTGTCTCTGTCTCGGTCTTTGTCTCCGTCTCTGTCTCCGTCTCTGTCTCTGTCTCTGTCTCTGTCTCTATCTCCGTCTATGTCTCTGTCTCTGTCTCTGTCTCTATCTCCGTCTATGTCTCTGTCTCTGTTTCTGTCTCTGTCTCTGTCTCTGTCTGTGTATCTGCCTCTGTCTCGGTCTTTGTATCCGTCTCTGTCTCTGTCTCTGTCTCTGTCTCTGTCTCTGTCGCTGTTTCTCCCTCTGTCTCTGTCTCTGTCTCTGTCCCTGGCTCTCTCTCTGCCTCTGTCTCCGTCTCTGACTCTGTCTCTGTCTCTGTCCCTGTCTCTGTCTCTGTCTCTGTCTCTGCCTCTGTCTCTGTGTCTGTCTGCGTCTCTGTCTCTGTCTGTGTCTCTGCCTCTGTCTCGGTCTTTGTCTCCGTCTCTGTCTCTGTCTCTGTCCCTGTCTCTGTCTCTGTCTCTGTCTCTGTCTCTGTCTCTGTCTCTGTCTCTGTCTCTGTCTCTGTCTCTGTCTCTGTCTCTGTCTCTGTCTCTGTCTCTGTCTCTGTCTCTGTCTCTGTCTCTGTCTCTGTCTCTGTCTCTGCCTCTGTCTCTGCCTCTGTCTCTGTCTCTGTCTCTGTTTCTGTCTCTGTCTCTGTCTCTGTCTGTGTATCTGCCTCTGTCTCTGTCTTTGTATCCGTCTCTGTCTCTGTCTCTGTCTCTGTCTGAGACTCTGCCTCTGTCTCTGTCTCTGTCTCTGTCTCTGTCGCTGTTTCTCCCTCTGTCTCTGTCTCTGTCTCTGTCGCTGTTTCTCCCTCTGTCTCTGTCTCTGTCTCTGTCCCTGGCTCTCTCTCTGCCTCTGTCTCCGTCTCTGATTCTGTCTCTGTCTCTGTCCCTGTCTCTGTCTCTGTCTCTGTCTCTGCCTCTGTCTCTGTGTCTGTCTGCGTCTCTGTCTCTGTCTGAGTCTCTGCCTCTGTCTCGGTCTTTGTCTCCGTCTCTGTCTCTGTCTCTGTCCCTGTCTCTGTCCCTGTCTCTGTCTCTGTCTCTGTCTCTGTCTCTGTCTCTGTCTCTGTCTCTGTCTCTGTGTCTGCCTCTGTCTCTGTCTCTGTCTCTGTCTCTGTCTCTGTCTCTGTCTCTGTCTCTGTCTCTGTCTCTGTCTCTGTCTCTGTCTCTGTCTCTGTCTCTGTCTCCGACTCTGTCTCTGTCTCTGTGTCTATCTCTGCCTCTGTCTCTGTCTCTGTCTCTGTCTCTGTCTCCGTCTCTGTCTCTGTCTCTGCCTCTGTCTCTGTCTCTGTCTCTGTCTCTGTCTCTGTCTCTGTCTCTGTCTCTGTCGCTGTCTCTGTCTCTGTCTCTGTTTCTGTCTCTGTCTCTCTCGCTGTCTCTCCCGCTGTCTCTGTCTCCGTCTCTGTCCCTGGCTCTGTCTCTGCCTCTGTCTCCGTCTCTGTCTCTGTCTCGGTCTTTGTCTCCGTCTCTGTCTCCGTCTCTGTCTCTGTCTCTGTCTCTATCTCCGTCTATGTCTCTGTCTCTGTCTCTGTCTCTGTCTCTGTCTCTGTCTCTGTCTCTGCCACTCTCTCTGTCTCTGTCTCTGTCTCTGTCTCTGTCTCTGTCTCTGTCTCTGTCTCTGTCTCTGTCTCTGTCTCTGTCTCTGTCTCTGTCGCTGTCTCTGTCTCTGTTTCTGTCTCTGTTTCTGTCTCTGTCTCTGTCTCTGTCTCTGTCTCTGTCTCTGTCTCTGTTTCTGTCTCTGTCTCTGTCTCTGTCTGTGTATCTGCCTCTGTCTCGGTCTTTGTATCCGTCTCTGTCTCTGTCTCTGTCTCTGTCTGAGACTCTGCCTCTGTCTCTGTCTCTGTCTCTGTCTCTGTCTCTGTCTCTGTCTCTGTCTCTGTCTCTGTCTCTGTCTCTGTCTCTGTCTCTGTCTCCGACTCTGTCTCTGTCTCTGTGTCTATCTCTGCCTCTGTCTCTGTCTCTGTCTCTGTCTCTGTCTCCGTCTCTGTCTCTGTCTCTGTCTCTGTCTCTGTCTCTGTCTCTGTCTCTGTCTCTGTCGCTGTCTCTGTCTCTGTCTCTGTTTCTGTCTCTGTCTCTCTCGCTGTCTCTCCCGCTGTCTCTGTCTCCGTCTCTGTCCCTGGCTCTGTCTCTGCCTCTGTCTCCGTCTCTGTCTCTGTCTCGGTCTTTGTCTCCGTCTCTGTCTCCGTCTCTGTCTCCGTCTCTGTCTCTGCCTCTGTCTCTATCTCCGTCTATGTCTCTGCCTCTGTCTCTGTCTCTGTCTCTGTCTCTGCCACTCTCTCTGTCTCTGTCTCTGTCTCTGTCTCTGTCTCTGTCTCTGTCTCTGTCTCTGTCGCTGTCTCTGTCTCTGTTTCTGTCTCTGTTTCTGTCTCTGTCTCTGTCTCTGTCTCTGTCTCTGTCTCTGTCTCTGTCTCTGTTTCTGTCTCTGTCTCTGTCTCTGTCTGTGTATCTGCCTCTGTCTCGGTCTTTGTATCCGTCTCTGTCTCTGTCTCTGTCTCTGTCTGAGACTCTGCCTCTGTCTCTGTCTCTGTCTCTGTCTCTGTCTCTGTCGCTGTTTCTCCCCCTGTCTCTGTCTCTGTCTCTGTCCCTGGCTCTCTCTCTGCCTCTGTCTCCGTCTCTGACTCTGTCTCTGTCTCTGTCTCTGTCTCTGTCTCTGTCTCTGTCTCTGTCTCTGTCTCTGTCTCTGTCTCTGCCTCTGTCTCTGTGTCTGTCTCTGTCTCAGTCTCTGTCTCTGTGTCTATCTCTGCCCCTGTCTCTGCCACTGTCTCTGTCTCTGTCTCTGTCTCTGTCTCTGTCTCTGTCTCTGTCTCTGTCGCTGTCTCTGTCTCTGTTTCTGTCTCTGTCTCTGTCTCTGTCTCTGTCTCTGTCTCTGTTTCTGTCTCTGTCTCTGTCTCTGTCTGTGTATCTGCCTCTGTCTCGGTCTTTGTATCCGTCTCTGTCTCTGTCTCTGTCTCTGTCTCTGTCGCTGTTTCTCCCTCTGTCTCTGTCTCTGTCTCTGTCCCTGGCTCTCTCTCTGCCTCTGTCTCCGTCTCTGACTCTGTCTCTGTCTCTGTCCATGTCTCTGTCTCTGTCTCTGTCTCTGCCTCTGTCTCTGTGTCTGTCTGCGTCTCTGTCTCTGTCTGTGTCTCTGCCTCTGTCTCGGTCTTTGTCTCCGTCTCTGTCTCTGTCTCTGTCCCTGTCTCTGTCTCTGTCTCTGTCTCTGTCTCTGTCTCTGTCTCTGTCTCTGTCTCTGTCTCTGTCTCTGTCTCTGTCTCTGTCTCTGTCTCTGTCTCTGTCTCTGTCTCTGTCTCTGTCTCTGTCTCTGTCTCTGTCTCTGTCTCTGTCTCTGTCTCTGTCTCTGTCTCTGTCTCTGTCTCTGTCTCTGTCTCTGTCTCTGTCTCTGTCTCTGTCTCTGTCTCTTTCTCCGTCTCTGTCTCTGCCGCTGTCTCTGCAACTGTCTCCGTCTCTGTCTCTCTCTCATTCTTTGTCTCCGTCTCTGTCTCTGTCTCTGTCTCTGTATCTGTCTATGTCTGTGTCTCTGTCACCGTATCTGTCTCTGTCTCTGCCGCTGTCTCTGTCTCTGTCTCTGTCTCTGTCTCTGTCTCTGTCTCTGTCTCTGTCTCTGCCTCTGTCTCTGTCTCTGTCTGTGTCTCTGTCTCTGTCTCCGTCTCTGTCTCTGCCGCTGTCTCTGCCTCTGTCTCCGTCTCTGTCTCTGTCTCATTCTTTGTCTCCGTCTCTGTCTCTCTCTCTGTATCGGTCTATGTCTGTGTCTCTGTCCCCGTATATGTCTCTGTCTCTGCCGCTGTCTCTGTCTCTGTCTCTGTCTCTGCCTCTGTCTCCGTCTCTGTCTCTGTCTCTGTCTCTGTCTCTGTCTCTGTCTCTGTCTCTGTCTCTGTCTCTGTTTCTGTCTCTGTCTCTGTCTCTGTCTCTGTCCCTGGCTCTCTCTCTGCCTCTGTCTCCGTCTCTGACTCTGTCTCTGTCTCTATCTCTGTCTCTGTCTCTGGCTCTGTCTCTGTCTCTGTCTCTGTCTCTGTCTCTGTCTCTGTCTCTGTCTCTGTCTCTGTCTCTGTCTCTGTCTCTGTCTCTGTCTCTGTCTCTGTCTCTGTCTCTGTCTCTGTCTCTCTCGCTGTCTCTCCCTCTGTCTCTGTCTCCGTCTCTGTCCCTGGCTCTGTCTCTGCCTCTGTCTCCGTCTCTGTCTCTGTCTCGGTCTTTGTCTCCGTCTCTGTCTCTGCCTCTGTCTCTATCTCCGTCTATGTCTCTGCCTCTGTCTCTGTCTCTGTCTCTGTCTCTGCCACTCTCTCTGTCTCTGTCTCCGTCTCTGTCTCTGTCTCTGTCTCTGTCTCTGTCGCTGTCTCTGTCTCTGTTTCCGTCTCTGTTTCTGTCTCTGTCTCTGTCTCTGTCTCTGTCTCTGTCTCTGTCTCTGTCTCTGTTTCTGTCTCTGTCTCTGTCTCTGTCTGTGTATCTGCCTCTGTCTCGGTCTTTGTATCCGTCTCTGTCTCTGTCTCTGTCTCTGTCTGAGACTCTGCCTCTGTCTCTGTCTCTGTCTCTGTCTCTGTCTCTGTCTCTGTCTCTGTCGCTGTTTCTCCCCCTGTCTCTGTCTCTGTCTCTGTCCCTGGCTCTCTCTCTGCCTCTGTCTCCGTCTCTGACTCTGTCTCTGTCTCTGTCTCTGTCTCTGTCTCTGTCTCTGTCTCTGTCTCTGTCTCTGTCTCTGCCTCTGTCTCTGTGTCTGTCTCTGTCTCAGTCTCTGTCTCTGTGTCTATCTCTGCCCCTGTCTCTGCCACTGTCTCTGTCTCTGTCTCTGTCTCTGTCTCTGTCTCTGTCTCTGTCTCTGTCGCTGTCTCTGTCTCTGTTTCTGTCTCTGTCTCTGTCTCTGTCTCTGTCTCTGTCTCTGTTTCTGTCTCTGTCTCTGTCTCTGTCTGTGTATCTGCCTCTGTCTCGGTCTTTGTATCCGTCTCTGTCTCTGTCTCTGTCTCTGTCTCTGTCGCTGTTTCTCCCTCTGTCTCTGTCTCTGTCTCTGTCCCTGGCTCTCTCTCTGCCTCTGTCTCCGTCTCTGACTCTGTCTCTGTCTCTGTCCATGTCTCTGTCTCTGTCTCTGTCTCTGCCTCTGTCTCTGTGTCTGTCTGCGTCTCTGTCTCTGTCTGTGTCTCTGCCTCTGTCTCGGTCTTTGTCTCCGTCTCTGTCTCTGTCTCTGTCCCTGTCTCTGTCTCTGTCTCTGTCTCTGTCTCTGTCTCTGTCTCTGTCTCTGTCTCTGTCTCTGTCTCTGTCTCTGTCTCTGTCTCTGTCTCTGTCTCTGTCTCTGTCTCTGTCTCTGTCTCTGTCTCTGTCTCTGTCTCTGTCTCTGTCTCTGTCTCTGTCTCTGTCTCTGTCTCTGTCTCTGTCTCTGTCTCTGTCTCTTTCTCCGTCTCTGTCTCTGCCGCTGTCTCTGCAACTGTCTCCGTCTCTGTCTCTCTCTCATTCTTTGTCTCCGTCTCTGTCTCTGTCTCTGTCTCTGTATCTGTCTATGTCTGTGTCTCTGTCACCGTATCTGTCTCTGTCTCTGCCGCTGTCTCTGTCTCTGTCTCTGTCTCTGTCTCTGTCTCTGTCTCTGTCTCTGTCTCTGCCTCTGTCTCTGTCTCTGTCTGTGTCTCTGTCTCTGTCTCCGTCTCTGTCTCTGCCGCTGTCTCTGCCTCTGTCTCCGTCTCTGTCTCTGTCTCATTCTTTGTCTCCGTCTCTGTCTCTCTCTCTGTATCGGTCTATGTCTGTGTCTCTGTCCCCGTATATGTCTCTGTCTCTGCCGCTGTCTCTGTCTCTGTCTCTGTCTCTGCCTCTGTCTCCGTCTCTGTCTCTGTCTCTGTCTCTGTCTCTGTCTCTGTCTCTGTCTCTGTCTCTGTCTCTGTTTCTGTCTCTGTCTCTGTCTCTGTCTCTGTCCCTGGCTCTCTCTCTGCCTCTGTCTCCGTCTCTGACTCTGTCTCTGTCTCTATCTCTGTCTCTGTCTCTGGCTCTGTCTCTGTCTCTGTCTCTGTCTCTGTCTCTGTCTCTGTCTCTGTCTCTGTCTCTGTCTCTGTCTCTGTCTCTGTCTCTGTCTCTGTCTCTGTCTCTGTCTCTCTCGCTGTCTCTCCCTCTGTCTCTGTCTCCGTCTCTGTCCCTGGCTCTGTCTCTGCCTCTGTCTCCGTCTCTGTCTCTGTCTCGGTCTTTGTCTCCGTCTCTGTCTCTGTCTCTGTCTCTATCTCCGTCTATGTCTCTGTCTCTGTCTCTGTCTCTGTCTCTGTCTCTGCCACTGTCTCTGTCTCTGTCTCCGTCTCTGTCTCTGTCTCTGTCTCTGTCGCTGTCTCTGTCTCTGTTTCTGTCTCTGTCTCTGTCTCTGTCTCTGTCTCTGTCTCTGTTTCTGTCTCTGTCTCTGTCTCTGTCTGTGTATCTGCCTCTGTCTCTGTCTCTGTCTCTGTATCCGTCTCTGTGTCTGTCTCTGTCTCTGTCTGAGACTCTGCCTCTGTCTCTGTCTCTGTCTCTGTCTCTGTCGCTGTTTCTCCCTCTGTCTCTGTCTCTGTCTCTGTCGCTGTTTCTCCCTCTGTCTCTGTCTCTGTCTCTGTCCCTGGCTCTCTCTCTGCCTCTGTCTCCGTCTCTGACTCTGTCTCTGTCTCTGTCCCTGTCTCTGTCTCTGTCTCTGTCTCTGCCTCTGTCTCTGTGTCTGTCTGCGTCTCTGTCTCTGTCTGTGTCTCTGCCTCTGTCTCGGTCTTTGTCTCCGTCTCTGTCTCTGTCTCTGTCCCTGTCTCTGTCCCTGTCTCTGCCTCTGTCTCTGTCTCTGTCTCTGTCTCTGTCTCTGTCTCTGTCTCTGTCTCTGTCTCCGTCTCTGTCTCTGTCTCTGTCTCTGTCTCTGTCTCTGTCTCTGTCTCTGTCTCTGTCTCTGTCTCTGTCTCTGTCTCTGTTTCTGTCTCTGTCTCTCTCGCTGTCTCTCCCGCTGTCTCTGTCTCCGTCTCTGTCCCTGGCTCTGTCTCTGCCTCTGTCTCCGTCTCTGTCTCTGTCTCGGTCTTTGTCTCCGTCTCTGTCTCCGTCTCTGTCTCTGTCTCTGTCTCTATCTCCGTCTATGTCTCTGTCTCTGTTTCTGTCTCTGTCTCTGTCTCTGTCTGTGTATCTGCCTCTGTCTCGGTCTTTGTATCCGTCTCTGTCTCTGTCTCTGTCTCTGTCCCTGTCTCTGTCGCTGTTTCTCCCTCTGTCTCTGTCTCTGTCTCTGTCCCTGGCTCTCTCTCTGCCTCTGTCTCCGTCTCTGACTCTGTCTCTGTCTCTGTCTCTGTCTCTGTCTCTGTCTCTGTCTCTGTCTCTGTCTCTGTCTCTGTCTCTGTCTCTGTCTCTGTCTCTGCCTCTGTCTCTGTGTCTGTCTCTGTCTCAGTCTCTGTCTCTGTGTCTATCTCTGCCCCTGTCTCTGTCTCTGTCTCTGTCTCTGGCTCTGTCTCTGCCCCTGTCTCTGTCTCTGTTTCTGTCTCTGTCTCTGTCTCTGTTTCTGTCTCTGTCTCTGTCTCTGTCTCTGTCTCTGTCTCTGTCTCTGTCTCTGTCTCTGTCTCTGTTTCTGTCTCTGTCTCTCTCGCTGTCTCTCCCGCTGTCTCTGTCTCCGTCTCTGTCCCTGGCTCTGTCTCTGCCTCTGTCTCCGTCTCTGTCTCTGTCTCGGTCTTTGTCTCCGTCTCTGTCTCCGTCTCTGTCTCTGTCTCTGTCTCTATCTCCGTCTATGTCTCTGTCTCTGTTTCTGTCTCTGTCTCTGTCTCTGTCTGTGTATCTGCCTCTGTCTCGGTCTTTGTATCCGTCTCTGTCTCTGTCTCTGTCTCTGTCCCTGTCTCTGTCGCTGTTTCTCCCTCTGTCTCTGTCTCTGTCTCTGTCCCTGGCTCTCTCTCTGCCTCTGTCTCCGTCTCTGACTCTGTCTCTGTCTCTGTCTCTGTCTCTGTCTCTGTCTCTGTCTCTGTCTCTGCCACTGTCTCTGTCTCTGTCTCTGTCTCTGTCTCTGTCTCTGTCTCTGTCGCTGTCTCTGTCTCTGTTTCTGTCTCTGTCTCTGTCTCTGTCTCTGTCTCTGTCTCTGTCTCTGTCTCTGTCTCTGTCTCTGTTTCCGTCTCTGTCTCTGTCTCTGTCTGTGTATCTGCCTCTGTCTCGGTCTTTGTATCCGTCTCTGTCTCTGTCTCTGTCTCTGTCTGAGACTCTGCCTCTGTCTCTGTCTCTGTGTCTGTCTCTGTCTCTGTCGCTGTTTCGCCCTCTGTCTCTGTCTCTGTCTCTGTCCCTGGCTCTCTCTCTGCCTCTGTCTCCGTCTCTGACTCTGTCTCTGTCTCTGTCTCTGTCTCTGTCTCCGTCTCTGTCTCTGTCTCTGTCTCTGTCTCTGTCTCGGTCTCTGTCTCTGTCTCTGTCTCTGTCTTTGTCTCAGTCTCTGTCACTGTCTCTGTGTCTATCTCTGCATCTGACTCTGTCACTATATCCGTCTATGTCTCTGTCTCTGTCTCTGTCGCTGTCTCTCCCCCTGTCTCTGTCTCTGTCTCTGTCTCTGTCTCTGTCTCCGTCTCTGTCCCTGGCTCTGTCTCTGCCTCTGTCTCCGTCTCTGTCTCTGTCTCTGCCTCTGTCTCTGTCTCTATCTCCGTCTATGTCTCTGTCTCTGTCTCTGTCTCTGTCCCTGTCGCTGTCTCTCCCCCTGTCTCTGTCTCCGTCTCGGTCTCTGTCTCTGTCTCTATCTCCGTCTCTGTCTCTGTCGCTGTCTCTGCCTCTGTCTCCGTCTCTGTCTCCGTCTCGGTCTTTGTCTCCGTCTCTGTCTCTGTCTCTGTCGCTGTCTCTGTCTCGGTCTTTGTCTCCGTCTCTGTCCCTGTCTCTGTCTCTGTCTCTGTCTCTGCCTCTGTCTCTGTGTCTGTCTGCGTCTCTGTCTCTGTCTGTGTCTCTGCCTCTGTCTCGGTCTTTGTCTCCGTCTCTGTCTCTGTCTCTGTCCCTGTCTCTG
Source organism: Megachile willughbiella (assembly GCA_945859595.2). Lineage (NCBI taxonomy): Eukaryota > Metazoa > Arthropoda > Insecta > Hymenoptera > Megachilidae > Megachile > Megachile willughbiella. The sequence continues at coordinate 218,877 of CAMAOD020000147.1, forward strand.
TCTCTGTCTCTGTCTCTGTCTCTGTCTCTGTCTCTGTCTCTGTCTCTGTCTCTGTCTCTGTCTCTGTCTCTGTCTCTGTCTCTGTCTCTGTCTCTGTCTCTGTCTCTGTCTCTGTCTCTGTCTCTGCCTCTGTCTCTGTCTCTGTCTCTGTCTCTGTCTCTGTCTCTGTCTCTGTCTCTGTCTCCGTCTCTGTCTCTGTCTCTGTCTCTGTCTCTGCCTCTGTCTCTGTGTCTGTCTGCGTCTCTGTCTCTGTCTGAGTCTCTGCCTCTGTCTCGGTCTTTGTCTCCGTCTCTGTCTCTGTCTCTGTCCCTGTCTCTGTCCCTGTCTCTGTCTCTGTCTCTGTCTCTGTCTCTGTCTCTGTCTCTGTCTCTGTCTCTGTGTCTGCCTCTGTCTCTGTCTCTGTCTCTGTCTCTGTCTCTGTCTCTGTCTCTGTCTCTGTCTCTGTCTCTGTCTCTGTCTCTGTCTCTGTCTCTGTCTCCGACTCTGTCTCTGTCTCTGTGTCTATCTCTGCCTCTGTCTCTGTCTCTGTCTCTGTCTCTGTCTCCGTCTCTGTCTCTGTCTCTGCCTCTGTCTCTGTCTCTGTCTCTGTCTCTGTCTCTGTCTCTGTCTCTGTCTCTGTCGCTGTCTCTGTCTCTGTCTCTGTTTCTGTCTCTGTCTCTCTCGCTGTCTCTCCCGCTGTCTCTGTCTCCGTCTCTGTCCCTGGCTCTGTCTCTGCCTCTGTCTCCGTCTCTGTCTCTGTCTCGGTCTTTGTCTCCGTCTCTGTCTCCGTCTCTGTCTCTGTCTCTGTCTCTATCTCCGTCTATGTCTCTGTCTCTGTCTCTGTCTCTGTCTCTGTCTCTGTCTCTGTCTCTGCCACTCTCTCTGTCTCTGTCTCTGTCTCTGTCTCTGTCTCTGTCTCTGTCTCTGTCTCTGTCTCTGTCTCTGTCTCTGTCTCTGTCTCTGTCGCTGTCTCTGTCTCTGTTTCTGTCTCTGTTTCTGTCTCTGTCTCTGTCTCTGTCTCTGTCTCTGTCTCTGTCTCTGTTTCTGTCTCTGTCTCTGTCTCTGTCTGTGTATCTGCCTCTGTCTCGGTCTTTGTATCCGTCTCTGTCTCTGTCTCTGTCTCTGTCTGAGACTCTGCCTCTGTCTCTGTCTCTGTCTCTGTCTCTGTCTCTGTCTCTGTCGCTGTTTCTCCCTCTGTCTCTGTATCCGTCTCTGTCCCTGGCTCTCTCTCTGCCTCTGTCTCCGTCTATGACTCTGTCTCTGTCTCTGTCTCTGTCTCTGTCTCTGTCTCTGTCTCTGTCTCTGTCTCTGTCTCTGTCTCTGTCTCTGTCTCTGTCTCTGCCTCTGTCTCTGTGTCTGTCTCTGTCTCAGTCTCTGTCTCTGTGTCTATCTCTGCCCCTGTCTCTGTCTCTGTCTCTGTCTCTGGCTCTGTCTCTGCCTCTGTCTCTGTCTCTGTTTCTGTCTCTGTCTCTGTCTCTGTTTCTGTCTCTGTCTCTGTCTCTGTCTGTGTCCCTGCCTCTGTCTCGGTCTTTGTCTCCGTCTCTGTCTCTGTCTCTGTCTCTGTCTCTGTCTCTGTCTCTGTCTCTGTCTCTGTCTCTGTCTCTGTCTCTGTCTCTGTCTCTGTCTCTGTCTCTGTCTCTGTCTCTGTCTCTGTCTCTGTCTCTGTCTCTGTCTCTGTCTCTGTCTCTGTCTCTGTCTCTGTCTCTGTCTCTGTCTCTGTCTCTGTCTCTGTCTCTGTCTCTCTCGCTGTCTCTCCCTCTGTCTCTGTCTCCGTCTCTGTCCCTGGCTCTGTCTCTGCCTCTGTCTCCGTCTCTGTCTCTGTCTCGGTCTTTGTCTCCGTCTCTGTCTCCGTCTCTGTCTCTGTCTCTGTCTCTATCTCCGTCTATGTCTCTGTCTCTGTCTCTGTCTCTGTCTCTCTCGCTGTCTCTCCCTCTGTCTCTGTCTCCGTCTCTGTCCCTGGCTCTGTCTCTGCCTCTGTCTCCGTCTCTGTCTCTGTCTCGGTCTTTGTCTCCGTCTCGGTCTCCGTCTCTGTCTCTGTCTCTGTCTCTATCTCCGTCTATGTCTCTGTCTCTGTCTCTGTCTCTGTCTCTGTCTCTGCCACTGTCTCTGTCTCTGTCTCTGTCTCTGTCTCTGTCTCTGTCTCTGTCGCTGTCTCTGTCTCTGTTTCTGTCTCTGTCTCTGTCTCTGTCTCTGTCTCTGTCTCTGTCTCTGTCTCTGTCTCTGTTTCCGTCTCTGTCTCTGTCTCTGTCTGTGTATCTGCCTCTGTCTCGGTCTTTGTATCCGTCTCTGTCTCTGTCTCTGTCTCTGTCTGAGACTCTGCCTCTGTCTCTGTCTCTGTGTCTGTCTCTGTCTCTGTCGCTGTTTCGCCCTCTGTCTCTGTCTCTGTCTCTGTCTCTGTCCCTGGCTCTCTCTCTGCCTCTGTCTCCGTCTCTGACTCTGTCTCTGTCTCTGTCTCTGTCTCTGTCTCCGTCTCTGTCTCTGTCTCTGTCTCTGTCTCTGTCTCGGTCTCTGTCTCTGTCTCTGTCTCTGTCTTTGTCTCAGTCTCTGTCACTGTCTCTGTGTCTATCTCTGCATCTGACTCTGTCACTATATCCGTCTATGTCTCTGTCTCTGTCTCTGTCGCTGTCTCTCCCCCTGTCTCTGTCTCTGTCTCTGTCTCTGTCTCTGTCTCCGTCTCTGTCCCTGGCTCTGTCTCTGCCTCTGTCTCCGTCTCTGTCTCTGTCTCTGCCTCTGTCTCTGTCTCTATCTCCGTCTATGTCTCTGTCTCTGTCTCTGTCTCTGTCCCTGTCGCTGTCTCTCCCCCTGTCTCTGTCTCCGTCTCGGTCTCTGTCTCTGTCTCTATCTCCGTCTCTGTCTCTGTCGCTGTCTCTGCCTCTGTCTCCGTCTCTGTCTCTGTCTCGGTCTTTGTCTCCGTCTCTGTCTCTGTCTCTGTCGCTGTCTCTGTCTCGGTCTTTGTCTCCGTCTCTGTCTCTGTCTCTGTCTCTATCTCCGTCTATGTCTCTGTCTCTGTCTCTGTCTCTGTCTCTGTCTCTGTCTCTGTCTCTGCCACTGTCTCTGTCTCTGTCTCTGTCTCTGTCTCTGTCTCTGTCTCTGTCTCTGTCGCTGTCTCTGTCTCTGTTTCTGTCTCTGTCTCTGTCTCTGTCTCTGTCTCTGTCTCTGTCTCTGTCTCTGTCTCTGTCTCTGTCTCTGTCTCTGTTTCTGTCTCTGTCTCTGTCTCTGTCTGTGTATCTGCCTCTGTCTCGGTCTTTGTATCCGTCTCTGTCTCTGTCTCTGTCTCTGTCTGAGACTCTGCCTCTGTCTCTGTCTCTGTCTCTGTCTCTGTCGCTGTTTCTCCCTCTGTCTCTGTCTCTGTCTCTGTCCCTGGCTCTCTCTCTGCCTCTGTCTCCGTCTCTGACTCTGTCTCTGTCTCTGTCCCTGTCTCTGTCTCTGTCTCTGTCTCTGCCTCTGTCTCTGTGTCTGTCTGCGTCTCTGTCTCTGTCTGTGTCTCTGCCTCTGTCTCGGTCTTTGTCTCCGTCTCTGTCTCTGCCTCTGTCCCTGTCTCTGTCTCTGTCTCTGTCTCTGTCTCTGTCTCTGTCTCTGTCTCTGTCTCTGTCTCTGTCTCTGTCTCTGTCTCTGTCTCTGTCTCTGTCTCTGTCTCTGTCTCTGTCTCTGTCTCTGTCTCTGTCTCTGCCTCTGTCTCTGCCTCTGTCTCTGTCTCTGTCTCTGTCTCTCTCTCTGTCTCTGTCTCTGTCTCTGTCTCTGTCTCTGTCTCTGTCTCTTTCTCCGTCTCTGTCTCCGCCGCTGTCTCTGCAACTGTCTCCGTCTCTGTCTCTGTCTCATTCTTTGTCTCCGTCTCTGTCTCTGTCTCTGTCTCTGTATCTGTCTATGTCTGTGTCTCTGTCACCGTATCTGTCTCTGTCTCTGCCGCTGTCTCTGTCTCTGTCTCTGTCTCTGTCTCTGTCTCTGTCTCTGTCTCTGTCTCTGTCTCTGTCTCTGTCTCTGTCTCTGTCTCTGTCTCTGTCTCTGTCTCTGTCTTTGTCTTAGTCTCTGTCACTGTCTCTGTGTCTATCTCTGCATCTGACTCTGTCGCTGTCCCTGTCTATGTCTCTGTCTCTGTCTCCGTCTGCGTCTCTGTCTCTGTCTCTGTCTCTGTCTCTGTTTCTGTCTCTGTCTCTGTCTCTGTCTCTGTTTCTGTCTCTGTCTCTGTCTCTGTCTGTGTCTCTGTCTCTGTCTCTGTCTGTGTATCTGCCTCTGTCTCGGTCTTTGTATCCGTCTCTGTCTCTGTCTCTGTCTCTGTCTGAGACTCTGCCTCTGTCTCTGTCTCTGTCTCTGTCTCTGTCTCTGTCTCTGTCTCTGTCGCTGTTTCTCCCCCTGTCTCTGTCTCTGTCTCTGTCCCTGGCTCTCTCTCTGCCTCTGTCTCCGTCTCTGACTCTGTCTCTGTCTCTGTCTCTGTCTCTGTCTCTGTCTCTGTCTCTGTCTCTGTCTCTGTCTCTGTCTCTGCCTCTGTCTCTGTGTCTGTCTCTGTCTCAGTCTCTGTCTCTGTGTCTATCTCTGCCCCTGTCTCTGCCACTGTCTCTGTCTCTGTCTCTGTCTCTGTCTCTGTCTCTGTCTCTGTCTCTGTCGCTGTCTCTGTCTCTGTTTCTGTCTCTGTCTCTGTCTCTGTCTCTGTCTCTGTCTCTGTTTCTGTCTCTGTCTCTGTCTCTGTCTGTGTATCTGCCTCTGTCTCGGTCCTTGTATCCGTCTCTGTCTCTGTCTCTGTCTCTGTCTCTGTCGCTGTTTCTCCCTCTGTCTCTGTCTCTGTCTCTGTCCCTGGCTCTCTCTCTGCCTCTGTCTCCGTCTCTGACTCTGTCTCTGTCTCTGTCCATGTCTCTGTCTCTGTCTCTGTCTCTGCCTCTGTCTCTGTGTCTGTCTGCGTCTCTGTCTCTGTCTGTGTCTCTGCCTCTGTCTCGGTCTTTGTCTCCGTCTCTGTCTCTGTCTCTGTCCCTGTCTCTGTCTCTGTCTCTGTCTCTGTCTCTGTCTCTGTCTCTGTCTCTGTCTCTGTCTCTGTCTCTGTCTCTGTCTCTGTCTCTGTCTCTGTCTCTGTCTCTGTCTCTGTCTCTGTCTCTGTCTCTGTCTCTGTCTCTGTCTCTGTCTCTGTCTCTGTCTCTGTCTCTGTCTCTGTCTCTGTCTCTGTCTCTGTCTCTTTCTCCGTCTCTGTCTCTGCCGCTGTCTCTGCAACTGTCTCCGTCTCTGTCTCTCTCTCATTCTTTGTCTCCGTCTCTGTCTCTGTCTCTGTCTCTGTATCTGTCTATGTCTGTGTCTCTGTCACCGTATCTGTCTCTGTCTCTGCCGCTGTCTCTGTCTCTGTCTCTGTCTCTGTCTCTGTCTCTGTCTCTGTCTCTGTCTCTGCCTCTGTCTCTGTCTCTGTCTGTGTCTCTGTCTCTGTCTCCGTCTCTGTCTCTGCCGCTGTCTCTGCCTCTGTCTCCGTCTCTGTCTCTGTCTCATTCTTTGTCTCCGTCTCTGTCTCTCTCTCTGTATCGGTCTATGTCTGTGTATCTGTCCCCGTATATGTCTCTGTCTCTGCCGCTGTCTCTGTCTCTGTCTCTGTCTCTGCCTCTGTCTCCGTCTCTGTCTCTGTCTCTGTCTCTGTCTCTGTCTCTGTCTCTGTCTCTGTCTCTGTCTCTGTTTCTGTCTCTGTCTCTGTCTCTGTCTCTGTCCCTGGCTCTCTCTCTGCCTCTGTCTCCGTCTCTGACTCTGTCTCTGTCTCTATCTCTGTCTCTGTCTCTGGCTCTGTCTCTGTCTCTGTCTCTGTCTCTGTCTCTGTCTCTGTCTCTGTCTCTGTCTCTGTCTCTGTCTCTGTCTCTGTCTCTGTCTCTGTCTCTGTCTCTCTCGCTGTCTCTCCCTCTGTCTCTGTCTCCGTCTCTGTCCCTGGCTCTGTCTCTGCCTCTGTCTCCGTCTCTGTCTCTGTCTCGGTCTTTGTCTCCGTCTCTGTCTCTGTCTCTGTCTCTATCTCCGTCTATGTCTCTGTCTCTGTCTCTGTCTCTGTCTCTGTCTCTGCCACTGTCTCTGTCTCTGTCTCCGTCTCTGTCTCTGTCTCTGTCTCTGTCTCTGTCGCTGTCTCTGTCTCTGTTTCTGTCTCTGTCTCTGTCTCTGTCTCTGTCTCTGTCTCTGTTTCTGTCTCTGTCTCTGTCTCTGTCTGTGTATCTGCCTCTGTCTCTGTCTCTGTCTCTGTATCCGTCTCTGTCTCTGTCTCTGTCTCTGTCTGAGACTCTGCCTCTGTCTCTGTCTCTGTCTCTGTCTCTGTTGCTGTTTCTCCCTCTGTCTCTGTCTCTGTCTCTGTCGCTGTTTCTCCCTCTGTCTCTGTCTCTGTCTCTGTCCCTGGCTCTCTCTCTGCCTCTGTCTCCGTCTCTGACTCTGTCTCTGTCTCTGTCCCTGTCTCTGTCTCTGTCTCTGTCTCTGCCTCTGTCTCTGTGTCTGTCTGCGTCTCTGTCTCTGTCTGTGTCTCTGCCTCTGTCTCGGTCTTTGTCTCCGTCTCTGTCTCTGTCTCTGTCCCTGTCTCTGTCCCTGTCTCTGCCTCTGTCTCTGTCTCTGTCTCTGTCTCTGTCTCTGTCTCTGTCTCTGTCTCTGTCTCTGTCTCAGTCTCTGTCTCTGTCTCTGTCTCTGTCTCTGTCTCTGTCTCTGTCTCTGTCTCTGTCTCCGACTCTGTCTCTGTCTCTGTGTCTATCTCTGCCTCTGTCTCTGTCTCTGTCTCTGTCTCTGTCTCCGTCTCTGTCTCTGTCTCTGTCTCTGTCTCTGTCTCTGTCTCTGTCTCTGTCTCTGTCTCTGTCTCTGTCTCTGTTTCTGTCTCTGTCTCTCTCGCTGTCTCTCCCGCTGTCTCTGTCTCCGTCTCTGTCCCTGGCTCTGTCTCTGCCTCTGTCTCCGTCTCTGTCCCTGTCTCGGTCTTTGTCTCCGTCTCTGTCTCCGTCTCTGTCTCTGCCTCTGTCTCTATCTCCGTCTATGTCTCTGTCTCTGTCTCTGTCTCTGTCTCTGTCTCTGCCACTGTCTCTGTCTCTGTCTCTGTCTCTGTCTCTGTCTCTGTCTCTGTCTCTGTCGCTGTCTCTGTCTCTGTTTCTGTCTCTGTTTCTGTCTCTGTCTCTGTCTCTGTCTCTGTCTCTGTCTCTGTCTCTGTCTCTGTTTCTGTCTCTGTCTCTGTCTCTGTCTGTGTATCTGCCTCTGTCTCGGTCTTTGTATCCGTCTCTGTCTCTGTCTCTGTCTCTGTCCCTGTCTCTGTCGCTGTTTCTCCCTCTGTCTCTGTCTCTGTCTCTGTCCCTGGCTCTCTCTCTGCCTCTGTCTCCGTCTCTGACTCTGTCTCTGTCTCTGTCTCTGTCTCTGTCTCTGTCTCTGTCTCTGTCTCTGTCTCTGTCTCTGTCTCTGTCTCTGTCTCTGTCTCTGCCTCTGTCTCTGTGTCTGTCTCTGTCTCAGTCTCTGTCTCTGTGTCTATCTCTGCCCCTGTCTCTGTCTCTGTCTCTGTCTCTGGCTCTGTCTCTGCCCCTGTCTCTGTCTCTGTTTCTGTCTCTGTCTCTGTCTCTGTTTCTGTCTCTGTCTCTGTCTCTGTCTGTGTCTCTGCCTCTGTCTCGGTCTTTGTCTCCGTCTCTGTCTCTGTCTCTGTCTCTGTCTCTGTCTCTGTCTCAGTCTCTGTCTCTGTCTCTGTCTCTGTCTCTGTCTCTGTCTCTGTCTCTCTCGCTGTCTCTCCCTCTGTCTCTGTCTCCGTCTCTGTCCCTGGCTCTGTCTCTGCCTCTGTCTCCGTCTCTGTCTCTGTCTCGGTCTTTGTCTCCGTCTCGGTCTCCGTCTCTGTCTCTGTCTCTGTCTCTATCTCCGTCTATGTCTCTGTCTCTGTCTCTGTCTCTGTCTCTGTCTCTGCCACTGTCTCTGTCTCTGTCTCTGTCTCTGTCTCTGTCTCTGTCTCTGTCGCTGTCTCTGTCTCTGTTTCTGTCTCTGTCTCTGTCTCTGTCTCTGTCTCTGTCTCTGTCTCTGTCTCTGTCTCTGTCTCTGTTTCCGTCTCTGTCTCTGTCTCTGTCTGTGTATCTGCCTCTGTCTCGGTCTTTGTATCCGTCTCTGTCTCTGTCTCTGTCTCTGTCTGAGACTCTGCCTCTGTCTCTGTCTCTGTGTCTGTCTCTGTCTCTGTCGCTGTTTCGCCCTCTGTCTCTGTCTCTGTCTCTGTCCCTGGCTCTCTCTCTGCCTCTGTCTCCGTCTCTGACTCTGTCTCTGTCTCTGTCTCTGTCTCTGTCTCCGTCTCTGTCTCTGTCTCTGTCTCTGTCTCTGTCTCGGTCTCTGTCTCTGTCTCTGTCTCTGTCTTTGTCTCAGTCTCTGTCACTGTCTCTGTGTCTATCTCTGCATCTGACTCTGTCACTATATCCGTCTATGTCTCTGTCTCTGTCTCTGTCGCTGTCTCTCCCCCTGTCTCTGTCTCTGTCTCTGTCTCTGTCTCTGTCTCCGTCTCTGTCCCTGGCTCTGTCTCTGCCTCTGTCTCCGTCTCTGTCTCTGTCTCTGCCTCTGTCTCTGTCTCTATCTCCGTCTATGTCTCTGTCTCTGTCTCTGTCTCTGTCCCTGTCGCTGTCTCTCCCCCTGTCTCTGTCTCCGTCTCGGTCTCTGTCTCTGTCTCTATCTCCGTCTCTGTCTCTGTCGCTGTCTCTGCCTCTGTCTCCGTCTCTGTCTCCGTCTCGGTCTTTGTCTCCGTCTCTGTCTCTGTCTCTGTCGCTGTCTCTGTCTCGGTCTTTGTCTCCGTCTCTGTCTCTGTCTCTGTCTCTATCTCCGTCTATGTCTCTGTCTCTGTCTCTGTCTCTGTCTCTGTCTCTGTCTCTGCCACTGTCTCTGTCTCTGTCTCTGTCTCTGTCTCTGTCTCTGTCTCTGTCTCTGTCGCTGTCTCTGTCTCTGTTTCTGTCTCTGTCTCTGTCTCTGTCTCTGTCTCTGTCTCTGTCTCTGTCTCTGTCTCTGTCTCTGTCTCTGTCTCTGTTTCTGTCTCTGTCTCTGTCTCTGTCTGTGTATCTGCCTCTGTCTCGGTCTTTGTATCCGTCTCTGTCTCTGTCTCTGTCTCTGTCTGAGACTCTGCCTCTGTCTCTGTCTCTGTCGCTGTTTCTCCCTCTGTCTCTGTCTCTGTCTCTGTCCCTGGCTCTCTCTCTGCCTCTGTCTCCGTCTCTGACTCTGTCTCTGTCTCTGTCCCTGTCTCTGTCTCTGTCTCTGTCTCTGCCTCTGTCTCTGTGTCTGTCTGCGTCTCTGTCTCTGTCTGTGTCTCTGCCTCTGTCTCGGTCTTTGTCTCCGTCTCTGTCTCTGTCTCTGTCCCTGTCTCTGTCTCTGTCTCTGTCTCTGTCTCTGTCTCTGTCTCTGTCTCTGTCTCTGTCTCTGTCTCTGTCTCTGTCTCTGTCTCTGTCTCTGTCTCTGTCTCTGTCTCTGTCTCTGTCTCTGTCTCTGTCTCTGCCTCTGTCTCTGCCTCTGTCTCTGTCTCTGTCTCTGTTTCTGTCTCTGTCTCTGTCTCTGTCTGTGTATCTGCCTCTGTCTCTGTCTTTGTATCCGTCTCTGTCTCTGTCTCTGTCTCTGTCTGAGACTCTGCCTCTGTCTCTGTCTCTGTCTCTGTCTCTGTCGCTGTTTCTCCCTCTGTCTCTGTCTCTGTCTCTGTCGCTGTTTCTCCCTCTGTCTCTGTCTCTGTCTCTGTCCCTGGCTCTCTCTCTGCCTCTGTCTCCGTCTCTGATTCTGTCTCTGTCTCTGTCCCTGTCTCTGTCTCTGTCTCTGTCTCTGCCTCTGTCTCTGTGTCTGTCTGCGTCTCTGTCTCTGTCTGAGTCTCTGCCTCTGTCTCGGTCTTTGTCTCCGTCTCTGTCTCTGTCTCTGTCCCTGTCTCTGTCCCTGTCTCTGTCTCTGTCTCTGTCTCTGTCTCTGTCTCTGTCTCTGTCTCTGTCTCTGTGTCTGCCTCTGTCTCTGTCTCTGTCTCTGTCTCTGTCTCTGTCTCAGTCTCTGTCTCTGTCTCTGTCTCTGTCTCTGTCTCTGTCTCTGTCTCTGTCTCTGTCTCTGTCTCTGTCTCTGTCTCCGACTCTGTCTCTGTCTCTGTGTCTATCTCTGCCTCTGTCTCTGTCTCTGTCTCTGTCTCTGTCTCCGTCTCTGTCTCTGTCTCTGCCTCTGTCTCTGTCTCTGTCTCTGTCTCTGTCTCTGTCTCTGTCTCTGTCTCTGTCGCTGTCTCTGTCTCTGTCTCTGTTTCTGTCTCTGTCTCTCTCGCTGTCTCTCCCGCTGTCTCTGTCTCCGTCTCTGTCCCTGGCTCTGTCTCTGCCTCTGTCTCCGTCTCTGTCTCTGTCTCGGTCTTTGTCTCCGTCTCTGTCTCCGTCTCTGTCTCTGTCTCTGTCTCTATCTCCGTCTATGTCTCTGTCTCTGTCTCTGTCTCTGTCTCTGTCTCTGTCTCTGTCTCTGCCACTCTCTCTGTCTCTGTCTCTGTCTCTGTCTCTGTCTCTGTCTCTGTCTCTGTCTCTGTCTCTGTCTCTGTCGCTGTCTCTGTCTCTGTTTCTGTCTCTGTTTCTGTCTCTGTCTCTGTCTCTGTCTCTGTCTCTGTCTCTGTCTCTGTTTCTGTCTCTGTCTCTGTCTCTGTCTGTGTATCTGCCTCTGTCTCGGTCTTTGTATCCGTCTCTGTCTCTGTCTCTGTCTCTGTCTGAGACTCTGCCTCTGTCTCTGTCTCTGTCTCTGTCTCTGTCTCTGTCTCTGTCGCTGTTTCTCCCTCTGTCTCTGTATCCGTCTCTGTCCCTGGCTCTCTCTCTGCCTCTGTCTCCGTCTATGACTCTGTCTCTGTCTCTGTCTCTGTCTCTGTCTCTGTCTCTGTCTCTGTCTCTGTCTCTGTCTCTGTCTCTGTCTCTGTCTCTGCCTCTGTCTCTGTGTCTGTCTCTGTCTCAGTCTCTGTCTCTGTGTCTATCTCTGCCCCTGTCTCTGTCTCTGTCTCTGTCTCTGGCTCTGTCTCTGCCTCTGTCTCTGTCTCTGTTTCTGTCTCTGTCTCTGTCTCTGTTTCTGTCTCTGTCTCTGTCTCTGTCTGTGTCCCTGCCTCTGTCTCGGTCTTTGTCTCCGTCTCTGTCTCTGTCTCTGTCTCTGTCTCTGTCTCTGTCTCTGTCTCTGTCTCTGTCTCTGTCTCTGTCTCTGTCTCTGTCTCTGTCTCTGTCTCTGTCTCTGTCTCTGTCTCTGTCTCTGTCTCTGTCTCTGTCTCTGTCTCTGTCTCTGTCTCTGTCTCTCTCGCTGTCTCTCCCTCTGTCTCTGTCTCCGTCTCTGTCCCTGGCTCTGTCTCTGCCTCTGTCTCCGTCTCTGTCTCTGTCTCGGTCTTTGTCTCCGTCTCTGTCTCCGTCTCTGTCTCTGTCTCTGTCTCTATCTCCGTCTATGTCTCTGTCTCTGTCTCTGTCTCTGTCTCTCTCGCTGTCTCTCCCTCTGTCTCTGTCTCCGTCTCTGTCCCTGGCTCTGTCTCTGCCTCTGTCTCCGTCTCTGTCTCTGTCTCGGTCTTTGTCTCCGTCTCGGTCTCCGTCTCTGTCTCTGTCTCTGTCTCTATCTCCGTCTATGTCTCTGTCTCTGTCTCTGTCTCTGTCTCTGTCTCTGCCACTGTCTCTGTCTCTGTCTCTGTCTCTGTCTCTGTCTCTGTCTCTGTCGCTGTCTCTGTCTCTGTTTCTGTCTCTGTCTCTGTCTCTGTCTCTGTCTCTGTCTCTGTCTCTGTCTCTGTCTCTGTCTCTGTTTCCGTCTCTGTCTCTGTCTCTGTCTGTGTATCTGCCTCTGTCTCGGTCTTTGTATCCGTCTCTGTCTCTGTCTCTGTCTCTGTCTGAGACTCTGCCTCTGTCTCTGTCTCTGTGTCTGTCTCTGTCTCTGTCGCTGTTTCGCCCTCTGTCTCTGTCTCTGTCTCTGTCTCTGTCCCTGGCTCTCTCTCTGCCTCTGTCTCCGTCTCTGACTCTGTCTCTGTCTCTGTCTCTGTCTCTGTCTCCGTCTCTGTCTCTGTCTCTGTCTCTGTCTCTGTCTCGGTCTCTGTCTCTGTCTCTGTCTCTGTCTTTGTCTCAGTCTCTGTCACTGTCTCTGTGTCTATCTCTGCATCTGACTCTGTCACTATATCCGTCTATGTCTCTGTCTCTGTCTCTGTCGCTGTCTCTCCCCCTGTCTCTGTCTCTGTCTCTGTCTCTGTCTCTGTCTCCGTCTCTGTCCCTGGCTCTGTCTCTGCCTCTGTCTCCGTCTCTGTCTCTGTCTCTGCCTCTGTCTCTGTCTCTATCTCCGTCTATGTCTCTGTCTCTGTCTCTGTCTCTGTCCCTGTCGCTGTCTCTCCCCCTGTCTCTGTCTCCGTCTCGGTCTCTGTCTCTGTCTCTATCTCCGTCTCTGTCTCTGTCGCTGTCTCTGCCTCTGTCTCCGTCTCTGTCTCCGTCTCGGTCTTTGTCTCCGTCTCTGTCTCTGTCTCTGTCGCTGTCTCTGTCTCGGTCTTTGTCTCCGTCTCTGTCTCTGTCTCTGTCTCTATCTCCGTCTATGTCTCTGTCTCTGTCTCTGTCTCTGTCTCTGTCTCTGTCTCTGTCTCTGCCACTGTCTCTGTCTCTGTCTCTGTCTCTGTCTCTGTCTCTGTCTCTGTCTCTGTCGCTGTCTCTGTCTCTGTTTCTGTCTCTGTCTCTGTCTCTGTCTCTGTCTCTGTCTCTGTCTCTGTCTCTGTCTCTGTCTCTGTCTCTGTCTCTGTTTCTGTCTCTGTCTCTGTCTCTGTCTGTGTATCTGCCTCTGTCTCGGTCTTTGTATCCGTCTCTGTCTCTGTCTCTGTCTCTGTCTGAGACTCTGCCTCTGTCTCTGTCTCTGTCTCTGTCTCTGTCGCTGTTTCTCCCTCTGTCTCTGTCTCTGTCTCTGTCCCTGGCTCTCTCTCTGCCTCTGTCTCCGTCTCTGACTCTGTCTCTGTCTCTGTCCCTGTCTCTGTCTCTGTCTCTGTCTCTGCCTCTGTCTCTGTCTCTGTCTCTGTCTCCGACTCTGTCTCTGTCTCTGTGTCTATCTCTGCCTCTGTCTCTGTCTCTGTCTCTGTCTCTGTCTCCGTCTCTGTCTCTGTCTCTGTCTCTGTCTCTGTCTCTGTCTCTGTCTCTGTCTCTGTCTCTGTCTCTGTCTCTGTTTCTGTCTCTGTCTCTCTCGCTGTCTCTCCCGCTGTCTCTGTCTCCGTCTCTGTCCCTGGCTCTGTCTCTGCCTCTGTCTCCGTCTCTGTCTCTGTCTCGGTCTTTGTCTCCGTCTCTGTGTCCGTCTCTGTCTCTGCCTCTGTCTCTATCTCCGTCTATGTCTCTGTCTCTGTCTCTGTCTCTGTCTCTGTCTCTGTCTCTGTCTCTGTCTCTGTCTCTGTCTCTGACTCTGTCTCTGTCTCTGTCTCAGTCTCTGTCTCTGTCTCTGTCTCTGTCTCTGTCTCTGTCTCTGTCTCTGTCTCTGTCTCCGACTCTGTCTCTGTCTCTGTGTCTATCTCTGCCTCTGTCTCTGTCTCTGTCTCTGTCTCTGTCTCCGTCTCTGTCTCTGTCTCTGTCTCTGTCTCTGTCTCTGTCTCTGTCTCTGTCTCTGTCTCTGTCTCTGTCTCTGTTTCTGTCTCTGTCTCTCTCGCTGTCTCTCCCGCTGTCTCTGTCTCCGTCTCTGTCCCTGGCTCTGTCTCTGCCTCTGTCTCCGTCTCTGTCTCTGTCTCGGTCTTTGTCTCCGTCTCTGTCTCCGTCTCTGTCTCTGCCTCTGTCTCTATCTCCGTCTATGTCTCTGTCTCTGTCTCTGTCTCTGTCTCTGTCTCTGCCACTGTCTCTGTCTCTGTCTCTGTCTCTGTCTCTGTCTCTGTCTCTGTCTCTGTCGCTGTCTCTGTCTCTGTTTCTGTCTCTGTTTCTGTCTCTGTCTCTGTCTCTGTCTCTGTCTCTGTCTCTGTCTCTGTCTCTGTTTCTGTCTCTGTCTCTGTCTCTGTCTGTGTATCTGCCTCTGTCTCGGTCTTTGTATCCGTCTCTGTCTCTGTCTCTGTCTCTGTCCCTGTCTCTGTCGCTGTTTCTCCCTCTGTCTCTGTCTCTGTCTCTGTCCCTGGCTCTCTCTCTGCCTCTGTCTCCGTCTCTGACTCTGTCTCTGTCTCTGTCTCTGTCTCTGTCTCTGTCTCTGTCTCTGTCTCTGTCTCTGTCTCTGTCTCTGTCTCTGTCTCTGTCTCTGTCTCTGCCTCTGTCTCTGTGTCTGTCTCTGTCTCAGTCTCTGTCTCTGTGTCTATCTCTGCCCCTGTCTCTGTCTCTGTCTCTGTCTCTGGCTCTGTCTCTGCCCCTGTCTCTGTCTCTGTTTCTGTCTCTGTCTCTGTCTCTGTTTCTGTCTCTGTCTCTGTCTCTGTCTGTGTCTCTGCCTCTGTCTCGGTCTTTGTCTCCGTCTCTGTCTCTGTCTCTGTCTCTGTCTCTGTCTCTGTCTCAGTCTCTGTCTCTGTCTCTGTCTCTGTCTCTGTCTCTGTCTCTGTCTCTCTCGCTGTCTCTCCCTCTGTCTCTGTCTCCGTCTCTGTCCCTGGCTCTGTCTCTGCCTCTGTCTCCGTCTCTGTCTCTGTCTCGGTCTTTGTCTCCGTCTCGGTCTCCGTCTCTGTCTCTGTCTCTGTCTCTATCTCCGTCTATGTCTCTGTCTCTGTCTCTGTCTCTGTCTCTGTCTCTGCCACTGTCTCTGTCTCTGTCTCTGTCTCTGTCTCTGTCTCTGTCTCTGTCGCTGTCTCTGTCTCTGTTTCTGTCTCTGTCTCTGTCTCTGTCTCTGTCTCTGTCTCTGTCTCTGTCTCTGTCTCTGTCTCTGTTTCCGTCTCTGTCTCTGTCTCTGTCTGTGTATCTGCCTCTGTCTCGGTCTTTGTATCCGTCTCTGTCTCTGTCTCTGTCTCTGTCTGAGACTCTGCCTCTGTCTCTGTCTCTGTGTCTGTCTCTGTCTCTGTCGCTGTTTCGCCCTCTGTCTCTGTCTCTGTCTCTGTCCCTGGCTCTCTCTCTGCCTCTGTCTCCGTCTCTGACTCTGTCTCTGTCTCTGTCTCTGTCTCTGTCTCCGTCTCTGTCTCTGTCTCTGTCTCTGTCTCTGTCTCGGTCTCTGTCTCTGTCTCTGTCTCTGTCTTTGTCTCAGTCTCTGTCACTGTCTCTGTGTCTATCTCTGCATCTGACTCTGTCACTATATCCGTCTATGTCTCTGTCTCTGTCTCTGTCGCTGTCTCTCCCCCTGTCTCTGTCTCTGTCTCTGTCTCTGTCTCTGTCTCCGTCTCTGTCCCTGGCTCTGTCTCTGCCTCTGTCTCCGTCTCTGTCTCTGTCTCTGCCTCTGTCTCTGTCTCTATCTCCGTCTATGTCTCTGTCTCTGTCTCTGTCTCTGTCCCTGTCGCTGTCTCTCCCCCTGTCTCTGTCTCCGTCTCGGTCTCTGTCTCTGTCTCTATCTCCGTCTCTGTCTCTGTCGCTGTCTCTGCCTCTGTCTCCGTCTCTGTCTCCGTCTCGGTCTTTGTCTCCGTCTCTGTCTCTGTCTCTGTCGCTGTCTCTGTCTCGGTCTTTGTCTCCGTCTCTGTCTCTGTCTCTGTCTCTATCTCCGTCTATGTCTCTGTCTCTGTCTCTGTCTCTGTCTCTGTCTCTGTCTCTGCCACTGTCTCTGTCTCTGTCTCTGTCTCTGTCTCTGTCTCTGTCTCTGTCTCTGTCGCTGTCTCTGTCTCTGTTTCTGTCTCTGTCTCTGTCTCTGTCTCTGTCTCTGTCTCTGTCTCTGTCTCTGTCTCTGTCTCTGTCTCTGTCTCTGTTTCTGTCTCTGTCTCTGTCTCTGTCTGTGTATCTGCCTCTGTCTCGGTCTTTGTATCCGTCTCTGTCTCTGTCTCTGTCTCTGTCTGAGACTCTGCCTCTGTCTCTGTCTCTGTCGCTGTTTCTCCCTCTGTCTCTGTCTCTGTCTCTGTCCCTGGCTCTCTCTCTGCCTCTGTCTCCGTCTCTGACTCTGTCTCTGTCTCTGTCCCTGTCTCTGTCTCTGTCTCTGTCTCTGCCTCTGTCTCTGTGTCTGTCTGCGTCTCTGTCTCTGTCTGTGTCTCTGCCTCTGTCTCGGTCTTTGTCTCCGTCTCTGTCTCTGTCTCTGTCCCTGTCTCTGTCTCTGTCTCTGTCTCTGTCTCTGTCTCTGTCTCTGTCTCTGTCTCTGTCTCTGTCTCTGTCTCTGTCTCTGTCTCTGTCTCTGTCTCTGTCTCTGTCTCTGTCTCTGTCTCTGTCTCTGTCTCTGCCTCTGTCTCTGCCTCTGTCTCTGTCTCTGTCTCTGTTTCTGTCTCTGTCTCTGTCTCTGTCTGTGTATCTGCCTCTGTCTCTGTCTTTGTATCCGTCTCTGTCTCTGTCTCTGTCTCTGTCTGAGACTCTGCCTCTGTCTCTGTCTCTGTCTCTGTCTCTGTCGCTGTTTCTCCCTCTGTCTCTGTCTCTGTCTCTGTCGCTGTTTCTCCCTCTGTCTCTGTCTCTGTCTCTGTCCCTGGCTCTCTCTCTGCCTCTGTCTCCGTCTCTGATTCTGTCTCTGTCTCTGTCCCTGTCTCTGTCTCTGTCTCTGTCTCTGCCTCTGTCTCTGTGTCTGTCTGCGTCTCTGTCTCTGTCTGAGTCTCTGCCTCTGTCTCGGTCTTTGTCTCCGTCTCTGTCTCTGTCTCTGTCCCTGTCTCTGTCCCTGTCTCTGTCTCTGTCTCTGTCTCTGTCTCTGTCTCTGTCTCTGTCTCTGTCTCTGTGTCTGCCTCTGTCTCTGTCTCTGTCTCTGTCTCTGTCTCTGTCTCAGTCTCTGTCTCTGTCTCTGTCTCTGTCTCTGTCTCTGTCTCTGTCTCTGTCTCTGTCTCTGTCTCCGACTCTGTCTCTGTCTCTGTGTCTATCTCTGCCTCTGTCTCTGTCTCTGTCTCTGTCTCTGTCTCCGTCTCTGTCTCTGTCTCTGCCTCTGTCTCTGTCTCTGTCTCTGTCTCTGTCTCTGTCTCTGTCTCTGTCTCTGTCGCTGTCTCTGTCTCTGTCTCTGTTTCTGTCTCTGTCTCTCTCGCTGTCTCTCCCGCTGTCTCTGTCTCCGTCTCTGTCCCTGGCTCTGTCTCTGCCTCTGTCTCCGTCTCTGTCTCTGTCTCGGTCTTTGTCTCCGTCTCTGTCTCCGTCTCTGTCTCTGTCTCTGTCTCTATCCCCGTCTATGTCTCTGTCTCTGTCTCTGTCTCTGTCTCTGTCTCTGTCTCTGTCTCTGCCACTCTCTCTGTCTCTGTCTCTGTCTCTGTCTCTGTCTCTGTCTCTGTCTCTGTCTCTGTCTCTGTCTCTGTCGCTGTCTCTGTCTCTGTTTCTGTCTCTGTTTCTGTCTCTGTCTCTGTCTCTGTCTCTGTCTCTGTCTCTGTCTCTGTTTCTGTCTCTGTCTCTGTCTCTGTCTGTGTATCTGCCTCTGTCTCGGTCTTTGTATCCGTCTCTGTCTCTGTCTCTGTCTCTGTCTGAGACTCTGCCTCTGTCTCTGTCTCTGTCTCTGTCTCTGTCTCTGTCTCTGTCGCTGTTTCTCCCTCTGTCTCTGTATCCGTCTCTGTCCCTGGCTCTCTCTCTGCCTCTGTCTCCGTCTATGACTCTGTCTCTGTCTCTGTCTCTGTCTCTGTCTCTGTCTCTGTCTCTGTCTCTGTCTCTGTCTCTGTCTCTGTCTCTGTCTCTGCCTCTGTCTCTGTGTCTGTCTCTGTCTCAGTCTCTGTCTCTGTGTCTATCTCTGCCCCTGTCTCTGTCTCTGTCTCTGTCTCTGGCTCTGTCTCTGCCTCTGTCTCTGTCTCTGTTTCTGTCTCTGTCTCTGTCTCTGTTTCTGTCTCTGTCTCTGTCTCTGTCTGTGTCCCTGCCTCTGTCTCGGTCTTTGTCTCCGTCTCTGTCTCTGTCTCTGTCTCTGTCTCTGTCTCTGTCTCTGTCTCTGTCTCTGTCTCTGTCTCTGTCTCTGTCTCTGTCTCTGTCTCTGTCTCTGTCTCTGTCTCTGTCTCTGTCTCTGTCTCTGTCTCTGTCTCTGTCTCTGTCTCTGTCTCTCTCGCTGTCTCTCCCTCTGTCTCTGTCTCCGTCTCTGTCCCTGGCTCTGTCTCTGCCTCTGTCTCCGTCTCTGTCTCTGTCTCGGTCTTTGTCTCCGTCTCTGTCTCCGTCTCTGTCTCTGTCTCTGTCTCTATCTCCGTCTATGTCTCTGTCTCTGTCTCTGTCTCTGTCTCTCTCGCTGTCTCTCCCTCTGTCTCTGTCTCCGTCTCTGTCCCTGGCTCTGTCTCTGCCTCTGTCTCCGTCTCTGTCTCTGTCTCGGTCTTTGTCTCCGTCTCGGTCTCCGTCTCTGTCTCCGTCTCTGTCTCTATCTCCGTCTATGTCTCTGTCTCTGTCTCTGTCTCTGTCTCTGTCTCTGCCACTGTCTCTGTCTCTGTCTCTGTCTCTGTCTCTGTCTCTGTCTCTGTCGCTGTCTCTGTCTCTGTTTCTGTCTCTGTCTCTGTCTCTGTCTCTGTCTCTGTCTCTGTCTCTGTCTCTGTCTCTGTCTCTGTTTCCGTCTCTGTCTCTGTCTCTGTCTGTGTATCTGCCTCTGTCTCGGTCTTTGTATCCGTCTCTGTCTCTGTCTCTGTCTCTGTCTGAGACTCTGCCTCTGTCTCTGTCTCTGTGTCTGTCTCTGTCTCTGTCGCTGTTTCGCCCTCTGTCTCTGTCTCTGTCTCTGTCTCTGTCCCTGGCTCTCTCTCTGCCTCTGTCTCCGTCTCTGACTCTGTCTCTGTCTCTGTCTCTGTCTCTGTCTCCGTCTCTGTCTCTGTCTCTGTCTCTGTCTCTGTCTCGGTCTCTGTCTCTGTCTCTGTCTCTGTCTTTGTCTCAGTCTCTGTCACTGTCTCTGTGTCTATCTCTGCATCTGACTCTGTCACTATATCCGTCTATGTCTCTGTCTCTGTCTCTGTCGCTGTCTCTCCCCCTGTCTCTGTCTCTGTCTCTGTCTCTGTCTCTGTCTCCGTCTCTGTCCCTGGCTCTGTCTCTGCCTCTGTCTCCGTCTCTGTCTCTGTCTCTGCCTCTGTCTCTGTCTCTATCTCCGTCTATGTCTCTGTCTCTGTCTCTGTCTCTGTCCCTGTCGCTGTCTCTCCCCCTGTCTCTGTCTCCGTCTCGGTCTCTGTCTCTGTCTCTATCTCCGTCTCTGTCTCTGTCGCTGTCTCTGCCTCTGTCTCCGTCTCTGTCTCCGTCTCGGTCTTTGTCTCCGTCTCTGTCTCTGTCTCTGTCGCTGTCTCTGTCTCGGTCTTTGTCTCCGTCTCTGTCTCTGTCTCTGTCTCTATCTCCGTCTATGTCTCTGTCTCTGTCTCTGTCTCTGTCTCTGTCTCTGTCTCTGTCTCTGCCACTGTCTCTGTCTCTGTCTCTGTCTCTGTCTCTGTCTCTGTCTCTGTCTCTGTCGCTGTCTCTGTCTCTGTTTCTGTCTCTGTCTCTGTCTCTGTCTCTGTCTCTGTCTCTGTCTCTGTCTCTGTCTCTGTCTCTGTCTCTGTCTCTGTTTCTGTCTCTGTCTCTGTCTCTGTCTGTGTATCTGCCTCTGTCTCGGTCTTTGTATCCGTCTCTGTCTCTGTCTCTGTCTCTGTCTGAGACTCTGCCTCTGTCTCTGTCTCTGTCTCTGTCTCTGTCGCTGTTTCTCCCTCTGTCTCTGTCTCTGTCTCTGTCCCTGGCTCTCTCTCTGCCTCTGTCTCCGTCTCTGACTCTGTCTCTGTCTCTGTCCCTGTCTCTGTCTCTGTCTCTGTCTCTGCCTCTGTCTCTGTGTCTGTCTGCGTCTCTGTCTCTGTCTGTGTCTCTGCCTCTGTCTCGGTCTTTGTCTCCGTCTCTGTCTCTGTCTCTGTCCCTGTCTCTGTCTCTGTCTCTGTCTCTGTCTCTGTCTCTGTCTCTGTCTCTGTCTCTGTCTCTGTCTCTGTCTCTGTCTCTGTCTCTGTCTCTGTCTCTGTCTCTGTCTCTGTCTCTGTCTCTGTCTCTGTCTCTGCCTCTGTCTCTGCCTCTGTCTCTGTCTCTGTCTCTGTCTCTGTCTCTGTCTCTGTCTCTGTCTCTGTCTCTGTCTCTGTCTCTGTCTCTGTCTCTGTCTCTTTCTCCGTCTCTGTCTCCGCCGCTGTCTCTGCAACTGTCTCCGTCTCTGTCTCTGTCTCATTCTTTGTCTCCGTCTCTGTCTCTGTCTCTGTCTCTGTATCTGTCTATGTCTGTGTCTCTGTCACCGTATCTGTCTCTGTCTCTGCCGCTGTCTCTGTCTCTGTCTCTGTCTCTGTCTCTGTCTCTGTCTCTGTCTCTGTCTCTGTCTCTGTCTCTGTCTCTGTCTCTGTCTCTGTCTCTGTCTTTGTCTTAGTCTCTGTCACTGTCTCTGTGTCTATCTCTGCATCTGACTCTGTCGCTGTCCCTGTCTATGTCTCTGTCTCTGTCTCCGTCTGCGTCTCTGTCTCTGTCTCTGTCTCTGTCTCTGTTTCTGTCTCTGTCTCTGTCTCTGTCTCTGTTTCTGTCTCTGTCTCTGTCTCTGTCTGTGTCTCTGCCTCTGTCTCGGTCTTTGTCTCCGTCTCTGTCTCTGTCTCTGTCTCTGTCTCTGTCTCTGTCTCTATCTCTGTCTCTGTCTCTGTCTCTGTGTCTGTCTCTGCCTCTGTCTCTGTCTCTGCCTCTGTCTCAGTCTCTGTCCCTGTCTCTGTCTCTGGCCCTGTCGCTGTCTCTGTCTCTGTCTCTGTATATGCATCTGTCTCTGTCTCTGTCTCCGTCTCTGTCTCTGTCTCTGTCTGTGTCTCTGTCTCTGTCTCTGTCTCTGTCTCTGTCTCTGTCTCTGTCTCTGTCTCTGTCTCTGTCTCTGCCTCTGTCTCTGTCTCTGTCTGTGCTTCTGTCTCTGTCTCCGTCTCTGTCTCTGCCGCTGTCTCTGCCTCTGTCTCCGTCTCTGTCTCTGTCTCATTCTTTGTCTCCGTCTCTGTCTCTCTCTCTGTATCGGTCTATGTCTGCGTCTCTGTCCCCGTATATGTCTCTGTCTCTGCCGCTGTCTCTGTCTCTGTCTCTGTCTCTGCCTCTGTCTCCGTCTCTGTCTCTGTCTCTGTCTCTGTCTCTGTCTCTGTCTCTGTCTCTGTCTCTGTCTCTGTCTCTGTCTCTGTTTCTGTCTCTGTCTCTGTCTCTGTCTCTGTCCCTGGCTCTCTCTCTGCCTCTGTCTCCGTCTCTGACTCTGTCTGTGTCTCTATCTCCGTCTCTGTCTCTGGCTCTGTCTCTGTCTCTGTCTCTGTCTCTGTCTCTGTCTCTGTCTCTGTCTCTGTCTCTGTCTCTGTCTCTGTCTCTGTCTCTGTCTCTGTCTCTGTCTCTGTCTCTGTCTCTGTCTCTGTCTCTGTCTCTGTCTCTGTCTCTGTCTCTGTCTCTGTCTCTGTCTCTGTCTCTGTCTCTGTCTCTCTCGCTGTCTCTCCCTCTCTCTCTATCTCCGTCTCTGTCCCTGGCTCTGTCTCTGCCTCTGTCTCCGTCTCTGTCTCTGTCTCGGTCTTTGTCTCCGTCTCTGTCTCTGTCTCTGTCTCTATCTCCGTCTATGTCTCTGTCTCTGTCTCTGTCTCTGTCTCTGTCTCTGCCACTGTCTCTGTCTCTGTCTCTGTCTCTGTCTCTGTCTCTGTCTCTGTCTCTGTCGCTGTCTCTGTCTCTGTTTCTGTCTCTGTCTCTGTCTCTGTCTCTGTCTCTGTCTCTGTTTCTGTCTCTGTCTCTGTCTCTGTCTGTGTATCTGCCTCTGTCTCTGTCTTTGTATCCGTCTCTGTCTCTGTCTCTGTCTCTGTCTGAGACTCTGCCTCTGTCTCTGTCTCTGTCTCTGTCTCTGTCGCTGTTTCTCCCTCTGTCTCTGTCTCTGTCTCTGTCGCTGTTTCTCCCTCTGTCTCTGCCTCTGTCTCTGTCTCTGTTTCTGTCTCTGTCTCTGTCTCTGTTTCTGTCTCTGTCTCTGTCTCTGTCTGTGTCCCTGCCTCTGTCTCGGTCTTTGTCTCCGTCTCTGTCTCTGTCTCTGTCTCTGTCTCTGTCTCTGTCTCTGTCTCTGTCTCTGTCTCTGTCTCTGTCTCTGTCTCTGTCTCTGTCTCTGTCTCTGTCTCTGTCTCTGTCTCTGTCTCTGTCTCTGTCTCTGTCTCTGTCTCTGTCTCTCTCGCTGTCTCTCCCTCTGTCTCTGTCTCCGTCTCTGTCCCTGGCTCTGTCTCTGCCTCTGTCTCCGTCTCTGTCTCTGTCTCGGTCTTTGTCTCCGTCTCTGTCTCCGTCTCTGTCTCTGTCTCTGTCTCTATCTCCGTCTATGTCTCTGTCTCTGTCTCTGTCTCTGTCTCTCTCGCTGTCTCTCCCTCTGTCTCTGTCTCCGTCTCTGTCCCTGGCTCTGTCTCTGCCTCTGTCTCCGTCTCTGTCTCTGTCTCGGTCTTTGTCTCCGTCTCGGTCTCCGTCTCTGTCTCTGTCTCTGTCTCTATCTCCGTCTATGTCTCTGTCTCTGTCTCTGTCTCTGTCTCTGTCTCTGCCACTGTCTCTGTCTCTGTCTCTGTCTCTGTCTCTGTCTCTGTCTCTGTCTCTGTCGCTGTCTCTGTCTCTGTTTCTGTCTCTGTCTCTGTCTCTGTCTCTGTCTCTGTCTCTGTCTCTGTCTCTGTCTCTGTTTCCGTCTCTGTCTCTGTCTCTGTCTGTGTATCTGCCTCTGTCTCGGTCTTTGTATCCGTCTCTGTCTCTGTCTCTGTCTCTGTCTGAGACTCTGCCTCTGTCTCTGTCTCTGTGTCTGTCTCTGTCTCTGTCTCTGTCTCTGTCCCTGGCTCTCTCTCTGCCTCTGTCTCCGTCTCTGACTCTGTCTCTGTCTCTGTCTCTGTCTCTGTCTCCGTCTCTGTCTCTGTCTCTGTCTCTGTCTCTGTCTCGGTCTCTGTCTCTGTCTCTGTCTCTGTCTTTGTCTCAGTCTCTGTCACTGTCTCTGTGTCTATCTCTGCATCTGACTCTGTCACTATATCCGTCTATGTCTCTGTCTCTGTCTCTGTCGCTGTCTCTCCCCCTGTCTCTGTCTCTGTCTCTGTCTCTGTCTCTGTCTCCGTCTCTGTCCCTGGCTCTGTCTCTGCCTCTGTCTCCGTCTCTGTCTCTGTCTCTGCCTCTGTCTCTGTCTCTATCTCCGTCTATGTCTCTGTCTCTGTCTCTGTCTCTGTCCCTGTCGCTGTCTCTCCCCCTGTCTCTGTCTCCGTCTCGGTCTCTGTCTCTGTCTCTATCTCCGTCTCTGTCTCTGTCGCTGTCTCTGCCTCTGTCTCCGTCTCTGTCTCCGTCTCGGTCTTTGTCTCCGTCTCTGTCTCTGTCTCTGTCGCTGTCTCTGTCTCGGTCTTTGTCTCCGTCTCTGTCCCTTTCTCTGTCTCTGTCTCTGTCTCTGTCTCTGTCTCTGTCTCTGTCTCTGTCTCTGTCTCTGTCTCTGTCTCTGTCTCTGTCTCTGTCTCTGTCTCTGTCTCAGTCTCTGTCTCTGTCTCTGTCTCTGTCTCTGTCTCTGCCTCTGTTTCTGTCTCTGTCTCTCTCGCTGTCTCTCCCTCTGTCTCTGTCTCCGTCTCTGTCCCTGGCTCTGTCTCTGCCTCTGTCTCCGTCTCTGTCTCTGTCTCGGTCTTTGTCTCCGTCTCTGTCTCCGTCTCTGTCTCTGTCTCTGTCTCTATCTCCGTCTATGTCTCTGTCTCTGTCTCTGTCTCTGTCTCTGTCTCTGCCACTGTCTCTGTCTCTGTCTCTGTCTCTGTCTCTGTCTCTGTCTCTGTCTCTGTCTCTGTCTCTGTCTCTGTCTCTGTCTCTGTCTCTGTCTCTGTCTCTGTCTCTGTCTCTGTCTCTGTCTCTGTCTCTGTCTCTGTCTCTGTCTCTGTCACTGTCTCTGTCTCTGTCTCTGTCTCTGTCTCTGTCTCTGTCTCTGTCTCTGTCTCTGTCTCTGTCTCTGTCTCTGTCTCTGTCTCTGTCTCTGTCTCTGTCTCTGTCTCTGTCTCTGTCTCTGTCTCTGTCTCTGTCTCTGTCTCTGTCTCTGTCTCTGTCTCTGTCTCTGTCTCTGTCTCTTTCTCCGTCTCTGTCTCTGCCGCTGTCTCTGCAACTGTCTCCGTCTCTGTCTCTGTCTCATTCTTTGTCTCCGTCTCTGTCTCTGTCTCTGTCTCTGTATCTGTCTATGTCTGTGTCTCTGTCACCGTATCTGTCTCTGTCTCTGCCGCTGTCTCTGTCTCTGTCTCTGTCTCTGTCTCTGTCTCTGTCTCAGTCTCTGTCTCTGTCTCTGTCTCTGTCTCTGTCTCTGTCTCTGTTTCTGTCTCTGTCTCTCTCGCTGTCTCTCCCTCTGTCTCTGTCTCCGTCTCTGTCCCTGGCTCTGTCTCTGCCTCTGTCTCCGTCTCTGTCTCTGTCTCGGTCTTTGTCTCCGTCTCTGTCTCCGTCTCTGTCTCTGTCTCTGTCTCTATCTCCGTCTATGTCTCTGTCTCTGTCTCTGTCTCTGTCTCTGTCTCTGCCACTGTCTCTGTCTCTGTCTCTGTCTCTGTCTCTGTCTCTGTCTCTGTCTATGTCGCTGTCTCTGTCTCTGTTTCTGTCTCTGTCTCTGTCTCTGTCTCTGTCTCTGTCTCTGTCTCTGTCTCTGTCTCTGTCTCTGTCTCTGTCTCTGCCTCTGTTTCTGTCTCTGTCTCTGTCTCTGTCTGTGTATCTGCCTTCGTCTCGGTCTTTGTATCCGTCTCTGTCTCTGTCTCTGTCTCTGTCTGAGACTCTGCCTCTGTCTCTGTCTCTGTCTCTGTCTCTGTCTCTGTCGCTGTTTCTCCCTCTGTCTCTGTCTCTGTCTCTGTCCCTGGCTCTCTCTCTGCCTCTGTCTCCGTCTCTGACTCTGTCTCTGTCTCTGTCTCTGTCTCTGTCTCTGTCTCTGCCTCTGTCTCTGTGTCCGTCTCTGTCTCTGTCTCTGTCTCTGTCTCTGTCTCTGTCTCTGTCTCTGTCTCTGTCTCCGTCTCTGTCTCTGTCTCTGTCTCTGTCTCGGTCTCTGTCTCTGTCTCTGTCTTTGTCTCAGTCTCTGTCACTGTCTCTGTGTCTATCTCTGCATCTGACTCTGTCTCTATCTCCATCTATGTCTCTGTTTCTGTCTCTGTCTCTGTCTCTGTCTGTGTCTCTGCCTCTGTCTCGGTCTTTGTCTCCGTCTCTGTCTCTGTCTCCGTCTCTGTCTCTGTCTCTGTCTCTGTCTCTGTCTCTGTCTCTATCTCTGTCTCTGTCTCTGTCTCTGTGTCTGTCTCTGCCTCTGTCTCTGTCTCTGCAACTGTCTCCGTCTCTGTCTCTGTCTCATTCTTTGTCTCCGTCTCTGTCTCTGTCTCTGTCTCTGTATCTGTCTATGTCTGTGTCTCTGTCACCTTATCTGTCTCTGTCTCTGCCGCTGTCTCTGTCTCCGTCTCTGTCTCTGTCTCTGTCTCTGTCTCAGTCTCTGTCTCTGTCTCTGTCTCTGTCTCTGTCTCTGTCTCTGTCTCTGTCTCTGTTTCTGTCTCTGTCTCTCTCGCTGTCTCTCCCTCTGTCTCTGTCTCCGTCTCTGTCCCTGGCTCTGTCTCTGCCTCTGTCTCCGTCTCTGTCTCTGTCTCGGTCTTTGTCTCCGTCTCTGTCTCCGTCTCTGTCTCTGTCTCTGTCTCGATCTCCGTCTATGCCTCTGTCTCTGTCTCTGTCTCTGTCTCTGTCTCTATCTCCGTCTATGTCTCTGTCTCCGTCTATGTCTCTGTCTCTGTCTCTGTTTCTGTCTCTGTCTCTGTCTCTGTTTCTGTCTCTGTCTCTGACTCTGTCTGTGTCTCTGCCTCTGTCTCGGTCTTTGTCTCCGTCTCTGTCTCTGTCTCTGTCTCTGTCTCTGTCTCTGTCTCTGTCTCTGTCTCTGTCTCTGTCTCTGTCTCTGTCTCTGTCTCTGTCTCTGTCTCTGTCTCTGTCTCTGTCTCTGTCACTGTCTCTGTCTCTGTCTCTGTCTCTGTCTCTGTCTCTGTCTCTGTCTCTGTCTCTGTCTCTGTCTCTGTCTCTGTCTCTGTCTCTGTCTCTGTCTCTGTCTCTGTCTCTGTCTCTGTCTCTGTCTCTGTCTCTGTCTCTGTCTCTGTCTCTGTCTCTGTCTCTGTCTCTGTCTCTGCCTCTGTCTCTTTCTCCGTCTCTGTCTCTGCCGCTGTCTCTGCAACTGTCTCCGTCTCTGTCTCTGTCTCATTCTTTGTCTCCGTCTCTGTCTCTGTCTCTGTCTCTGTATCTGTCTATGTCTGTGTCTCTGTCACCGTATCTGTCTCTGTCTCTGCCGCTGTCTCTGTCTCTGTCTCTGTCTCTGTCTCTGTCTCTGTCTCTGTCTCTGTCTCTGTCTCTGTCTCTGTCTTTGTCTTAG